>OU452225.1:2500-602500 GCA_911728455.2 Marthasterias glacialis | reverse complement strand
TTCCTGTTGTTGTTTAGTTTTTTCTTATTTGTAGAATCTTGGCCGAGTGGTTTAGTGCACTGGACTCAAGTTCTGATGTTGTCAGAGTGTTGGTTTGGATCCCAGTCATGACACTTGGTGTCCTTGAGCAAACATTGTAATTAGTTCGTCCTTCGGATGGGACGTAAACTTGTTGGTCCTGTGGTTTGTGTACTACATGTAAACTAAACTACTTCACTTATTGTCAAGAAAAGGGGTTTGCCTCTGTGTTTCTGGCATGGTTGGCAGCAGATTGCACCGCAGCACCTTGTAAACCCTTACAAGGTGCTATATAAATGGGTCTCATAATTCAAACATAGCTCTGCATAGCTGTAGTACAAATAATGAGTTTTGAGATGTCTGTCAAGCGTAAATAAAGCATTATTTAAGAACTGCGTTTTATGAAATAATATTAACAATGTTATTTCATGGTTTTACTAATGTTTACATGTTCTTCTGTTAACATCTTAGATACACATGATCTAGAAAGAGCCCTTGCTGCAAACCCTCTTAAATCCTCCAAAGGGAAAAGTAGGAAACAGCCAAGCGTTAAGTCAGGGAGACAGACGAAAGAGAAGAAAGATACAAAGGATAGCTCCTTGGCAGCGATTGGGGGCAGAGACACATCTATGTTCCTCTTCAGAGCCCTGGGAAAGATCCTGTACTGTAAAAGTAAGAATTATCACAATCATTTATTTTAGTTTCTTTTTATTCAGACAAGCATGTCGAGCCGAAGCCAATGGCGTGGTTTTGAGAAGGACCTAATGTTGGTACACTGTCCATTGTCTATATGGCAGTATACGCTAACACCTTGGTTCTTGGTTCTTGGTTCTTGGTTCTTGGGATCCAAATAAGTATAAAATACTTCTCCATGGATATGGGCATGAAACCTACTGTGCAGTTGTGCATGGTGCTTAGCAGATACAGGTGCAAGTTAAAATCTTCCTCATTTATCTAGAGGCGATGGTGGGTGGTAGTGGGTTGTAGTTGCCTCACTGCCGGAAGAGCTATAGCCTGGAAGACAGCAATAGATTGAGCTAATACTGCTTCCTGTGATAGTCTATTCCAGATTGGTATAGTTCTGGTTTAGAAACATGTTTGCCAGCTATTGCCATGATTGCTACTTCTCGCCAATGTTGACGTTCCACTCAAGTAGTAGAACGAAGCTAAGGTCTCGAGTCTACCCTACATAAAGAACTTGTTAATATGTGATGTTACTTTATCTTATCTTTCAGGGGAACCCAAGAGCCCTGAAGATCCTGTCCTCCCAGCTCACTTGGCTCATCATGAGAGGGATAGGTTAAAGGTCAATCCAGAGGTCAGTGTAACCCCAAATAAGGCCTTCTCTAGTTACAACAAATTCGTCTTGTTGATGTCCAGAAGCAAACACAGTCTTCATGTAAGGCCAGCCCCGGAGGGGTGGGTTATTAGTTCTGTTGAACGAGCAAACAAATGAAGAGATAAGTTTATGCTGCATTTGAAGAACTGTTAGATGTTTAATCACTTGCTGCTCATCAAAGAATGACTTAAAACAACAAGGTCAATGTATAAAGGGCTGGAGTTGCATTTTCCTGCTTGGTGCCTTAACCAATCAGGAGGCAGTGACAATGGCAACTGGCTCACCACCTAGCCAATCAGCTGTGCAGGCTACACTGGGCTGTAAGAAATGCCACATGTGCATCTTCGGAAATGGTTCCGCTTCTTACGTTTTTTTAAAGGGTGATCGCTTCTAACTTTTTCTTAAAAGGCTCTCTGGAAGGGGCACTTCATTCATAGATGTTGTTGTAAGTTACATAGCGATTTACCAGACACTACACTGTAAAATATGTGGTAGTTTGAATTGTTATGCATTTCTGTTAAGCAAGATGTTTTTATGCTAAGCAAATTTGTGTGCTCAATAGCGTTATGAAATTGTGCTTGGATATTGAAGTGAATTGTTGACGTTGAATATTACGTTTGAGTCATTTTATTGCAGGAAGTGTTGGAGCAGACTCATATGAGTAGTGACAACTTCAACCTGTACCTACATCAGAACTATCTAGACTTTTATGAGAGTATTGAAGATGTTGTAGAAGCCAGTCAGTATTTCAGTGATTCAGACTTTCTCACCTGTGAATGGAGGGTAAGAACAGACTTTATGCTTGGTCACAAGAGAGGAATACATACATCTTAACCAGTTGCTGCTGGGATTTTGTTTTTCTTTTTTTTTTTCTCTCTCGCCCCTCTGGCGGGATTCTTTTGGCGGAATTACTGGAATAATTTTTCTTTGAGGGTACCACTGGCACAAAGAAAATCTGACTTGACATTACCAAGAGAGCACAGATTCTATAATAGATCGTTCCGTTTTGTTGTCTAATCCATGCACCGTGAGTTGCAAAACATTGGCCGCTACCTACGGCATAGGAGTGGTACTAAACACGAAACCATGGCTCGATTGCCGGCTCACTCTGACTTACTTTCATTGAGCCGAAATCTTGAAACAAAAGGGCAAAGGTCTGGCATCGGAGATTACACAGAAACTGCCTCTTAATAGCCAGAAAACACCAAAATATTCAAGACCTTTTTTGGTCTTTGTGTGGAAGAATTGAAGCGTTAGATGGCGTGTGTGTGGTCTGTGCACGCTCAGCAGTGGATTGTCTGGGCAACCTTTGTTCCGGTATTCCAAAATTATGCAATGGCATCTTTACACGGCTTCCGTTTCCAGGCAAGGGAAACAATTGCATGTTAACAGGTCATCCAGCACCAACTGGTTAAAAGAGCAGTTAATTAACAATTTTGTGATTAGAAATATTACACCTTTAAAATTGTAACGGCTTTAGAGATCATCATCATTTAATTGAACTTTTTATCAGGATGTATCTAGTCTTCATAAGGATGTTAAACTGTAGATCGTTTGTGTAGTGGCATACAGACTTAAGCACACATTATTGCAAAAGAAAATGTGTTTGACTTGATTTTACTTGACTGACAGCAATTATTTAAAAGCCGTAAAGAAAAAGTCCTTAGCTTTTAGATATAAAATAAGTGTTTTACATTTTATTTGAAGTGGCTTCTCATTATCAGGCACGCTTGGTGGTCAAGCAGTTTAGACATCTGGTCTAGAATACAGGGGCAGTGGGTTTGGAAATCTCTGAGTATACAGTGTTTATCACACATTAGTGTAAGGGTAAAAACCAAAATAATAAAACCCCAAATGTTTGACTTTGTGTTGAACAGTCAAGATCAGCGATGACTACTTACGGAGCATCATTAGCATCACATGCATTAATTCACTGTAATACTGCTCGGAGTCGATGTAATTGTACAAGCAATGTGGGATGGAAACCTCTTCACAAACCACAATGGTTTGATACATCTAAGAAGGTAAGATGTATGTAAGAGAAGAGATCTTGTCTTGTGGCGTGTCATAGCTAAGCAGTCTTGGTGGCAGTGTCATCAGAATGTAAGTTGGAATGCTGGCCTGGCCAGCCATGATGCTTGTGTCCTTCTGCAAGACACCTGACCATAAGTTGCTTCTCTTAACCCAGGTGTCTTAATGGGAACCTGCGAGGGCTGAGATAGATTTGTGTTGGATTTAGCCCTTATATAAAGCAACTTCAGGTTGTTTTTTTCCTTTGGGTGTTGAGAAAGTTTGTGGAATGTTTTAAGTATACCCTATGAACAGGGATAATAATATTGTACAGCACCTTGATGTAGTTACTAGGATATGATCTATATAAGAACCCAATACTGTTATTATCTTCTTGATCTGGTGCAAAGTATTAATAATATTAACAACAATAATAATAGTGTACATTTAGAATGCACAATGATTGTCATAACTGACACTCCTGGTGCCGAATTATCAATTCTAGTGGAGATTGTTACGAATGATTTTATGAGACGAAGCAACCATAATACAACACTTTGAAAGGGATACAAGGTGAGGTGGCACATATTGCTAGAAGATCATGCCAGAAACACCGGGGCAAACCCCTTCTCTTTATGATAAGTGTACTGGGTTCTTTTACGTGCATTACTCAACACACGGGACCAACGGCTTTACGTCCCATCCGAAGGACGAAGCAATGATGGTTAAGTGTCGTGCTTAAGGACACAAGTGTCACGACTGGGACTCGAACCCACACTCTGCTGATCAGAAACACCAGAGCTTAAGTCTGGTGCTCTTAACCGCTCGACACGCCGCGCCAAAGTAAGATTGGGACCAAATAGTGGTTGAGAAACACAAACTCAGATATCTGTTGGTGTGATTTTAAGAAGACTTCTCAAGGAAATTTGGAAGACAAATTTGAGGAGAGCTCATAAATTATATTAAGCAATAAATCACAAGGGAAACTGGGTAAATTTTAAATCATTTTCGGGGTGGACAAAGACAAATTGTAAATTATGGGAACTGATAATCTTGGCAAGTTAATGTATTCTGATTGAATGAAGGCCAGTCACATGGGTGAGTTAATTAATGTAATACAAAGACTGGCTTTAAAAACTAGCAAATAACTTGCCCCTGAACCAGCATACATTGCGTACTATTAACAAATCAATGAGGTTATTTCTTGAAACCTGAAGTGAGTCGATGTCTGTGAGTATCTGCTTGACTTTGTATTAAATCCTGTCCACAGTATCGTGAAGGGTGTCTATCTGCAAAGGGTTTGTTTGTTGGTCAATGCTGGACTCCAGTGGAGCTTCAGACTCAGCTCTTACCCTATCTTGCCATCATCAGTGTCCCTTTGAAGAATCCAGGTATGTAGAGATAAGCCCACTGCCCTCCAAATCAACACACTCACCCGCAGCAGCATAGCCAGGATTGTTTCACTGAGGGAAAAGGGGGGTGGTGGTGGTGGGAGGTAGGGGCCATGTTTTTAATGAACTACACGTATCTGGATTTGTTGCATGTGCACTGTAAAATTGGAGGGCACATGCCCGCAGCCCCCCCCCCCCTCCTCGGGGGTTTCGTGCTGGTCACACTTGTCTTTTTTGAAATAGTTGAGAATGTTGGTAGTTGGCAAGATGGTAAACCGGCTTCCATACCACCCCTGAAAAGGAAATGCAATCGACAAAATGGCTTCCAAACACCCTCCCAATGAAAGTGCCCTAACCCTAACCCTAACCCCTGTTTATTTGTGATTGATAACACCTGTCTATAATGTGCCTTTTGTTCTTCAGGTCAGATTAACTTCCTTCAGGAAGTGACAAGATTTACTGGCTTCAGGCAAACATGGAGGTAACAATTACAAATCTCATCCTTTATCCTGGCACAGTCATGTTACACAAAGCTGAAAACTTGGAAGAATAAATTGCTGTCTTGAAACTAGTGTTAACCTTATCTCTGGGAAAGTTTTCATATAACTCTTGATTCTGCTTTCTCTCCCACCCCACACCAGGCATAGACCAGAAAAGCTAGATGAGAAAGATGCAGTAGATGATGAAGAGGATGAAGATGTTCCAAGTTCACAAGGAGTTAGAGTCTTACCTCAGAGAGGTCCTCATATCACCGCGGAGAGCGTTGACCCTCTCAGCAAAGTCGCATCAACAGAAGATGAGATTGTTATAGAGGATTTCGATGACTAGTCATGGCAGATATTAATGTCATGTTTATTCAAGACTGTTAACCAAAGTTTATTCTGACTGGAGCATTGGAGATGCTAGGTGGCAGCAGACGCACTATTGTAGGCATAATTCTGGGCTCATATTTTCAAGATCAACAGATTCAAAAGGATAAGTCTGCTGCCACCTAGCATCACAACAGTCTCCAAGTGGACTCTGCACTGGAACCCTCTGTGGTCGGAACAACTGGAACAATCTCTTAGTGCTCTGATTCGTGGTCATCTTGTGCCTCGTCTAAAACTGGTGAAGAACAATGTGAGAACCATTTTGATTAATGGGTTGACTTCAGCATTCTTTGTAATCTGCGATGTGTATGCACATCGGCAGCCTGAGACTGAACCAATAAGTTAGCATTCTAGTTTACTGTCAGTAAGATTACATCACCTGAACCCTGGGAAGTCAATGATTAGCTTGGTCCAGTTAACTGAGATCATTCTTGGTCGATAGCTTCGACTACCAACGCTATCCTCAAGTAAGCTAGAATCGTTGCTTCTAACTGGTCTACAGCTGTAGGATATACCGTCATGTTAGTGCAACATGTGATGAGTTATAACCTTGTGTCAAACATGTTTGTAGTGAAACAAAGTTTTAATTTTGTTAAAAACTCTCAGAATGTAAACACAAAACCAATAGAGTGAAATATGAACTTGTTCCATGAGCAATTTGTGTATTTCATGCATGAGATTTCTCAGGATTTTTCCTGATTTCAGGATTTTCTCAAACTATCCTTGAGACTTCATATTTTCTCGAAAGAGGTTAAGCAAACACCACAGGTAGAAAGAAATAGTCCACCTGTATGTTTGTGATGCACAGAGTCTGTAAACCTCCTGAATTGTAACATCTGGGAGGTTTCTGGTCTAGAACAAGTGGAACACAGGCCTGCAAGCCATTTTCAGGAATGTTCACATTTGGTAAATCTAATCCCTGGTATTTACAAGTGAGCAAGATCTGACCTCTTGATCAAACTACGTTACGACTTTGTTGCATTGAAGTGATGATATACATGTATTGCACTTTGAAATCTGATATGACATCCTAAATATTGAAGCCAATATGCGCATTAACGTGCTTACTGCAACGTGTTTAATGGTTGTATAATCAAGAATTTAACTTTTAATATTTATTACCATAGCAATTCCAGAGAATCCTTTTCAAGAATGTAACATTCTGAAATGTTGTTTCATGTTTGTTTTAAAGGTTGCTTTTTGTACAAGCCTTCAGAAACACTAACCGGAAGGAGGTTGAATCCTTAGGATTAATCAAACAAAACAAATGTGTTGTTTTTTTATTCTATTGAAAGTTTGCTGGAGGAGGAATTAATAGACCGATCCATTAAGCCCTTACGTGTTGACCAATCACAGCCTTGGCTACGCCACCGAAAGTTCGACAAAAGTCTGACACGATAAAATCCTATTGGAAAATGTAAACATGTGTGCGCGTACTTATAGCGTGTGCGTTCATGTCGTGCAGTGTGGCATTGAAGAGACGCACAATGTGCTGCCCACGTGCACATCGATGATGTAGCCAATACTGTGATTGGTCAATATGATTAGGGGCGGGGCTTAATGGATCAGTCTATTATCCCACATGTGCACGTGGAATACAGGCAAATGTAGTGCATTTGCGTTTCATGTGCAACTAAGCCTTTGAGCACTTGGCATATGGATACAGAAACACTGTATCACATGTTTGTGGGGTAACTAATAATACGTGGGTAAAATTGTAGTTGGACACGCTACAGCTAGTTAACGTTATCTTGTCTGAATGACTAATCTGAAAGACATGGTACATTCAACCTTCAAGATGCACTCTTTTACATGTCAAAGACTGACTAATCATCTACTTGCATCTACTTGATCACACCCTGCTGGTAAGTCATTGCGTCACACACGCGCGCATCTGCTGCCCGACCGAAGTGATCGCTACTTCCGGCTCCAAAGCTGGCGTACGTTTGTGTGTCACTTTACCCCAAAAATCACACATTTCATCTTTCTAAGGGGATTATTTTGACACAAACTTATATTTCTGAGAAGACCCCAAGTCTTTGAAGAACATATGTATACTCCAAGTCCAATTATTAAACTTTAGTTGCATAAATCCTCATACAAAATCTAGCTCAATGTAATTCCTATGGGCTGCTCGCAATCGGTTGGCGCCAGTTTGAGTGAAGTGGGCGTGGCTTACAGTAGAATTACTCACACTTGCCAACAGGATTGGGCATTCTAGATTGATATTAATTCTGGAGTTGTCAACCATTAGTTACAGCAGTGAAACTTGCTCCGTGCTTATGTTTTATTCATTTGTTTTTAAAAACTCAGATCAGCCAGACTAGATTTTGGACTTTCTTTCTTTCGTTTCTTTTTTCATAACATCTATGCAAATGTGTGAATGATTGTGGATCTTTGTGAGTCAGGTTTTGGCGTCTTAACACGGCATTAAAATATAAATAAGTTTGAGATTGTTTGTCTATTCCTGAGCTTGTTTTATATTGTCTTTGAAATATGGAATTTGGCTGTTGGTGTTTTTTTAAAAATATTTTTAATGATGGTACTCATTGATTGACTTGTTCTAGCTGATATAACAGTTGCTCTGAACATTTCCTAATTCCAGATATCAAAAATATAATACAAACAATAATTTCATAACATGTAACTCGCTTATCGGTTTACCAGAAAAGTTGCTGACACCAAGGTTAATATTACCACTGGCAAATTTCAATAGTTCCTGAAATTGTTTTAATTCCTTTTGGAACACTTAACCATAGACAGCTCCTGAGTGCCAAGACAGATAAATAAAATGTACTACCCTAGTAAAAGAGGCAAATTACAGTCACCCGTCTTGCTCAGACCGTTGGAGAGGAAGGGGCGGGGAAGTATACACGATGGACTGGTGCAAGTTGAGACATGGGTTTGATTACGCCATTTTTATTGTTGAGAGGTGAAAGGTTATTCGCAGCGGGAAATTCCAAAATTTGAAGACGTTTTGAGTGATTTTAGTGTTTGCTGGAGGACAAGAGAGTGTCAAATCTACACCGTAACTTTACCGAGAAAATAATGGCAGCTAGTTTCCAGTTTATTGGATTATAGTCGTGAAGAAAGGACACAGATTTGCTTCATTGGAATCAACGATCGCCCCAGGAATGTAAAGCTGTAATAATGGCGGCCATGTGTAGACAAAAAGAACACAAACGTTCAGTCGTTTAGGCTAGTGCGATAACCCAGCTCTCTCAGCCTGTTTTGACTGCAACATTGTGAAATGTAAGTACATGAATTAAATTCTTTTTCATAAGGCAAAGACATAAAAACGGCGTCTGACAGCCTGTCACGAATTACATGTTTCATAACTCGTTATTCAGTTTACACGTTTACATGGCAGCCATTTTGTCGTCTGCTTGGTTGGGTAAATACACCGTGCATTTGTTCATTTCCCCTTGGTATACATTCGGTCGCTGTGGAGATCGGTCTGGAGTCAAGATGGTTTTATCGATGTTGATAAAGAATCTTCAGTCAAGTGTTTAGTCTTGCAGACTCAAACAGGTGAATAAATTATGATAATTGAGTCTCCAAGCGTATTTAGGTGGTTTACCACTACACTGGTCTTTGCTGTGCTTGCTATGGTAGCAGCCAAAGTTTCCCTTCTAATCCACCCCCTCTTACCTCACTACTGTTTCTAGTGTGCTCAAATGCCACCCCTGTGCGACATTTTTTATGTTTGTAAATCGAAGACAAATGTCCCCTGGATTAACTGTATACATTGTAGTTTGGGTATTTTTGTGTAGTTCCTTGACCTAGCTATCTAGTCAAAATGACCACACCCATCCCGAATTACCACAAAACATGCTGCCAAATGGGTGTGTTTTCTTGGCCCTAAAACCACAAGTTTGGCGTCAATTTTTGTTGACACCATGTGACTCTTGTTTGCAAACTTTGATGCCCATTCAGTGCATGCATTTTAAAATAAACTCTCAATAGGCTTTGTCACAGTGAAGTCACTAAATAAAAGTGGATTTCAAGTGTGACATCCACTCGATACGTAGTCTTCGATTCATCTTTGTTTCTGTTTGTTGGGTTGTTTGTTTCTTTCTGTCTTTCTTTCTTTCTTTCTTTCTTTCTTTCTTTCTGTCTTTCTGTCTGTCTTTCTTTCTTTCTTTCTTTCTTTCTTTCTTTCTTTCTTTCTTTCTTTCTTTCTTTCTTTCTTTCTTTCTTTCTTTCTTTCTTTCTTTTTTTGTTTGTTTGTTTGTTTGTTTGTTTTGTTTGTTTGTTTGTTTTTTTTTTTTACTGACATGGATCTTGTTTTTATTTTGTATTTATTCATACTAAATCACAAAAGACTAAAATACTAAAAACAGTGTTGCTATTTTCAGTATTTTAGCTTTGTTGTGCTTCGACAGCGGGCGCTGTTGCTGAGACTAGCCGATGAGTAAAGCAACGCTTTATATCCATTGTGGTCAGTGTATTGAACTTACATCGAGAGCAGAAACCCGTCTCACTACTAATGAAGCGTACGATCTCTCTCAATTTTTCAGTGGCCAGTGAAACAGTTGCTAGGCAACGGTGCTACAAAATTCTATGCCACTAAAAGGTCCTGTGGTTTCGACGAAAGCATCTCACAATGTGCCCTGATAAATTAAAGGTGAGTTGTACGACTTTTGATCATTCAGTTTATTACAAACGTATCATAAAGTTTAACAGCCAAAGTGTTGTGTCGAAAAAGAGGCGCGAACGGTGATACATTTTTGAAAACAATAAGGCACAATGATCCAAATTTGTATTATGAGCGTGTTTTATTACCCCCAAATTTAAATTCTCATTTATAATAGTTGGTTTATTGTAACATCGATTACGGTAATTATCTACTCTGTAACATCGAAATTAGAACTAATTTCTTCAAAGCCTACAAAAACAAAACTCAAGTGTGTAAAACTTTAACTCGGAGTAGTAATATCTATGATGTGACTGTAAAATTCAATGGTTATTTTGACAAAAGGAATAAATACAACATTATAAAACCACTTGCTATGCGATGACATTTTGCAATAAAAGTAAGTGCATCTCACTTCAGCAATTAGAACTTATTCTATACTAGTATTTCAACGGTCTCTTTTTACTAAGGCCTTGTCCGATTTTACGGCTACGGCTGTTACTAAGGATGTTGCCAAGGACGTCATATACTTCAATGCATGATGACGCAGCCGTAGCCACCAATTCGGACACGGCCTTAGTCTAAAGCATATTATACTTTCAATGGCGGTGTCACAAAATTGACCCAAATATCGACGATTTTTTTTTTTTTATGCAGTTTTTCACAAATAGATGCGAAATCAATTATAATGTTTACCATAAGTTACATACAATGATAAAATGTAACATAATATTGAAATAATTCCACAGTTTGTTATACGTAGATTCTAGCTTGAAATTATATTTAAAAAGTTAGTCACCACTGCCAAATCTCTCTAAAAAAAATCACCATAGACTTGACTGTCAAGAGACTTAAAAAATGAGAAAATGTTGAAACAAGTTTGATATTTGTCTCGGTAAACATACTTAGACTAACTAAAGGAATGTCTAGTAGGCCTACATATTTAAGATATCAATACAATAAGTGCATGATTGTGTCTGTGCTGTATACGAGCGCAGCTTGGAAATAGATGGTAGAGACTTGGCTGACGCCATCTTGTTTTATCTTCATTTCGCATGATAACTACAATGCTGTTTGTCTAGAATAAAAAGGCACTAGGCTAGTTTCCTTCAGCATTTGGGTTGAGGGAAAAGTGGTGACAGAGACACGGAAAATGAAATTTCATTTCACGTGACGACCTCAAGGAGATGAGACGAGGAAACATACCAAATGTGATACAATAGCGTGACGTCATTGTGGTCATGAAAAGTGACTTATAAGCCATAAGTTTTTCTTAGAAAAACTTGTCAAAAAGAGCTGTCACTCATAAATTCCAAGCAATCCATAGATTGAAGACAATAAACTTTGACGTCATCACCAAAGGCATAATGACGTTTAATTATGCACAACCATCTTCATTTTGATTCCTTCTTAATATAAGTGGCATGCCACACAAGGCAATGTTTACAGGCAACTTAGAGGCAACCGATTTTGTTCTGCGTGAAAAAGGAATATTTTCCTGCCAGTATCTTTTATTCTGCCAGTGTCTCAATTGTGATTAAAATGTGGTTTGTTTTCTTACTCGAGATTGCCTGCGTGGAACTGTTGTCTGTAAAGTACCTTGTGTCACATGACCATGTCATTACTGCGCATGACAATGCGATTATTAATATTACTCTGACAATCAATACACATACTGCTACTGGAGATTACTAAGACGATGTTCATTAAGTCCAGTATTTTGACATCACATAACAGTGCTACCATAAACTCGCAAAACTACTCAATAAATAAGTGATGGTAGAGGCCTGCTAGGGTCTTCAATCGTATGGTCACGAACCTCTTTTGCCGGCGTTGACGTTGCTTGTTCTTACCATGTTCTAACCGTGACTAATGCAACGCCATACACACATTACGATTCATCCTCGTAACATGAAAACGACCAATACAAATAAACGTCCTGGGTCCAATTACATAAAGCTGTTAGCCGGTAAGCATTGTTTGTGTTTACTTTAGCAGAAAAACATGCGTAAGCAAAAGTGTATTTCATAAACAATCCAGAAGGTTTGACCGCGCGTCCTGGGCGTGGATTTACATTGTTGAGTTAAATAACTCATCTGCTTTCTGAATCCGCCGGCATGTGTGTTGCTCTGCTTACGATTGGCAGTGTTTATTAAATAAAAATTCTGCTAATGGCCACTCCGTATTAAAAGCAGAAAACGTCTGCTTACAGACTTTATGAAATTGCTCCAGTGCTCGATTTTACAGATCTCTAAAATTCATCTTAAAATGAATCGTCAGTATCACTAGAGTGATTTGTATTGTGACGTCACACTTTGCTCAGCAGTTAAGACTGATTTGCACTTAAGATCAATCTAGCTCTTTGTGAAATCAAGCCCGGGTCTGTTACTTCGTTCTTGTTATAGGGCCAGACAGTTTCCCCTTAAATAAAGGGCAACTCTTTGAGAGAAATTAACATTTCAAGAGGCAGCAAGGCAATGGCCAGGGGGCATGGAGACAATCGTCTCCGTGAAGTAAGTCTATCAGGCCAAAAATGAGTTTCGTGATAATTATTGGAGTGAACTTTTAAAGGTGGAATTAAATAAAACACAGACCTCCAAGATGATTGTATGGATCGTGTACACTTACTCAGGCAGCCAAACTAGTAATAATATCTAAATGACCTTTTGTCATGTTCTCCAATGGAGACATCTAAAATGGAAACATAGTGATCTACTAACGGTGACACTGCAGTTCTAACCTTAAAGTGTATGAAACTAAAAGATCAACATATTAGCTTAATCATCAGACTATCTCTATACTGCTGAGGCACTGCCGGATACAACTCCGAAAACTTTAGTCAAGGACACCTTGACTTCAATAATCAACCTTTGTGCGAAAAAATGACGAGCAAAATAATGAGTGTATTCCAAATAATATTTGCAAACTGAAACCAATAGTCTTTGCTTGGAAATTGAACATTAAAAATGTACAGAAGTGTAAAACGAGTACGTTGTCTTATAAAATGGTACAGGCTTTCTTTTCCTTGAATGGGTTGAGGTTAGGGGGAACTCCCGTAATTAGGTAATCTTCACTGGAGTTTGCTTGACAGTAGTCCTGTAAAAATGATGAAAAACAATAGAAATCATTCAAATTGGAAGTAATTCTTTGTGTAAATGTTTTGAAATAGACAATTGTTTACACATTAAGGGCAGTTGAAAATTACCTGACATTTTTTATTTTGTATAATATTAATTACATCGTACTTATTTTTTAAAATGAGAGAAAAAGGCAAACTCGTCTGAAACCAAAGTTGAACCGTCAATTAACGTCAAATGTACTGACGTCAATTAAGTGCTGTAAAGCATCATTTTGAGGCACTCTTTCTTTTACTAATAATTTGCAAAATCTATAAGTGACACATCGCAAAAAGCGGGAATGTCTACTGTTCAGTTTCCCAAAAGATAAACCTTTAAGAGATGATTACACATTAAACCGGTAATTTACATCTTCGTCAGCAAAGAGTAAAATGAAAATCTTGTAAATCTTGTTTAACTATTCTACAATTCTCTCTGACTTATCATGTTTAAATCATTGAGACAAAAGGTGTATCTTTGATGACCTGAATCCCCTACGTGAACACATGGCATAGTGTCCATAGTTTATACATTCTCTTTAACTTGTGACCTTCACTTCGATTCCCTATTCAGGCATATCGAATTAAAGAAAACTGATTAAGGAAAAGATGGCGAATGAATAACAGGTAGTATCGGGTTACTGTTTAGTATAGCTCAGCCAGACATGGAAAATAAAAGATGATAATGGTTATGATAGATCACTCCATTATGCTTTTCACCCTTATCTTTTTATATTTTGTTGAAAGTAAAATACACCAGGTAATGAATATCTGCTCTGTGTTATTTCCCTTTATTCTCAAGTGGATAGCAATAGCCTTTGGTGATAAGTGAGTTTTCGATGGGCCTTTGTGATTCGAAACAGAGAGTTTGATAGACAACAACGTTTATAAACCACACGCGTGTTTGTAAAAGCTAGAATTATCTTTAATACAATTGCTTCTTATTTTTCTTTCGATCACAATAAAATGGGCTTTGGTGCTTGATGTTGGTAATATCGTCAACAAGACTTATATAATGAGTAAAAGCAATGACATTCTGTTAAAATAATTATCGGCCATTAAGATCAGGTTTGACATTTATAACAATTCAAAATTCAAAGGGTCGGAATTGAAAGAGCAAAAACACATTTGGCATCAATCACTTATTGAGTACTTCTCAATTCACTGCGTTTATTTACTTTATTTTTAAATGTGATTAATGATCCGTAAACAGCAAACTTAAAAGGATGGTACATCACCCAAGTGTCTCCAGCCTCCCCCACTATTTGAGTTTTTAAGAAATATGTCAGCTCACTAATTTCCATTATAAGATGACGTTTATTACGGTTTTATAATGGTATTCTGCTCCTTGTTTAAGTTATTATTGGATTATTTCAAACACGATATTCTAAAGAAAATATCGCATTTCCGACGATCTCGTAAGACGATTCCGGTGGAGGATTATGGTAATTTCATGATCAGAGGTAAGGTTCTAGCTAAAACAAGAAAAATATTTTTTTCAGATAATTGCTATGTCTAAGAAACATTCGAAAATGCTCACAGACCTATACCGTTATTCTCGGTGGGCATTCCTTTGTTATTGTGTATAGTTACACACAAATTAAATTTAAAAACAAAATACTAATAAATAAAATAAAACTAAAAACCGGTCCAATTTCCACTAGAAATTTTTTTTGAGAGCTGATTTTCTTCTCCCTTAAAAGCTTCTTCACATTGTATAACAAATAATATAAGAAATAGTTTCCTCTTCAATCAAAATGAAATTGTCTAATTAGTGAAACCCTGTGCGGAAGTGTATACGTCTACAGAACGTCTCAAGATCTTGAATTATGGAGACATGCTTTATCCCCAGGCCTACACTATGCATGTATTGCCTCCTCATATTGAATGCAATGTGGTGAAATCGCTTAATGCTCCCAGGTACAACCCCAGTGTTGACATTATTTTGTCTGTATCTAGAATTAGTTTCTTTACCATGAGATCAGCCCCTGCCTTGGATATTTTGAGGCGTTCGATGCTAGCCTCCATTCGAAGCTGTTCGACAGTCTTCCGGAGGTTTGCTACCTGAAAGATAAACACAAAATGAGTAGTCTGATTAGCATGCCCTTGGTTCTACACAGGGCCACAGTGAGACCCAGATGTTTTCCGATTTATCAATTTGACAATTTGAAGTAAAATCTCTACTTTTGCACGACATTCTTTACGTTTTCAACAGGACAGTCAACGAACATCGTTTAGAAAGTTCAGATACAATTTAATTTGATGAACATGGATGGTTAAGCCCCTTCTCCATCGGCATTATATCAAAACCTTTCTGAATCTGATAAAACATGATATTACGGCAAGTCAATTAAACCTTTTGATCGTAATATGTTACGCATGGCCTTAAAAAGCAGTGCTGAAACAATTAGGGGAAAGCTTACTGAGGAGGACTAATACATCATGAGTAAATGTTTACCTTGTTACTCTTTCCATGAGTACACATAATTATTTTACATTTTATAGTGTAAATTAAGATCATAGTTTCACATATAGCTTGAAGTCCCAGCTCAACATTGGTAAGAAAAAAACATAAATGTTCATAGATTTACGTATACCTTACATGGTATAAAGGTACTGATGGTAAAAAGCTATCCTTAGAATAATTCTGCCAGAAGTGTTTTTTTTTTTTAAATAATAATATAAAAAAAATGCGTACATTCAGTTTACCAATGTTCAGCTGGGGCTTTAAAGCCACTGTTGTAGAATCGTCTTGATAAATAATTTAAAATCAATGTAACGAAAACGAGGCTGGAAGGGACAGAACAGACTTTTATGTATTATACAAATAACAACCATTTTGCTATCGTATTCATATTAGATTGTGCGTTCGTCTGATGTTACAGTCCTGAAGTCGAGATATCCGACCAGGCTATATTACGCCAGTCACATACAAGCAAAGGATCAAATATCATTTAATCAATTCAATAAATTATTCTGAAGCTGCCCAGACGTCGCTATTCCCTGCTTGGGCTAAGTAGTGACATTCAGTCTTTTAATCCCATCATCTGAGAGCTAACTCAAGTATTGTTACACTGTTTTAAGTTAAAGTTGTTGGCAATAAAGATTTTGTTTAAATATACTGTGCAAAATTTTCATTCAGAAAAGAGCAAAAGGAGAAAATAATATGTGGAAATCTATATAACAAAACAAAAGTGTGCTGCGTGAACTGAGAATTAATGACACAAATTGTATTTTCAATGACAACGCCAGAAACTGCGAACTCAATATTTGTTGGGACACCCTTATTTTCATACAGAATCCTATAGTACAAGTCACGCATTCGAACATTTTTGGAACCATGGGTTCCAACTTATTGCTTTATGACGTATGGCGGGAACAAAATCTCGCGCTTTAACGAGGGTGATATCTTTGCTTAGACCGTTTATGTAAGTGCTATTACTTAGTTGGCCATTGCTTACAATCGTTGTGGAGTATATGAGGTTTGCCACAGTCACCGTTATTGGATGTGGCCGAAAGAATGTTCTGCCTTGATATGCTTTATGGGTCTCATGTTATGTTGGCCCCTTTGGGGCAGGCTGACCCCACTCCTCAATAAATAGCAAAAATGGTGGTTAACCAGTTTTCTTGATTTGTTGGCTCTCTTTTTTACAATAGGAACGCGGGGTGGTAGTGGTTGTTGGGATGGGGTGGGGTGGGGTGGGGTGGTGTAGTGGCGTTTAGCGGCAGTACCCCAAGTCCATTTCTTTTGGTTTACCGGTAGTACGGTACCTCACAAAACGTGTCAGTGTTTTGTACCTAGGCGTCCTCAAGGGAAATAAAACGTAAATGTTTGAATTAAGTACCTGTGCTGACATGGCAGGAGGAGGTATCTGTGCACGTCCCAGTTCTGCTTGTTGATCAAAAAACAGACAACAGGAAAAGCACGGGAGAGAACTTCTAAGCCAAGGAGCGCTGTCAAAAAAGAAAATTAAATTACGTTTAAAAAAAAGTCTTATTCACGAATTCGTCATCTTAGGTTTTATTTTTGGCTGCAAGAGGGAACCTTTTGGGGTAGATTGGGGTCAACCCATAAAAATAATGTGGTAAACCAGCTGCAGCTAGACTTTTTACCAAGAAGTTAATATACAACTTTTGAGGGTTTTTTTATTGACAGTTTTACAATGTAATCAGTGTAAGATACTTAATTGGAAAATTTGTATTTTTAATGTTTGAAATATTGTTGTGCTTTCAAAATTGAATTAGTATTGCACCCTCTTGCTGTCACAAAAATACGGCCTATTGAATCTCATTCAGAGAAGACAAATGTTTCATATGATTTAGTTCAATCCTGTAGGCGTAATAGTAACAGTCTGCACGTGCGTACATGTATGTTGCAATGACTTTCCAACTTCATCGAGGTAACCAGACCAATGGGAGATTTTTGGACGGTCCTTTTCACGGTTCTCACGTACGCATGCTCAGAACCTCACGCGCAATACTGAGCATGTGCGCGCATGCTCAGAACTGTCAAAAAGGACCTTTGTGTTTCAAAAGTCTCCATATGTATTTAGTGGCAACCTCACTTTCAAAATTTCGTCTATGTTGGTGAATGAAATAACAAGTTCTTTACAGTATCATATATCTAAGGAATGAAAATTTATAAACTATCAGATTGTATATAATAATGTGCACTGGTGGATGCGGCGTATTATATAAAGAGAGGTGTTATTAAGGTGCCTCTTTTTTATATCACAGTGAAGCCAAGGGTCTCAACTACTCGATTCTTTTCGACCGGGTGGAATCACTCACGTAAGAATCGACACTTAAACTATATAGTACATCTGAAGTGAAGGGGGGAACTGCGTGCCTCCACGGGAAATCCAGCAGAACTTATAATTTTTAAACTGGACGGGGTTTTTTAAACAAATAAAAACAAATTAATACCATGATGATAATGACAGTGACATTAATTTGTTTAACCGTTCGACCCCGTAGAAACACTCTTAAGGTTATCAAGTTATGATTGACAAAAAAATATGCATTTTCACGTTGTTTTGTTATCAGAAATCGGTGGTTCACGGGAAACAAGCTTAAGTGAACGTCACAAATTCATGTGAAAGCAACCTTGAATAAAGTGAATATAAAGGAAATCACAATGTTGTTTTATTCTAGTGATATTTGCAGGCAGTTTCGATGTGACATCCGTCCTTAATTGACTTAAGAAACGAACCATTTGATACCTTTTATCAAAATCAACTGAAATAAAGGAAAACACCTGCAACGTACAACTACAACCAACACCTTTCAGAGATAACTGTCGCGTCCATTATCGTACATAATGATATCATCACTTTGTAATCTAAAATGAAGTCATAACATTTTGTTCAGATTCCGCCAAACCATATCATGTTGTTTTCAGAGTCCTTAGGAATCTCAGAGCATTTTGTGGCAAGATATTATGTCGATACGAGAAGTGTTACGCTTTGTACCCAATCTTCAAACACTACTATAAGCAACTGTTAATGTAACATTGGAATAAGGCTTAATTAAGATATGCCCAATTCTTCATAGCAAAATTTGATAAAGATTTTACTCTGCCATCGTCAAAAATTGTAAGATTTTAGTGTTTTCTTCCATCGAGATGTGTGAAATGTAACTGTCAGAATGTCATGAGGTAATAAAAAAAAGGGGAATTGACATTAATTTTTATCTAGTTTTGGCCATAACTATATTCTTTGTTTATTAATTCAAGATTTATAAAATTAGATTTCCTACAGTCAGTTTCTTATCTCAAGGAACTAAGTGTGGATCTAGTCACGTCAAATCAATTTACGTGAAATTTCAATTGATGAAGTGAAATGTTTGTTGAATCAACTTATCAAATTAGGGTCAAAATGATTGTGGACGAAGAATTCTTCGTCCAGTCATCCATTCAGAAAACGAGAGCTGGAAATAACGACTTGGACAGAAGGACATTGCAATTTAGACCTAAAATGATAAATGAAGGTCATTTTCTCACAAAGCCGGAGCCCTAGAACCTAAACAAAACCCAATCGTTCGCAATTTCATAAAATACATTATGAAGTTGTGTATATTAAATTACAGGATTTTCAGCCACTTGAGTTGTTTCATAGCAATATTTTCCTGATATACTCGACAATGTAAACATTTCTAATATTAAAAAAAGTACAATGGCTGATCTGGGTTTCGAGAGGTTGTGGAGAAGTTACCTTACTTGACTGTTGAACATTAAAGTGCGTGGTTTTGTTTTCTTTGCACGTTAAAGCCCCAGCTCAACATTAGGAAACCGACTGTAAATAATTTCATTCTTTGCACAAATCAAGATATTTGTAATAAACCCAACCTGTGAAAATTTGTGCTCATTACGTTCTTTCATTTGCGAGAAAAAATTAAAAATCATTCAACCTTTTTGTACGCATTCCTGTAGGCAGAGTTTTTTTGGGATCTTATTTCATTTCTTATTTAAAAACGTACGATAACACTTCAGGCAGAAATATTTCGAGGAAAGGTATCATGTAAATCTGTGAACATTTTGTTCTTCTTCTACACCAATGTTGAGCTGGGGCTTTAAAGCACCCTACATGTGACCCTAAGCAATGTACGTGGGACCCAAAGTTAAAAAACAAAATCGCCCAGAACTTGCTCTGTCTATATGTTTGTGAACCCACCCCTCTTCTCCTATACACACCTAGGCATGCAACTCATGGCCACAGTCGTAGGCAAAGATGCCTCAATTCGGATTACTCTTAGATTAAAACCTATAGAGCAATGACCAGAAGTACCAGTATGTCTTTGTTTATCAACATTTCCAGCTTCTGCCTGGGCTGAATAATATTGATGTAGTTATGCAGGTCAAAGCCGGGCCAAGTACCACTGCTTTAACATTACCCCCAATACACTTAAAACACTATAAATTCTAGCTTTATTTCTCACTCACAGCAGAATAAACAAATTAAGATGTTTGGAATATTCGGGTCTTTTCCTGTTTGTGATATATCGTATCTTCGGCAGTTGATCAGTGGCAGAATCTATTATTGCTGTCACGTTTTCTCAATGGAGAGAGCACATCAGCCGGAAAAACATCCCACTTCCATCCGAGCATCGGAGAATGCCTTAACTTGATAACTCAGTATCAATTTTTCCTGGTTGATATCAATTACGCACACACCACCATTCAAACGGAAACCCCAATAGCAAGATATACATCCTTTGATTCTTGTTAAAGCAGTTGGGCCTAATTCTCCTAAACCTAGCCCCTGAATCCAAATGAAGGAGATTGGAACATCTTAAGACAAGCTGCCGCCGTGACATTTCGCTTAGCAGTTTTCCCTTCAACTGTTTGCTGAATAGCTAACCCAGCGACGTGAAACGGTATCCGATCACTTTATTTGAGAGTATCCTTTCTCTGTGTTGAGATTGACCATGAGCTTGTTAAATGTTGATTGATTAAAGAAGCATAATTTGCACCAATTGAAACTGTAATGGGATCATAGCTTTAGATACTCATGTAAAATAACACCAAGGGGCAAGGTGTGAAAACCTCAACCAGTATCACTCCTACCCGTTTAATTATGAAGCCTTGAAGAATCCCCCCTCCGGAGTTCCGGGACGTGATGAGTGTGAGTCCGGAGATTATAAGCGCCGAAGAATTATCACTATGGGACTGTGATAAAACAATGACTCAGTCCCGTTAATCGTCAGAGGAGCAGGTGGTGGGGAAAAAACAACAGCCATTTTTAGGCTGTGGAAAATAATGACATTTTTAAAACCGTTGTTTGCATGACAACGTCCAATAAGTGCAAGTTAAGTATGCGATGGAAAAATATACGTCTGGTACATTTTGAAGACAGCGATACACAGTGATGATAATCAATGTTTGCTGCATTAAACCTTTAAGAAATCTCTTAATTGCATAATGATTTCCCCGATAATTTTATCTGTAAATTAATCAGTGTGTTTTTACTTTTATGTATATTTTTTTATGATATCTCTGTAACACATACGAACCAACTTTACTCGATAAAATGTACATGCAAATTCGATGACGTCATAGTCATAAAGCGTCATTGCAGACAAGGAAAATTGAATGAAGTGCAAGACACAAAATGTTTGTCTGGTAGATAAAAAAAAAAAAACTATGTGTCGTAAATTTTGTTTGATGTTTAAATTTACTCATTTTTATTGTAACTGTCTTTTAAATTGTACTTGTTAATTTTATTGTACTTTTAATTACTCATGATTACTGTCCACAAAGCCCTAAAACAACGAGGCTCCTCCCTATATCACTGAATGACTCCAGCGTTACCCTTCATTCAGAACTCTTAGATCCGGCAATTTGTTACTCCTGAAGGAACCCATTTTTAAGCGAACTTGGGGTGCAAGATCTTTTTCTGTGGCGGCCCCCCGTATTTGGAATTCTCTGCCACTTAAACTTAGATCTTGCCACTGTTTATCTAAATTTAAATCTCTGCTTATCAAATCTTATGTCACAAGTTTTTTAATTAATTAATTACACTGTTTCACCTTCTTTCTGTTTGTTTTACTGCGCCTTGAGCACCCAGGAGGGTGGATATGTGCGCATTACAAGTCCCTTTATTATTATTATTATTAATATATGTGATATTTGTAGTAGTTTTTTATTTGTGTATTTTATTTTTGTTTGTTTGTTTGTTTGTTTGTTTGTTTGTTTATTTATTTGCTTTGTTTCGTTTGTGCGTTTGTTTGTTTGTTTTTGTGTTTTTTCAACCGTTTTAGCTTTCATTGGTTTCTAATAATAATAACAATAATAATATGTAACAATAATGGTAGTTTTTATCTAATTAATTAAAATAAATCCTGTGGCGCAGACGAGCCCCACCGGGCCCCAGCCCCCTCCGCTACCCGATGTGTGCAACTACCTGTCGTTGATATTAGGTAATTCAACCAAATAAAACAAAAAACACGATTTGAACACACGAATTTGCAGATATGTTTTGATGCGCAGTGGGCATCACGGAGCCCCTCTTTATGCTGGTGGTTTCACCAGCTGTGATACCTGTTAGTCGGTCGTGACATTTTAGACAGCTACAACGGAAATGTGTCTACGCATGGTCGTCCTTGCCGTGCGTGTATCACAGTCGAAGCGCGTATCATCTTGCTTGAATGAACTCTACCTGTTTGAAATGCAACGCATATGTAACTGATATTAAGCCAGTTTTATCAGCGAAGAATCTCTGTGGTAAATCTGCATATCCAGACCTACGACTCGGACAATATGGGACTAGAGAGTAGAGCCCTACCCCCCGCATGCACTGACGTCACACGCGGCTACTTTCTGCATGGTCTGCCATTCTGGGAGTCAAATTGCATATAAAGATAAGTGCGCGTCTAACTGAACGCGCGTTTCCGAAAATGCCCACTTCAAAGTAGCAATGAGGTAATCTAACTAAAAAATGGCTCAACCAAGATACACCATTAGTATAGACCTTTCCATTGTTGATAAACAAATCGTGCTGGTTGGCATGGACGGCCAAATGTAGCAAAACATTCAAGTCTTGTTGACAGACGTTGTGATCAAATTCAACATTTTTGCAACTTTCTATTTAAAGAAATTACATCTCATTATCGGTTGGTTTGTTTCCAACAAATTTTGAACAATTTTTGAATATTTTTGTAACATTTTTGCAAACTGTGATTATCTGTTTTTGCTTTGCATTGACGGCTCCCCGTAGTTTTTCCATCTTGGTTGGCAAAATTTCGGGCTGTGACGTTGCAAAAGAAAGGTCTATGACGTCATTTAGTGGACCTATCGTTCTACATTCAGACTCGTTTCGCTCAGACGGTTGATTCAAAACTTTGACTGCTTGTTATAAAATGTTTTTGTTTTCCGGAGTTGCACATATCAGACGTAATCTAAGTTTTAAAACATTGGCTAATTGGCTAATATATGCTACTGTAAATAAGTCTCGTGCGTGAAGGTTAAAGTTTGTGACTTCACGTGTCTTCTGATAGGTAGATAACTTTTCAGCTGGTCAGCTGATTTCCTCGTTTTTCTTCCTTTCAGTGTCATGAAAAAATGAAAAATTACACCGAAGACAATTCTCGGCAGTTTCCTCAAAGATATATGCATCTGTTCATTATTATTTTACTTTTTGTTATAACTGTTGTATTCTGTGTATTATAGCGATGCTTACCCGTAGGGTTAGCACCCAACAAGCATCGAGTCCCGTCGTCTGGCACGCAAGTAGAGAAGGAAACACAGAGGCTGCTTTCAGTTTTGGTGCTGGACAACGGACTGACTCCTGGCTGGGAAGCGCGTTGCAGCCCAGCCACGGTCACGCCCGACTGGTTTATTACATAATCAACCCTAATGCACAATCACTACATTCCTCTCCGTTGTGTTTGTTTTGTTCTAAGCTGTGTGTTTCTTTATCCAGAGTAATTAAAACATGAAAATAACATTAAACAAGATGTGCCTTGGCATAATCCTTCTTTGTCAGTAATTACGTGGTTCCTTCATTTTATTTTTTGAAGACCATCAAGACCATTTTTTGAATTTTAATTTCTAATTATTTTCTATACATGGACTCTTTCCCATCAAGCCTTTTTTTTTTTTTCCAGCTAGATCGAAAAGAAAAAAGTTTATTAGACCACTGCCGTGGTCATGCATGTTATTGAAGTACTTACCTCTTAAGAAAAGAAAATACACAGGGCCTACAGCCACTTATTAATGTTTATACATCAGGAGCTATCCATAAACATACAATATAATTATATTTCAACTGCAGCTAGAATGTCATAAAAAACGCATAAAGGTTAATCTGGTCGTTCTCAGAAAACTAAATATTTTGATTATTGTTTTGTGTGGCACAAATTTTAGAATATCCAAAATTCTACCGTTCAATGTTCTCTCTTTTTTTTTTTTTTAGAGATGTATTTAAAGACTATTACACATTATTGGCACTTCCCCGTAAATTCCTGCACGCTTAGCCAGAATCCAGAGATAAAATCAACTTTTTAAAATTTCGGTTCACCCATTATTTCCTTTACAAAGAAACAGTATATTATTATAATTATCTGTTCAGATCAGGTATAGCTACATCTCAATGACTACAGCTTGAATACGAACCTACTTTGTATTCACGAAATAAAAATCCTGTAAAACTATAAATAAAAAAAATAAAAAAAATAAAAAAAAAAACATTAATAAAGTCCTTCTGATTTTTCGACGAGGATCCCTGATAATAGAATCTGCAAAAGCCTACAGAATCCGTCGGAAATTCATTCTCATATAATCTCTACATCTGTCACTTCGTTCCCATTTCATACAATGAGTTAATACACCAAACATTGAAAACGTTCCTCACTCTACCCTGGAGCTATTTCTAGTTCCGTTCATTTCTACAATTGTTTTATAACACGCAGATGAAAAAGAATGCCCGATCAGTCAGAGCTTTGTCTATTAACAGATAAGATACAAGCATTTCTGAAAACGACACATATTGATGACAAAATCCCCAGGCCTCATTGGGTTTAATGTCGCTGGGTCACCTGGGTGGATTACGCAGGCCTTGGGTCCTATTGCAAAATCAGACTTTAGTACTAAACGTGCACCTAACAAGTTTGACCAGTCTCGGCAGTAACGCTCGCTATATTTAATGTTCATGGAGGTACCTTTAACTTACTGAGATTAGAGGGCTTGTTAATCGCGGGATATCTTAAATGTAGAATACCCAAGAAATGTTATTAGTATCAGTCTGAAGGCTTATACTGAATATGAAGTTCATACCAGTAGGCCTACCAATCTATCATACATTTAAGTCACTCTCAAAGACTTTCTAAGTCGAAAAAAACAATTTTGAAGACAGCGATTATTTTGTTTGCGGTTGTATCAATCGAAATAAAGGAGAATGCGTGTACATGCTGAAAAGTGTGCACGGTTTTTTACTATTTTCTGAAATGAGCCCAAATTTTCAAAGTTTTTGTGGTTTTTATTTTTCGTCTTCATGTTTATATTTAATCACACAAAGTTAGAACACTACACTTTCAGCTTTGCCAATGCTTTGGTTATTACATTTAATCACAGAACCGCAGTCTTCTATAATATATCACAAATAAAAGCTTGGTATTTTTACCTGATGCCAGAAGATACATAATTATTTAATTTTCCGTTATAAGTGTTATGTAAAAAATTACCGTTGGCTACCAATATTACACATTACATTATTGTTTAAAAATAAATATAAATGGGTTGGTTTGTTTTTATTCAACATCTTAAAAGATGAATGAACCAATGATCATGGTAAAGTGTATCTCATCGAGGTTTATGATATGTGTCTCAGCCTGTGTAAATGAGACACTTTGAGGTAAAAATTTAAGTCCAAATTTCATCATGTAAGGCATCTTCCAAGGATTAAAACGACACCACACTGACCTCTACAGAGTTGACTGTTCTGGATTGGAACCGTAAACTCTGTAGAGGTCAGTGTGGTGTCGTTTTAATCCTTTGAAGATGCCCTACATGATGAAATTGAAATTTACATTTTTACCTCAAAGTGTCTCATTCACACAGGCTGAGTCACATATGTCAACTTCAGGTATGTACAGAAATTTCAACTTGTTGTGACATTTTCTTTTTTCTTAGTCCCACTTTTCAAACATCTCCGTTAAACACTTCCTTTCCGTCCCTGCTTCTCCGTCTAGAACAAGGCCTAGCTTGAATTCAACCACGTGCTCTTCTTTTAAAACAATATAAATAAATAAATAAATAAATAAATACAAACACTTCAATTAATAATGAACAATTCGCGAAATGATGAGTTTACACTTTATTGGGACGGCTTGTCGCTAGACTCTCATTAGTGTGATGCAGTCCTTACATTGTCTGTACTCCACAGTCATTAAACCAACCCTTAAATCGATGTACCATATGCATCAAGCTCTTGCAAAATGACTTCCCTTTACCCATATTCCTGCTTCTGTGTCGCATAATTTGAAGCACTACATCCCCACCTGCCCAATTCGACAGAGGTTTGGGTTGATTTAATTGTCTGTCACCTCTAGGTCTCGTAGAGGTGAGAAGTTGAGGAGTACGTCCACGAAATTAGGTCTAGCCTATATTCCCAGGACATTGATGGCTTTGCTGTGTTAGTTACCGTACAAAATGGCATGGTCGGATCGCAATAGCGTCACATTATAACAGACCGGCAGATCTATAAGCTTTCCTTATTAGAAAAATCAAACATGGTTTCAGGTTTGATGATCATATTTTGTTAAGAAGTTTTGAGGTTGACATTGATACCTTTCAGAATCTACATGTAACAAATCTAGCTTTTTCTTAGAAATGGAATCGCAGTTGGCTACCATATTGCTATCCAAGTGCCGGTTTATGGTAACACTTGTGTATACAAAAGGATTTGAGGCTGTAATTCTGTACCTTTGTCCTTCACCGGACGTCCCCACATGCCCGCGGACTGTTCAGTTTTCTCAAATATTTAGATAAATCAATACGAAGAATAAACATTGGAGGACAAGGTTTTTCGAGCTCCCACATTAAAGGAAAACACCACGTTGACCTATTTTTGTATAGGGATCTCAAGGTGGTGGGATCGAGGTTAGAATTACCGGCGTTGTGTTTGTCATTTTAAGAAATTATGTAGGGACCGTGACCGGATTGCGCCAATCTGTGTCCCAGTTTGAGATAAAGGAATCCTCTAAAAGGAATTAAATCGGTACAGATGGATTGACATTATTTCACTTTAACTGAAGCAGATAAATTGTGTAAAAGGAAATGGAAAAGAACACAACAGAAATTGAAACTAATACATTCCATTGTCCTACAAAATGAGAGAATTTACAATAAGAATTTAAAATAAAAGATTGGTCTATACTATTCTATTGTGTTTATAAATGCACATAATAACTTTCAGGGCTCCGATGAGATCTCGAGTACCAACCACACTTTCCCTGGCCTAAACATCTTTGTCAAGGGTGTTCTTAGGCTTGCATTGACCGTCTTTAAATCCTTGAAGGGACACATTGCCTTCAAATCTCTTCAACTTTTGCTGCTTAGAATTGCTCCTTATCCTCGTTCAGAGCTGGCGTGCAATACATCACATACAGTGTATTGTAATTAGTGAGTACCGGTAGTGAATAAAAAGAACATAACTTGCCTCGATGAAATACAACCAGCGGAACCACATTCTACGTAGAAACATACGGTCCTCCATTTTGTGGAGTCAAAAATTTGGTTCTACAAAATGGCGGATCGTGTTCTGTCACGAAATTAAACAGAAAACAACACACTTTCAAGGGATATTTATGTGAATCATTATATTGCAATTTTAAAATATCTTTCCAACCATATTCATTTCGTAACAAACGCTTTTTATACTAGCCCAAAGCGCCCAATCTGAAGGCAACGTGTCTCTTTAACGTTAAATGATGTTCCGCAAGGTACTTTTTGTTAGGTGACCTTTGACATCTGCGGCAATCAGTATGCCATGTGTCTAGCTTTCTGGAAACTAAATATTCCACCATTTTCACCCTTGTGCCTTCCTCTTTGTCACAGCGTCTCAAAAATGTTTCTATTGACTATAATCATTATGATAAAATGAAACAACAAAAGATAAGTGCAAAAAGTTAAAATACCAACAACATCCTTTACAATAAAGAAAGTGATTTGTTTATTGTTAGTAGTTATTAAGGTCCATTTTTACAAGCTGGTATGGCGGCCGCGAGCTGCGTAGTAGATTGACAATTGACCCAGCCATGTTTACACGTACTTTTTGCTGTAGTTAATTAAGCGACGCAAACGCATTATTGGAAACGAGTGGCCTTTATATTGCCATCATCTTGTACTTTTTGCCACTGCAGCTCGTTTTGCAAGGCTGTGCATTGTGTGAAACAATGGCCTTTGTACTCCTATAATTAAACTCATTGCGTGGATACCTGACGGTTTCCTAATAGGTCCTATCCTGTTGACGTCACACAAGTGCGCATTGGTTGCACGCGCAGGATTTTCACAACCTACGTCTGTATGCAGTGAACATAGAATGAGATCTTGAGCCTAATGCAACACTATGGTAGCCAAGTTCGACGTTTAAAAAGTTCAATGCATTTCCTTTGTGTCTCTAATAATCGTTGGAGTCGGCAAGTAATCGGCCTGGTTTTTGGTAAATTTAACTTACACTTTGGCACAAGCATAAGTTTAAAATGCCGTGTTTAATTCTCCTAGCCTATACCCATGCTTCTGCAGTTAACTTTTTGCGGAAATGGTCTGAAGATTGACTGTTTAAAGTTTCGCTTGAACTAAGGCTCAATCAATAAAATTGATGCCGAGTTTTCAAATTGTATACGTAAGGCGCAGATAAATGGAAAGAATTAAAAAGGGTCAATGACAGACAAAAAGAAACATTTTATGGCGCGTTTAATGTGTCCTAATGAGCTAGTTTATGAACTTGGTGTTATGACTGAAACTTGAACAGGTACTGCCACCACTGGAAGATAATTATGCGTGTATGCTGAAACGAAGGTAGATTCCACTCGTGGGCGTAAATACCCGGGGGATATATCCCCCTACATTTTGTCCGGGGGATGGTCCATAGGATCATTCCACCAACCCCCCCCCCCTCCAAGTTTGTTGTTGTGGTTTTCACCCAGTAGCTTAGTAAATGAATAAAACATTTCTACAAATCCCTATCAAGACAACATTCACGTCTGTACACGCCCGTACACGCCCACCTGTACGTGCAAACAGTGACTATAGCTGGTCACTCACACGAACGTTACGGAACTTAACTATACTATACACCTCGCTGAAAATAAACATCGTTTTTGAAGGGATGGATACGCCCGTGCAGTACTAGCTTGCTCCAAATAAAATTATACATGTTGTAAATAAGTGTACATGTGCTGTAGACTTACATGTTACCTTCCCCATGCCCCCTTTGCTCGTGATCTCAGCATTATTCCTTTTTTTCCATTACCCCCCCCCCCCACTTTTGACAACAAATTCACGCCACTGTAGATACTTGAACATCTATGACAAGACACTTTCCTGTAATTATCGTTTGTAAAATTGAACCAATCTTTACTTAAAAACATACCCGAACTACAAGCAAAACGAATCATTAAAATACTACAGATACTGTCAAACTTTATTGTGAACATGGTGCTGTCCCCGCTGTGACATGTCAGTTCTTGTGAATTTGTAAAATTGTGACAACTTTGTTAGTTTAGTTTAAAAGACATTTTCCTGATGTGATTGTAGTATCAGCAATATAAGTCCCATGACCGTGCTTTAATTGAGAACACTTGCTTTTAGCGATTCGGTGCTGTTGGACTAGTTTGCATTAACCACTGCCAATGTTTTGATGTAATGTAAGGAAACCTTATACCTCATGATCTACACGTTCAAATGAAACTTTCCAGAATTCATGTAATTCCTTGTGATTGGCGGCTTAACTCCTGCCATTCGTTGTTGCTAAGGAACTAGGCAGTCACCTGGCAACTGTCTATCAATATAATCATTCATTGAGTAGGGTAAAACATCATTCTGACAAACAAAATTATCTTATTAAGCTTGCGCCTGAGAGAGAGAAATTCCAAAATTTCCTTTGCTTAAATAGAGTTGATTGAAGCTGACAACGTTCAATTTGTTTGGTCTTCAAATTGATTTAAACAACAACTACATTTTCTTGTCTGAGTTGTGTTTAGATTTTAAACATAAAGTAAGTCAGTAGCTTTTGTTATATGGGTAGGTAACTCTTTCATGAAAATTGGCAATCAGTAATTTACCGATGATTCAGATGAAGGTTTTTATCTGAGCTTACTTTTTGTAAACAGTGCAAGAACCATTTAATTGGACAAATCCATCACAGCTTTCGTCGTATGAGGTATTATAAAGAGAATGCTTTTAAGGTAAATCGCATGAGCTCTCTGATGCAACTTTAAAAAATTTACTTATTTCCCGCCGTTTTTGTTAAAGGGAAATTAATATTTCGAAGCCCGGTATTACCTCGTTGTAATACGGAATACGACGGCACGAATCAAAGTATACGGATCATGTATCAAGTAAATAGCAACCACGTGACAGGTTATATTACCAAATTGCCTGAGGTTTTTATAATAAGAATAAACACATAATTTGAAAGATGTCCTATTGTGGAACGTTGTGCAATGACCATGGTAGTTCAAGATGAATCACAAAATGGATACGCGATAAAGCAATTATTATTGTTTACTGTTTTTGTCGATAGTGACGAAGCACAAACCACTACCCTCAAGGTCACACCAAGTCATGTTTATGAAAGACTTAAAGATAAATGAATGGTTATCTTGTTCAGTTTTATGTTTAGACCACAACAAAATAAAATTGTCAACAGCTGTGTGTTTAAGGGATATTTAAAAGGAGATATGACTTATTTTTGAGGACCAAACTATTCACTCATCACGTTTTCAAAAAACCGTGCACAAGGACCATTTCTCGATTAGCGGCTGATATTAACTGGTACCCATGCTCAAAAAACATGTGTTGGGTACCAAGCAATATCGACCTCTAGTCGTCAAATGGTCTTTGTGCGAACTTTGCCGAACCTGTGAAGATCTCACCAAATTCGATGCTTATATTTTAACCTAAACAACGAAAGCAGTTTATGTTCTGTTAGGAATTTTGTGCAGAATCGTTTCGTGCTTGTTTTAGTTGTGGCAATCTAAATAAGCAATGATGATTTGTGGGGACCAACAATGCTATTTTATTCGACTCTGGCAGATTTTCAGACGGAATACTTCCCTTATGCTCATTGAGTTTTCAGATTGAATCTAATCATTATTTGTGGTATGTGTTCTCAGTAATTGCACATCCCGTGATTTGTCAGATATACTCTCCTGCCCAACTGGCCCGTGCCACAGAATTCCACAGGAGACCGTTCCTACCAAGTCCACAGCTCACAAGCCATGGGGGTTTTTCCCGAGTGATAATACCAGCCGTACAAACAGAAGAAACCCGTGCACCCAATGGTAGTCTGGCCTGGAATGTATGGTACTTTGTGGCAGTCTGTAGACGAGTACCAGTGTATAATAGGGGGATGAAAGACCAAAAGTCCTTATAAGAATTACAAAGATTGCCTACCCATAGAGAGATGCACTATAGGGTCATTCTGGCGTCACATAAAGCAAGCAATATGCATCCGTATACACATTACTCATTATACCTTCATATTAGATTAATGACAACCTTTGAAATGTCTTTCATCAATCAACAACGCAAAGGAGGAATATATTTTTGGGCGGCTATTTGTTTACTCAGGTGAATCTGCTGTGTGTTTTTCAAGGTTCGATGAGATTATACATATACTGATCACGTGTCATTGACCCCCGATCGTTCGCCATATTGTATATTATGCATGTCGTGCACAGCGCCGACTGTTGCAATAAGCCTTTCCCCCACGGTATGTCAGCTTCGGATATTGACTTAACGGACTCTGTATGTGAACACGTCAGAGCAGAAAAAGACTTGTCTATTTTCTTCAAAGTAAACCGGTGTTTTTTTTTGTTTATCTTACTCAAGAGATATATATAACAGGTAGCGGTAGCCGTTGCCATGTGGTTTAAAAGATTTCCCCGCCCCCGCTAGCGCCCCTGGTCTTTCCCTTCCCGGTCCATCGGATTCACTGAGAGAAATCCGGCGGTTTGCATACAGCGGGTGTACTCGCTGTGGCCGGCCATGCCACTGTACCGTCATTTCTAGTAAATATTGAACAATGAAAGCTAGGGGGAAATAGGGGATGGGGCACCAGACCATTGACCCATGGGGTCAGAGTTGGCTTCGGTTCTAGCTCTGGCTCTGGCTGTGGCTTCGGCTAGGACTCAAGCTCAGACTTCACGAGCAGCCTCTTCTCCGAAACCGGCTTACGATCCGGCTAAGTCCGTCCGTCATTTTTAAGTTCCATTATGGCCATACAAAACCCAATGCTATGCTTTTTAACAGGCCCTGTGTTGTAGAACTCCACTACAATAAAGACAATTACTAGCAAATAGGCCTATTTTAAAGTTTATTTCCATGAGTACTTCGATCACAAAACGTCTCTGAGGATTGTGTACCAACTTCTCATCCACTAAGCTTTTGATTTATGATTCGATTACTGAATAAATTACATCTTCCAGAAATTTCCTTTAAGAGTTCAACGGAATGTAAATTGACCTTGTCAGCCATCTTGTGTAGAAGTTTGCGTGATATCCCCTGGTAGCCCGACAGGCATGTACAAAACTATAGACCTACAACTACTAACACTATCACACAAAAACATCATGAACTATTCCAACCAATGGGCAGGTCCCAACTTAAGTCCTCTCGAAGTCTCGTACGGAAATGTTCGGGCCGGCATTGCTTTAACGCAATAAAATCACGCACTTTATCGGGCAAATATTCAATACGCGCGAGACTTCCATGGGATGTTAAGGGAGTGTAGTTTGGCAACGACCCAATGACAAAGTTATACACAGTGTAAGTCACGTGCATCAATATTTCCACAAGTTTCACTGTCATGAAAATGTATTTCGTCCGCCATTGTGTTACCCCTCTTCTTTAATAGGCATATTGCTAATCCAAAACAAAACAAACAATTACCGCACTCAGAGACTGGACTCTTCTTTTCACCTATTATGTCAGATGTACTCTCACTACTTTTGTGTGTAAAATTAATCAAATTATTTCACAATAATTATCTTTCTTCCTGTGTGCAATTCTAATGGCATGACGTTTTGTTGCTAAGTTGTACGAAGTCCATGTTTGTTAAGTGTATATAAAGCTCATAATGGAGTTTGGCTGTTTTTTTGTATTAGGTTAAAAATTGATTGATAGCAACACATTGTGATCATTGATTTGTTACTCGTGTAATCTGTTTAGTAACTTGACTTAACAATGACACATCTTTCCTTTCAGCCGATTATATGAAAGTGCAAAAACATTTTATGTCTTGACTTTCCCCGCAAGTCATGTTATTCGATACCATAAATCAAACAGGAAATGAAACTCAACTTTTAATCGTTTCAATTATCTTTAAATGTAGTGGAGATTAGTTTCAAACTTTAATTATTTTTCTTTGTTAGTGAAGAAGGAGAGGTAAATGCGTAATTCACCGATGATAGAATAGCAGACTTATAATGAAATAATTATGATAAAATGTTTGACACATGATGTAAGTAAATTCATTCCAATTCTCTAGCTTTCGATAAACACGACATGCAACCAACATGTGAACATTTCAGCAAAATATGGTGTCAAGTTTTCGAGAAAAAAAACACTTAATAATGATTTTTTTTTCAGAGTTTTGTGTCTTTGTGTTTATTTCGATTTTGGCAATCGAAATACTAAACTGGAGGTAGCAATATTTGCAAAGCTGAAACAATTTCATGTTTATCTCAAAAAATAAATCTAAACTAAGTATCATTTAAAACAATGAACGCCTAACCAACCTATAAGGATTCTGATGACAAACTCTCAAATACATCGGTAACCTCGAGTTCCATTTTTATTAGCGTGTTATACCTTATCTGGATGTAACCCACATCTGTACACATGTTTGCACATTAAGTTCTTCTAAATGTCTATGTTTTATATTTTGATGAAACTCTGAGGTTTGTTATATTCGAGGTGTACAATGAATGACAAACACTACACACTAAGCAGTTGGCTGTTTGTGTGCACACCATTTATGAAACATCCAAATGGAGTCACTTTACTAAACGTTGGCAGTATTGAAGCGGTATAAAAAACTCCCTTTACCCTTTAAAATAGTCATAAGATGATTCTAAATTGCTTCTGAAACAAATTACAATGCTGTAAAAATGACGACCATTCGCATCGATCCAGCCATGTATATTTCATAACACCTAAGTGGCTATATTTTCAAGGTCGAGTGTTCCTTGACAGTGATCTTAATATTGCGCACAAGTCTGAAGCGAATAATTTACATCCAAGGTTGCAAGGTGGAAACGGAACCCACTGCAGCTGGGTATCTGAAACATGATTAGCAATGATCGGGGAAAAGTTAGGAAAGTGTGAAAAAAACTCAAAGTTAGTTTATTAAATGGACACGTTGCCTTTGGATTGGGTGCTTTTAGGCTGTAACAAGCGCGTGTTATGAAATGAATATGGTTGGAAAGAAATTTTAAAAGTAGAATATGATTTACATAAATATCCCTGGAAGTTGTGGGGTTTCTGTTTAATTCCTTAACACCGTCCGCCATTTTGTAAAACCAAATCTTTGACTCAATAATTACAACACACTTTAGGAGTTTTATTGCATAAACAACTCCTAAAAAGGATAAAGAGTAATTCCGAACAGCAATATTTTCAGAGATTTTAAGTCAATTTGTCCTTTTATCTTGCTGCCAGTATAAACCACATGTACTTAGTTATATTCTGCATCTGATAAGTGCAAGGAAATGGTCCCCAATATTTCGATTAATGACAGGAATCGATACATTGTAATGAACGTGCACAAACTGCCTGACTTATATATCCATTATTCAGACTAAACATCACCCATTATTCGTTTTATCAACCACCTTATGATCTTTATGAAATGTTAATTGGATGGGGAAACGGAATAAATATGTCATATACAATGATTTATCTTACACTTTAGAAAACATTATACTCCATTTGGAAACCGCGAAATATTTAAAATCATTCGACCCTCTCCATTGCTATTTACTGCTTTTATTTAGTCGTGTTTTAAAAGCATGAAAACAACCGTCACAATGCTTGTTCATGCTATCAAAACAAACAGCCCAGAGGGCTTACATGAGCCATCAATGACGGCATTTTTAAATTTTGACATTTCAGTCGATATTTTGTAAAGGTGAATTAGATACCTTCTTTAGGCTCTGTGTTACATTTAACTTTACAAAGACCCATGTGATAGTACCAAAATAGCAAGTTATTTTTCAAATAATGTCTTTAAAATGAATGCAACCACGCTGACATTATTGACAAAACGAACCCACCGTATCTATCCCTCCATCACAGCTCAGACTTATTACAGGGGCTGTACCCAATCCGAGGAGATTTGTTCGAGCGATAGGTGAAAATGAACAGTCATGTTTCATTACACATCGTGGCGTTTTCTTACGAACACTGAGCGAGTCTTCATGAGTTTGCTTGTTCAAAATTGTACGTGTTCAGATAGGGACCATTTCATTCAATTATTTCATTAAATCTTGCAAACGATAACACAAACTCAGACGGGCGTTCGTGAGAATGCTTTTCAGATGATTTCTAATTTATGTGGTTAGTCATGTAAAATGTATAACAGTGGAACATGCGGAGGAAATTTCTTTTGAAAGTTCCACTGTTATTCATGCTACATGACTAACCACATAAATTAGAAATCGTCTGATTTTTTGATAAATATAATGACCTGATGTTGAAATTGAGCCTTCAACGTAGCAATAACAGTATACAGTACCCGGGGAGTATTACAGTGTCTATCACACATGGTGACAGACAAAACCAAATATCAAATAAAATCAAAACATTAAAGAAAACCAGATTGTTTTGATTGAGGCGGTAGATTTAACCTTATTGTCCGTCCTGCTTAAGTATTTATCATTAAGTGACTAAGTTTAAAAAATGGACTGTTAAAATTAAAATAATTTCTGTGATATAAACCACGGCTTGAAGACAACATATTGTTAACATTCACAACAAATTATTATCAATACTATTTATTTTTTACTTATTGATTTATTATTTTTTAAAGAAAAACTGTAATATTTAATCATCCGTAAAATGAGCCACTTTTTAAAATGTTCTTTTTAAAAGGTGCTAAGCCAATTCAGAAACCAATGATGCACCTTGATTTTACCCCCCCCCCCCCCCCCCGCCCGCCCCTTGATGCTGTGTTCGATGCAGGCTATGCCAATGTGCACTGTTATGTATATACACCGTCATACATTAATCTTCTTGTAGTACAAAAGACTGGGAATCATTGCTGCATACAGTTCTTTATATTCTCACCGCGTACGTTAACACATCGTCATATATAACGTCTCCAAATTACCAGTGCGATGTTTCCCAGACAACTGGTGATTGCAATACAGGCTGGGATCTTACAGTCACATAAAACATCAGACTAATGTCTTTTTTTGTCAAGAAATTCCCTTCTCCTGCTGAAAGAAACTACATCCATCAGCTCTTAGTCCCATCATTTTGTATGTCATCGTACAACCTATACCACAGTGTATTCGTCAATTACATTCCATTAAAGCCGACTTTACCAACAAATTAAACAAATATTATCAATGAGCATGCACGGATAACTTTGAAATATTTTCAAATAATAAATTTTGCAAGGTTGGTGTCTAACAAAAATTGAGTCAAGTTATGGTCTATAGTTTGAAATAATCTATGCTGTGCCGTGTATTGAAGATATAATACAAAAGTTGTTATATATTATTGTGCATTTATTGGTTACAATGTATTGTAATTTGGGTATAATTTCTGTCATTCTAACAGGAACTTTCGTCTCCAGCTGCCATAGATTTGTGCTGCAATTGTTTCTGCATTGAAATATGAAGCAATGTTTTCATGCTAAAGGACTCTGTCTTTCGGTTTTCTTGTTTTCAAAAATACAAAATTCTTTGAAGCACAATTCTTTCTATTTGTTATACTAATCTTTTGGAAAACGGAGACAACTATTGCTTTTAATATCTCATTGCCCTTCAAGGATTGCAATTAATGGCCAACCAGACAACGGTTTAATTTATTCGCATTGATACGCAAGGATCCAGCGAGCAATTCAAGTGGTCATGGTGATTGTAACGGTTGAGAAAGCGAGCTGAAATTAGCCATTGTTTTATTGCACAATGCCTACAGACTGCATTAGACGGTACCTAATCAAGAGATTCTGCATATCATTACTGCATTGCAACAATATACCATGATGGACAGCATTGCATTTTTAAAGGAAGTGTCCTTCACAGGTAGGAGCATAGACCTAATGTGTCATGGACCATGTAACTTTCATTTACAAAAAGAATGACCTTGTACGTTCCATGGCCTTTCTGGCAGGCAAGATACTAAACTAGTCATATGGGAAATTGTACATTTTGTGTCATAGTTCCGCATAAATTCAAGAGTTGTAAAAGTAACAGCTGAACAGGTTTTGAGATGTGCCGTTTTGAGATGTGCCACCTTTCTTCATATCAAAAGTTGGTCAAAATCAGACTGTGCGAGCGCTATATTATAAGATTGAATGTTTTCTTCCTTTGGGTTGTGTACAAATCATGCCTGCAGGAAGTCCAGGCTTTGTGGCATTTTTGTAAACATGTGACGTCACAAGTTACATGGTCTATACTAAGCAATCAACCTGCAAAACGCCAAAAATGCACAATGAAAGAAATCAAGAACAAGCTGAAACATACCCATCACTTTCACAAACCAATGGAAGGGAAACTGTATTTGGAAGAGTGTCTTTTTTCAAAAATTCACCAGAAATTTTGGACTAAAAGTTATTTCTGTTTAAAAGTTTCTGTGAGTAGAAAGACGTATTTACAGAGTACGTAGTGTGGGAATTGGTCAAGATCAGTAGGGCCTTAATTCATCAAGCTGCTTGAGCACAAAAATAGCTAAGCACAAAAACTTCTGCTTGCAAGAGTAAGGTTACCAGCCAAATACCATGTCATATGTACAATTTGTGACTGGTCCCCTGCCTCTTTTTGCTTTAGAAAACTTTTAGAGCACTATTTCCTGCTGCAACTCTATGGAATTTGGCCATGAGTTTAGTCTATTCATCTTATGCTTAAAGGGCCGTCGAGGCAAACATTTTGGAAATGAAATTTTTATTTCAAATTTAATTTGTAAAAGAATTCTTGAAGATAAAAATACCCCATTGTTTTATAAATGCAACTTCAGGTTTTATGTTAATACAAATATTTTGTTAATTATTATTGAAACTAAATTAAAACTTCCATTATTCCGTCTAAACTTTTTAGACATTTCTTTTGTAAATCACGCCCAAATTTTGGCAACCATTAAAGGCTGGATTATAAAGGGTATGGAAGCTGACGATTATCATCACGTGACCGAAACAAGCGTTGCATACGTTTCATGATGTCAGGTAGTAAACCGAAAACTGAGGTCAGTTTTTTTTCTCGGGTTTTCTTCGTCAAATTTATGTTACTGCCATATATTTTATCACTGACTGTTACATTCCCAACAGCGTATTGTTCATGACCATAAACTACGTTAAACTAGAGTATTTGACTGAACAAAATCTCGCCCACGTAAAACTCCATATGGTTAGGAGCACAAATGATCAGGGAAGTTTGAAAACGCGCGAGACTTGCAAAGTCTATATCTATTTATATAAAAACACATTCTTATTTCAATGTTCATATAATTTGGCTGGTGATTGGAGGCACTATTAGAAATATGTCTCTCTTGTCAACGCGTTCATTTTGTATGATGTGCAGTAAGTTTTCTCTGACAATAGACCTTTATCATGCTGCCACCATCTTGGTCATGTGCCCTGCATCCAATTACAGTAATGGATGCTGATGTTCGTTGTGCAAAAAGGAACCTGACTATTTGCCCTTCCAGCCTCGGTTTGGTTACATTGATTTGAATGGGAGAAAAACAAGATGGCTGCACCATGATAAAGGTCTATTGCACTGTTTGACAAGTCCCCTTTTCTCAGGTAGAAAAATCCTGCTCATGTTGTAGTTTCTGTTAAGTCAGGTGCTGGCTTATATTATCCAACGATATCCTTTATGCATTATAATCCAATGAAGACTACACAGAGAGGATATTTTACCCGTTGTCACAATGGACCATGAAACGTTGGACAGTTGACTAAAAAGCAAGATCCATTTCCTTGTATCCGGACTCGCATAGTGTGTCCAGGTGCAACGTAATAGAAATGGCTGGATTGTATCAGAAGGAAACGGAAGCTCAACAATGAGCCACAGTGTGATATATCATAGCACCGCACCGTCTCATCATTATTATTATCTGAACGATTGTTATAGATGCAGTGCCCACGTGCATTTTTGTGAGATTTTGACTCTCAGTTGCAGGAGTGTTCACTATTACCATAGTGATCTAAATTGCGAAATTCTTAAAAAGTGGGAGCTTTTAGTGATGTTAATAAATCATTTGTGATTAACGTCCCTTAGTTGAGCAGAGGGTGAGGAATGATACGCCTACGGGGAGGGGAAAACCCCCAAGAGGGGAAATTTGTCTTATGACCTAGTCCCCGTGAGGGCGCCAATGTGGGGTGCGAACTGGGGGTTCACTCATGTCAAAGTACAATAACACTTTATAGTTGTTTAAATTTTCTATAAGGCATCCATTATCCCTCCTAAAATTGTGAAAGGGTAACTGAAAATTGTTAATAATAATAAAATGTTAACAATGGTAATAATACTCAGCGTTTATGAATGAGTCTGACACTCTACATCCCCTGTCCGTCGGGTCGTAAGCAATCCTGAAACCATAACTCCTTAGGAGTATGCAGCACCGGCACACAGTCGCTAATCATATACATGAACACTCTCTACATGAACACTCTCTACCTAACATTAATAATTCAATTAGACAGTTTGGTTTTATTTAAAACAGAGAAGGCGCAAGACACAACCGAAACCTGTCACTCGCTCTATGACATTACATCATCAAAGACTTCGACATTGTGACCGTAAATTCGTATTTTTAAAAAACGTACGACAGGAAAATATACATTTAAAAATGTTTTCTTTACAAAAATTAAAACAAAAATTCCCAAAGAATTCTAGGACCTTTTCAATTTGTATTGATTCTGTTTTTAACTTGCTGACCTTTTCTATTAGATTTTGTTTGCCTCCTGTTATAATAGCCTTGAAATACAATGTAAAAATACACTACCGGTATTGCAGTGTTACGAATGAAATGCTTCTTTTTCTACCATGGTTTGTGGAAGAGTAGATTTGTTTTTCATTATTTGACGAAAATGTCATCAAATATGTTAAGTAAATGGTTATGTTTATGTTTTGTACTTATTCCGAATGAGGCAATCGAAATAGGAAGTCTTCAGATGCTATTTTTGGACTTTGACAGTATTTCAGATGTAAATATTTCTCTGGAGTACTGGTACTGGCAAACTTAACAATCAGTGAGTTTCTTCAACTGAAGCTAATCAAACTATTAATTTAGCCCTACAAAATAAATTCGTCGGTATTTGTAAACTTGCATTTAAGGCAACCAATAATAGTAGCTTTCTCTTGAATGTTGAGCGTCGTGTACTTTTATACTAAATTTTACAAAACCAGGTCCCACAAAACCACATCACCCTCTTCCATTCTACATAATTTGTCTTTACGATATATGAGTGTGATTTCATAATATGTCGAGTCACTACGGGGTCAAGGCCTCCTCAAAGTGTGTCCTTTGACGTTTAAGCTAAGCCTACTTCCGGAATAAAAACAGTTGCGTATCAAGTGTCATGAGTGAAAGCCCTTCGCTTTCCTGTTAGAATGTTTTTGTTTTGTGCCTTTTGTGCCTTTTTGTGCCTTTTATTTTCTTGATTGTTTAAATGCTTTAGACCCGAGCTGCCTTTAAAAAAAATCAAAGTCTGACGGAGATATTTCTCAGAACAACTTGTACTTGTGCCGACTTTATTTAAAGCAAGCTTTCATTTTCGAAAAAGTATCAAACTGTTTAAGGCAACACCAAAACTTTGTTTTCACTTCTAAACACAATTTTTTCAATTCTCCTTCATCTTTAGTTACAAGCTTTATCTGAAATTTGCGTTTAAAGGTACAGTTTCTACACACGATGGGAAATTCCCTGGTGTTGGTACATGCAGATAATAAGTTGGCCGTCTTCATTTCCTTTAAGCATGTGTGTAGTTACTGTACGGAAGACATGACACATCTAAAATAATGACTCAACCATCTAAGACGTAAAACCTCAGTAGGATTGTGCTGATGACAGATGAATTATATAGAATCACAATTTATCTTAGAAAGCACGAAGATGAAAGAAGAACCATCCGAGAGGAGAGCTAGCTTATTAAGTTAATTTTCACATTACTACAGTTTGCAAAATAACAAGTTTATGAACAGAGTCATGGAGTTGAGTGCTCTCAAGATATCCCCAGCCCTACGTGTAATATTCAATTTTTTGGCAAATTGTTTCCAAAGTACGAATTACTAAAATAAACTGTAATGTTTTTTGAGAATCACTAAAATAAACTGTAATGTTTTTTTGAGATTCTGCCTGTTTGCCAAAACATTATTTTTTTTTTATTTGGCGGAAGTTGTATAAATCTCAGTTTGTGCATATTATAATTGGTTAAACATACACTTAATATGTTTGGTTTCACCATAATTAGGCACTATGTACATAACTTGTTACCGGTACGGAAAAACAAATGCATTTGTTGACCAAATTTCAAATTTCATTGAAAAATAAAGAGTTACAATTGGTTGGCTTTGGTGATTATATACATTTTATTTTATGACGTAACTTGTCTTGTCTTCAGATACAATTTACGTGGGTTTCGATCTTCATAATAAATAATTATAAAGAAAGTATAAACAGACCGATCAATGGTATTGCTTACAACATTATTTCGTTATTGCATTGATTTAACTAATAGCCAGTTGACCAGAAATGATACAGTTTGCTTTGTTCAATGACAACTTGATTTTACTCTGTGGCAATTTAAGCGCATCATAAAATTCCAGACAACTTGTATATTTTTCTCAAATCAGACCCATATTCCGTATCCATCGAAACTCCTGGATTACCACGCACTGATTGTTTACGTATCTTATTACTGGCATGGTTATTCGGTTTTTCCCCCATAAGATGTGTTACGCAGTATATCTCAAAAATGATGTTTCAAATAAATATGGCGATTGATCTGGTTTAGTTTAATGGCACAATACACCATTGACTGTCTCAAGCCTAACGGATGTCAAACAGAACCCCCACCAATGACGCTTTATTATGGATCTTAAATGATCATCATTGACATTCAATTTGTCAAATTTTATTTAATTATGTTTGTATAAAGGGAATGATCCAATATACGAACGTTGCTCTATATACTAGGGTTTATATTTAGGGAATGTGGTTTTTGTAGTTGTATTTGTTGGTCTTGATGCATTCATGGTGCTGCACATCATCAATATTTTCCCTCTTAAAATATCAAAAAATCCTCAGTGGCGTATAGAATCTGGAAAATGGTGGTCCAAATTTGCATACAATTTAGAAATAGGGAGTCCAAGTTGAAAATAGGGAGTCTTAAAGAAGTCCACACACCATTCTTGGCAGACATTTCATTCAAATTAGTTTCGTCTGCAATACTGATCATTTTTTTAAGACAAAAATTAATGTTGTCCATTTTGACTTAACCAAACTAACAAAAATCAGTGAATTGAAAAATGTATTTAAACTGTGATCTGCAAAGTAATGGTTGGTAATACCAAAAGCAAACCAAGCATTCCAGAGGCCTTGTTATCGTTACTTTATGCTGTACTTTTACATTATCTATAAGTTTGTTTGTAGATCAGTATTCTTAATTGTATTTCCATGTGACTTTTCTTTTCATTTTAGGGGCTAGTGACAGCATCATCAGTTGAACTTCCCATCAGTCAGTGCTCTTCTAGTTTTACAGTACAATCTATACCTCCTCACTACGTAACCCGCCATGAATCGCTGTAAGGTATGTACTTTGGATTTATTACACAATTAGCTAAACGTTTTAACATTTACGTGGCTTTGTAAAACGACATACTTGTGTCTAAAACTCGCTTGAACGGTATCGTTCCATTGCTTTGCAAATACAAGATATTTTATAAGATAGAATCCTCTAATTGCACACTGGTATTGAACACAACGTTAGTTTAAGAATCTTGACAACTAATTATTGAAAATGGACGCTCTCGTTATGTTGTACCTCGAATGAATGCACCGTTTAAAATGCAATTAAGCTGGATGATGCTTAGTAACAAAAACCAATTAAGAGTGGCTCTCATTGTAACCATTAACAAAGGGAAATAGTAAACAAAGACAGGGCGCTTGACATTTTCTAAAATACAATGCTCCAAATCAAACCAAAACAAATAAGAGCAAATGACATCGATGTGATGGTAGGCGATAATGGTAAATCTGTGTACAGACTGGTTTGTGGCTGTAAACGTTCGTGTATAAATGATGACCAGAAAAACAGTTGTTAGTTTTAAAACCCAAGAACCATTAATATCTTAACACATTCAGTTTCATTCTTGAAAAATACAAGTGTTAAGTTCCATAACACTTCTGACAACTCCCTTTTTTTCAAGCTTGATATAAACGTTCGTGAAGTGAACGGTATTTGCAAAATTGCCATGGGACCTCACAAAAAAAAGCAGGCGAGAAAAAAAACGAAATCGACACCGTCAAATCCTACAGATGAATCCGATAATCAAGTTACAAAACATATCTTTAAAACAGGTCTCGAGTTCGTGCATTGATTTTTGTCCGCCTCCCCCCCCCCCCCCCCTCCACACACCTCACGCGTCTTGAAGATGCTACGGTGAGCAACGCCATTATGCTAAACACGGTCGCAATTTGGCAAGGTGATGTCGAGTTTAAGCCCCAATGGCTGGATGGGGTGGTAAAGTCTGCATTATGGTACATCGAGGTTCGTCTGTTGTGGCAAAACATCTTGGGGTATGTGAAATTGAGGTGTACAGGACGGAGGACAAAATGTAAACTGAGGTGCTGAAATGTTGTTACAATCTTACAATGTTATCAATTGCGTTGGTTACGATTGCAAGACACACAATTGTCGTTAGTCAAGTTAAGGAGACTAATTTCAATTTTTTATTTTTCAAGAAACGTAAAGAAAACTTAAATTGAACCATTTCTTTGCAAGAAAGTGCTCAGGTTTCGAGAATATACTTTTTTGGTATACAGTAGCGTGAATCGAAATTATTTATTTCCCTACGGATGATCGTCAAAGAAACCAACTTGTATGTAAGCTTTCAGATTACGCCTATTATTCACCATAGTGTTATTGTAATAACACAATTGTTTATACATTACTTGTTTTACTATTGTTTATGTTTACACACACCACCAGTTTGATGCAGACGGGCACCTACTAATAAGAACCTTGTGTAAAATCAGAGGATTTATGCTGGTTGTGTTGGTGGCTGTTTTAAATAGGCCTCCTAAACAATGTCATTTTTGTTCCAGCGTTTGCTGAATTTCGCTGCATCTTCTTTGTTTATGTGCATGCTCAATATCGTTAAATATCCCTCTATTTGCAAAAATCTGCGTGAAAAAATACTTCTTTCTATATAACCATGGTTTTATCTTGACATCCAATGTTTCGCTTTCCATACGACTTAAACCGTCATTATTTTGTTCACGTTGCAGGAATATCTCATACAGTCTAAATTGCCACTTACCGTGGTCATACCAATATCAATAATAATGGACAGACAGCATAAATCATACGTGTGGCCAAATATTCAAATATTAATACAGGAAGACACGGCGCTGTAAAGCTCAAAATGCTCTGTGCAGCTAAAAATGCTAAGTGCAATTTCTTCCGAGTACTTGGGCCAGCTCAGGCAGAAGGACTTCGCGTGTATATATTATTTACATGACACTAGATGTGCCATGTACTTCAGAAAATGGAATTTTGAAGATATCGATCACCCTGAGTGGCACAATTTCCAAGATAAGAATCTGATACTAAACAATTAGTTACAATGTTTGAAAAACTGACTGCCATACTCTGTCAATTGTTACAGGTTTTGTACTGGGTGTATTAGATTTCCAGCAATGGCCGGCTTCGGTGGCGAGTTAATGCCGTCATTATAATGGCGCAGTTAGACAGCTTGTGCGGGTAGGCCCCGCACCTTGGTAAAAAAGATGGGCTAAATTGCAACGCGAATAGGAGACACGGTGCCTGAAAGTCCACCATTCAAAACTAAAATATCCATCACTTCTACTCTCTCATATCGAGGCATAAAAGTCTTTAACCTCGACGTGGAAGTCGGAGACAAATGAGTTTAAGATCTTATCATAATATCAACGTTCTCACCTTAAGTTCCCAATGCAATCAACTATTCATCCTGTTTGCTTTTACCCGTGTTATAACTCACACCTTTAAAATCCAACTTCAGTAGCTATCTGGGACTCTACCCCTTTCTCAGTGCAGAAATAGCATCCTGGCCCACGCATAATAATACACTGACTATATACTTCAATATAAATACAATTATTGTATGGGCGCTCAATCATTAGCATTTTTCGGTTTCGTTCTGCATAAAGGTGCGATACTCGGAGGTTTACGGCTCTATGTCTCCAGATCAAACCCACAACAAACTACGATTTTACGGGTAGGTTGTCGAAAAAACAGTAGCCGAGGTACATATAAAGATAATTTTGTGGAGCTATTTCCTCATTCGCTTTGTGTTTGCTATTTCAATTCACCGGATGGGGATAGGCTTGTACCAAAACGGCTAATGCTATTACAAAAAGAGAAACCATGAATTGCTTACCTTTGGAGGCGCTGTTAGAATGTGGTGTGTATCCTTCAGATTTCGGCTGCAGAACCACGCCTAGTTCTCATGCTTTATCATCAGTACACGTAGAATTCAAGGGGTCGATGTTATACGCGGGTCCTCATGTGCACATCGTTTCTACATTGCAGCCAGTGGCAACGCGAGTGCGTACAGTGTGTACATCAAAAATTCATACAGCGACCAGTCATCGGCGGGCAAACGACGAGCAGCTGGGTTTGGTCGGTCCGGGGAAACATGAGCATTGCGCATGTGTATTGCTGGCCAGACAAAAACAAAATGTTGTTTCTCCACTCGCCAAAATAGTCGCTCAGAATAGAACGACAATACGACTGAAGTTATTGAAGAATAAAGACGAGCAGAGCACACTTAGAAATGTCGAGACTGTATCTCAACCTCGGTTAGTCTCATAATCAACATTTCTCTCTCCAAAAGAGATTTTGTGCGTTGATTGTTGAAAACCTATTGATTTGTAACATGTACCGTATTTGACATGTCAGTTTGTGAATGAACAATGTCTCTAAATAACCACAGACTGACAAAATTGTAATTTCATATTCTGAAATCCTGTGGGTTGAGCAATTTTATTAGTCTCGGGAGTTCGTATACTTCCCCATGCAAGAGTTGAACTCTTTAATCTAAAACAAAAAAAGGGTAAGCGGAAACATTTACAAATCCAATAAGAATACATTAAGAATTCCTCGAAACATTAACCATAAATATATCTCCAAAGATCATATGTGACTTTTTATTTGACAGCAAAGTACATATAGACAATAAAGAATTATGTTCAGTTTCTATCTGAAAGTTGGCTCATTAGCCTGAAATAAATCACTCACACCAGTATATCCTCCGGATACTAATTCGTGTCTGAACTACAAATGCCACGTTAGACCTCCTGTAATAATTGTTATTTCGATTGTTGCAATTGGAATAAGCTCAATGTGAACGTGCATAAAACACTGACAAAATATAAACCTTCGTTGTTATCACTAAAACATGACCGCTGAATTTTCATTTTCACAGCGTAGTTGGCCAGTATCTTTGTTAAAACTAGCAGATGGGAATTACTTTACGACAAGAAATAAAAAAAGATGTACATTCCATTAAATTTATTGGACCTGCACGTGCCTTTAAAGGAATGATGAATAATGATGAATAAAAAATAAATTTAAAAAAGCATAGAAAAAAGGGGGGAAAACTCTCAGCCAATGACAGGCCTTCCTTTGAACACAGTGAGGGCGCTGTTTGAGCTAGTGACGTCGTGTAATGGTTTAGTAGTGACAGATTAATGTGGTCAAAAACTTATTAACTTTGAATAATCCAAAAGAGAGAGGCAGCACCTTTTGCAATTTATTTTTATTCTAATTTTATTTTTCATAAAAATATAATAACAATAAAGTATTCCATTCAACAATATTTTAAGAGGAAACCCTCAATATTCAATTCAAATTTATTGGAATTGATTTCAGTAGCACAAATTAAATTCAGGATAACTCAAATGAATACTTCTTCGTTTTATATTATTTCACTCCTCAAAATATTTCCAAACTCTCTGGTCCGAGATGCCCCTGAATCGATGGGTCTCTTAGGACCAGAGAAATTGGTACAGAGGATAAACCGAAACCTGAATCCAGTACACAATAATTACCTGAGTTCTTGATTAGATTTACATTGTTGTTGTTGTTGACGTTTCAACTGAAACAATATTAAAACAATATACACATAAAGTTAAAGAAACAGTTTTGATGTAGTGCATTAATGAGTCCATACATACAAAAAATTTATACAAGAAGGTTAACATTAGTGACAAAATTGGGCATAACAATGATTAATGAAAGTTAAGATTTACTCAGAAATTGAAAACGGGTAATACAGTCCCAGATGTGGGTGTGGTCCCTGGATATGGGTAAATTATTCTGACCTGAAGATAGAGTGAAGTGCTTTATCATTTCAAATAGTTAGAATTTACCAGACAAAATACAGGATTGATAAATATCGAGAAAATCTTAATCTGAATTTGAAATCTCACTAATTATAAAGTTCCAAATAAAAAAAGAGATAATAGTTGCAGACTGCTTTACCAGAGTCTTTCTCAAAACATATTCAATCTCAAGAGATATATTCCCGATCATTCGAAGAAATATTCCTGCGTTAATACTGTAAAAGTCAGAAAATAGTATTTGGAAATACATCACAAATCACCGGTGTTTATTTTGATTACCGCAATCGGAATAACCCATTAGTCGAATGTGAACAAACTATCTGACACAACAAAACTGAACGCGTTTTCTGTTGTTTTCAAGGGTCCACCTGGAGTGATGAATGTTTAGTTCACACTGCAAAAAGCTCTGGTGTTAATTTGATTCTTTCGCTAACTATATAAGACAAAACCGACACGGTGTTAATCACTACACAAACAAATACAATGATTTATTTCAAAAGCTAACCAGGATGGGTCTACCTTGACAACAGAAACCCGTGTTTAGTGAACTGCCAACGGTGTTTAGCGTCAAAGGCACACCCATCAACGTTTGCTATAATTGAAATATTATGTTAACACATAATGTGAGTTTTGCAGTGTAAAGTTGCACGATGTGTTCAGTGTAGGGATTCTAAATATCCCCCACACACGTTTAGGAGGGCACTTCTGGCCAATTAAAAGATTTCATTTTTCCTAAACAACCCCCTTTTCAGCGCTCTTTTTATGCCGTTTACTATTTTTTAAAGATAATCTGACGTGGAGGTAAAAACAAATACACTGTCTGCACAATAGAAAAACAGTTTTTAAAAAACATTGAAATGATGACATAAAAACTTATAAAATGTAACATCTTACTCTGGTAAGTCTAGCAAGTCCAGATTTCAAATGGGGGCACGGGGGGGGGGGTTTGGCACGGATATCAATAGTCTGGTTCCCTGACCAAAGACACCCTGACGACTCTTGTTAAAAATTTTAGGTCAGGCATCATCCAAAGCTATACATAGATTGTGACGCAATATATAAATATTCATAACTTGTCACCAACGATGGACAATGTCATTGGATGACGACGGGCTTTGTTTACTTTCAAAAAGCCTGTGATAATCAGTTTGTAAAAATGTTACAAATATATTCAAATATAGTGTTGAATTTGTTGGGGGAAGAAAAGAAAAGAAAAACGGTAATGGGATGTGTCTGCAAAATTTTTGAATTTTTATCAACAAAAGAAATGTCCGACCATCAACGACACTGTCCGAATGTTGACGACAACGAGATCGGAGCATTTCGGATATTTTCGGAAAAGGAGGGATTCCCCCTTTTTTTGTTACGTGACATTTGGGTGATGCCTGACCCTAAAATCGACAGAGAATTGTTGGAGACTTTTAGGTCTGGGAACCAGACTAGGACACCAATGGGGGACTTGCCCCCGCCCCCACCTTTGTTACGCCTCTGAGTATAGTGTAAATTACAATTTAAGTTAATTATGAACTGTGGAAACAATCAGGGACTGACTGAGATGTGTGCAGCACCCTTTAGTTTTCTTCCGAAAATGAAACACAAGTAGAAAAACACTGTTCGATGTAACTTTGACTCAAAAGACAACACAGAAAGACTGAGAATGAGTATCTTAATCCTCAACAAAATAATTTCAGGGGTCCTTCAGATGGAAACTTAATTAACTCTTTCAAAAACACGATAATGCAATGTTCTTTTTTTAGATTATTCATAAAATGTATAGTTTTGTGAAATCGAGTCTTGATTGAAATTTTAGATGAACAGGATTTGTTTTTAATGTCTATTTTTGTAGCTTTCGTGTTTCAAAGAAAAGTAAATTTTACGTATTATTATTATTATTTTATTTTTATTATTATGTAGGCCCTACATTATTGACACACAAAAAATCAACCAAGAGTAGAATTCAGTCTCTGAAATGGTCTTTGTCAATCGGTGGCAGTAGAATAGACCTTTATTTAAATCAATAAATCCAAACTGAGATTGAGTCGGCAAAATAGTCTGGTCCCTTTTTTGTCTTGAAGAGGTTATAAATTCGGAGACATGTTGTTTTGCTTCATTTTATTGGTCGAGATTACCATCTGATGATTGAAGTCATCTCATCATTAAGGAGGCCAGGTTTTAGCCTTCGTCCAAGATATTTCTTTATTTAGGATTCTTGTCTTTTACCAGTCTCTGAAGTTGGGACATGGTACACGTTCCCTAGTTGCAGGTTCTCACTTTCATGAAATTAAAAAAACTGTTTTGTTGATACTTTTGAAATAAAAACATAACAAGAACATATTTCAATATGACTTATCAAAAGACAAGGAAAGCCTATAAGCTTTGTTGTCAGTTTGTAGTGAAGTATCGTTCATATCCTTTGATTGGATTGTAGATCCTTGGTTTTAGTCCATCATAGGTCATTTTCTAGATGTAGTAGTAAGTTATACTCTGACGAAGGACAGAGCATACTGTCCAAAACGTTGAGTAAACCAACGGCTCTTCTCAGAGCCACCACCTCTTCAAAAGAGTTGTTACATGGTGTCACGGCAAGCTCCTCCTTATTGTCTCTCCACCATGCAAACCTTCAAATCTCATTTATACCAGGGTGACGTCAGAGAGTTTGAACAGAAGATGTGTGGATCCCGTGGGTCTGCATCGTTGTCTCTGTTTGAGGAGCGATTCAACAAGATCATATTCTGAGGCCAGGATGACATCAATGGGTTTTCAAGCAGAGGATGACCAAGCTCCATTGACTTCATCATGAGGGTTACACTGTTGAGGAACATCTTCAGAATTGTGGCTTGTCACAGATAAGTTCACATGTACTTATTGTGAAGGAAAAGAATTTAACAAAGTTGATTGGATGTTGGCTTACAGTATACACAGGCCTGGAATTATACGGAGCACCTTTTTGTTAAAAATGTTTAAACACAGTACTCATGAGTTTCGTAGGAACGGTTAGTAAGTTACCCTGGACTTGAGAATGAGACTCCTACTCAACTTCGATCTATTGATGACTTGACTACAACTCTCTAGATTAAATTAACCAGCTGCTGTAAAAAATGAGGGGTGGGGCGGAGGCAAAATCATAATACATCATCAATTCCATGAGCAAAACATATCTTCTCCACCCCACCCCTACCCTACACCGTCATACATTGTAAATGAAAGAAAATCAAATGGTTCAATTACTTGGTAGAATGTAAGAAGGGGGGCAATTTGATGTTTAATTGATATGAATATCAGAGTCAGATTTTAGCCTTAAGTTTCTCTCTTTTTTCAGAAATGTATCTGACACAATCGTACCACCATTAACCAGAAACTCTTGCGTACACAAAGCAAGTTGTATTGGTTCTAGCAGTATTTAGGCACTCCCTGTATATTGTGGATTTGAATCCTGTAGAGCGTCTGTACAGGTACCAACAAACACATGAGCGTTCATTCGGACCTTACATGCGCCAGATAATGTCAAATGTTAAAAAAGCGTCGTTGGGCCCAGTAACTAGGACTAGCCTTAGTGTCCGCCAATGACCACTTGTGTAAAAAAAAAAAAAAGTAATCAAATCTAATTTTGAAAATTAATTGTTACTTCCTTGTTGTAACAATTAATTATGTAACAATCAAATTTAGCTTAAAGCAAGTCGAATTTTAATATAGGTTTTCCCGGCCAATTTCAACAAAAATTCATTCAAGTTAATACCAGGGTCATTCAATTTCGCTTGAAAATAAATCCTCGGGTACATCAGCATTCAACAGTTAAAAAGAGTCATTCAATTTCGACACTTGAGCATTCATTCGACAAATAAAATCATTTAATTTAAACTGGTCACTTAGTTCATTCAATTTCGTCAAAGACGGCAGGAACGGGCTGGTCGACTATTCATTTTCGTCAACTGGCAAACGTTTTAGAAATGTTTGCATTCAAATTCGTTTCTTCGGTATGCCCTTTCTGGTACGTATTTGCCAAAATATAAAGTTAGGATATTATGATGGGAATTCATTTCTACACTGTTGCCGAGTTATACCTCTCTCTAAATATACGATTTTGAAGCAAAAATTAATGTCTGCCCGTGGTCGTACGAAGATTGAGCACTGTAGATAGAGGAAGGCTGATTGAAGTATTCGAGAGTTAATTTGCAAGATCTAAACATTAACGAATAAACAAGATGACAAAAAGTGAAATCAAGACCAAAACAAACATTTACATTGCAAGCAAATGCAAGCAAAATATTGTTTATTGTATTGTTTATTGTTTTGTGTAATGCCATAAAACTTTATTTAACTGTTCTTAGACACATTTTAAAGTGTAATCATGGGGTACTCTTTAAATGAGTTTTTGATTAAAATTTACTCTATTCGATTGAAACTAGGGACAAAATGCAAATGTTTGACCCTGGCCTCAATCGAAAAAAGTTATTTTCAATCTAATTAGAGTGATTTTCAATCTAATTTTTGTAGTGTGTAGCAAAGTAAAAGGAAAACATTTGCAAATAAGACCAAATATAAGAATTAAATTAAAAACTCATAAGACAGATTATTCACGCAACTGCCGTAAAAAGAACATTATCGCTATAACTTTAAACGCAAGCATAAGCCGTATCAAACTCATGTTGAATTTGAACGCTCAAAATTGCAAAATCGCAGAGCGTTTCGAAGACTCTGAATTTGATTGCACCTATTGGGAAAAGGTGGTGGACATTCAACATAAGAATGGCGATCTTCTTATATTGAATGCTTACAAACGAAATAGAATGAAAAGAAAGGGATCCTGAGTGCACGAAACGAAATTGAATGCAATAATACTGAAAGAGAAACCCTAGTTTGACTGAATTAGAGAAATTGCGTGAATTTGAAAGCGCAATAATGAAATTGATTGATATTTTGCTGAATTTGGCCGGGAAAACCTATATTAGAAACCACATGACCGTTAGGGGACTAGTGCTGTGAAACCACACTTGGGACAGTGTTCTTGATAATACGCGGCTCCACGTCGCATGGGAGGTTGACAAAGTTTCAACGTTGATCAAAATTGTTGCTTGGGACAATCTCAGAAAAAGACAGTGTTTCATTATTCAATAAACTTACCAAAATGTTCTTGAACTCCCGTGGAATAAGCCAACGTGTTCATGTTGATCAAACAAGGCATTGAAGGTTATTCTGTCGTCCAAGACTTGAAAATTGTAACCACTTATGTTGTGACGAAAATGACCATCTTTAAAGGGGCTGTGTCGTCATGATTATAGCAGGCCAAATCACAAAGGGTGCCGTGTTTGTCAAACTGTGATGTGACCGCCGGCGCGCACGCGTGCGTAGTAACTGGGTTATTTACTGCGATCATGACGAAACAACCCTTTTGACCGCATTACAATCACATACACTGTGCATTATTACGTTCCCAATTTGTTTGGATTTTGTTTTTTTGTTTTTGTTTTTGTTTTTTGGGGTTTTTTTTTACTTATTTTGCCCCAAATTTACAATTTTTAACATAAATCTTGTCTATGGACTTGACATAAGATTGTTGATATCCAAATTTGATGACGAAGAGCTCTTGAAATAGCTTAATATTATCTACCAGGCGGAGGGATTTCTCCCGGGTAAGAAATGTGTAGGCTGTTTCTTACAAGCTCCGGCATATACTAACAGCCGCATACACTCATCTTTTCTGTGAACTGTTTTCATTACATTAATTTGTGTACTTACTATTTTACTCTGTATTTTATTGTAATATTATAATGTTATGCTTTGACATTGAGTGTATGAAATAAATGTTCCATTGAATTGAATTGAAACATATTTCAACGGGTTTGGAGGGGGGGGGCAACACAGTCATTGTTGCAGTCACAATTTATTCTAAAGGTTGATTATTTTTTTATTAGATTATTTCCTATAACAAATTACCAACCGGGTTAATGTGAAAGGTAAAAACAAGTTTGTTTGTTTTTTTAAATAAATATATAGTTCTCGGCAACTTCGCGAGAAAAGGGTTTAGCTGTTCTTTAAATTATGCTAAGAAAAGGCACGGGTTTGTTAGTGTATGTGCCCAATTTTATAAATATGTTAAGCAGAAAATTTGTCTTCCAGCAAAAATTAGCAGGAAACAGGTTGCGAACAATATATATCACTGTTTGGTTTGGCTGCATGGTAACCCATTTCTGTTAAACATAATTTTGTGCTAAGCATGGTGCTTAACCGCTTTATAGGGACGTGTTACTCACCGGTTGGTTGAAGTCTATATATCATTGTGTTTATTGAATAAATGAACTCTTCAAAAACAATAGTGAGTTATTCTTTAAAAACTAAATGTCTAAAAATAAAATTTTAAATTGAAAAACACTTGAAATTTCGGGTTATTTACTTGTTCTGCTGAAAATTGGTCATTATGTTCCTCCGTCAATAAATTCATGTTTTCTTCAGTTTCCATTCAAGGGTAATTTCACCGCATGCCTGCCGTATTTCACCGTGTACTGTTCTCAAATATTGCTAGCGTTTAAACCGCCTTTACGGTGGCAAAATAAAAATCAATGGCCAAAAATAATTAAAATTTAAATTGATGTATTAATTATGAAAGTTTTTATTATAATGTATTGTTTAATTTTATTATGGATTATAAGGAAGCCTGTGGTAGTAACGGCAATTCGATATTAAAGCGAAAAATGTGCACCGCAGTAATCCTCAATGCAGATCAAAATTGTTTGGGAAACCAAACAAGTATGAAGTTCAATGTAGTATGAAGTTATGTATTTAGTATGAAGTTCAATGCTGTGCTGATAATATACACAGATATTTTGAAAAAACAACTTCCCCATTATTTTGTTTCCAACAAAATAAGTTTCAAAGAAAATTTGCATTTGGTTGTTTGTAACCTTCAAAGTGGTTAAATTCAAAAACTCACTGACATTTTTATCGAAGTCGAGTTCAAGATGATGAAAACAAATTAACGTTCGCTGTATATTATTTTGCCCATTTCGCTTAAATTCTTCAATTGCTTTCCTCGAAAAACTTCTGCCTGAAGTGTTATCGTTTGGGCAAAATAAATTAAATAAGACTCAAAATTAATTTTTGTCTCTTGTGTGTCCCAAACTCTGCCTAAGAATGAGTACAGAAATTTTATTACATATTATATCTTGACTTGTGCAAAGAATGGAAGCATTCTCAAACTCTGCCTAAGAATGAGTACAGAAATTTTATTACATATTATATCTTGACTTGTGCAAAGAATGGAAGCATTTACAGACACTAATCAATGTTGAGCTGGGGTTTTAATGTCGTCTTTATTTTGAACAACCAACCACAACCCCTTTAAGCAGCTCATTATGAACGTCAAGCTTCAGTGGTAGTCTGAGTTGGTTCGTTGAACAAAGTAACCAGACTCCAAACTAATTAATGGCTCGGTCGCATCAATAAATTGCCACGGTAGGGTAGCATAAGCCAAGGATAGCACTACTGTGCGATATTTATAATGCATGCTTCATGGTATGTTTAAAAAAAAAACGTTCCCTGTCACTGAATGTGCGGCTCATGATAGCAATTAAGCATTATTTATTCAGAATTGCATTGTGTCTTATGTACACCCCATATATATTTCTCTTGCACATGTGTGCGAAGAAACAAAGAAAACGATAATTGCCTGTGTGTTTACAGAGTTATTGGGTCGGCCTTGTATGCATGCTGAGTCGGCCGTGACTAGACAAAGCATCCAAGTGGTATCTTACTGGGAAATTTCAATCATTTATAGAAACTCGCTCTTTGAGTCGATAAATGACAAAATATTTCAGAAATGATGACAATAAATAGAGATTGTTACTCAAAATTTATCAAGACTTAGTTCGATTGCGGACATCAAAATAAGCTTGGATGGTTTTGGGGTCTTCAAATACCGTCTTTTTCTTGACTAAAACAGCCTTCAGACAGAAATATGTTTATGTTGGGTTTGTAGTAATTTATAAGCTTTATAAAGCGAGATAGCTTTTAGATTCAACACACATTTCCAGCCTTCTGGTTCACAGATAATTATTGGGTCTTTCAATTAATATTTTGTGTAATAAAAATGTATGTATGGTCTAAAAATATTTAAGCCACAACATCACGTCTTTTGTGATCTCAAGTTGTCGATGCCCAAAACAAGCACTTCAGAAGAAGTCCTTTGATGCGCCACCAACGATATTTTCAGACAAGATAAATCTGCATTCTGACGCTATCTTTGTCAAGTCCCCTATGTGCATTATTAATAATGAATACTGATTCAAATCTATACTAACCACGGACCAGACTATTACTCCTTCCAGCCTCGCTTTGGTTACGCTGATTGCAACAGGAGAAGTACAAGATATATCCCCCATGAGATAGGGGCCAGCCACCAACCCGGTCATTACCACGCAGTGAAGACCGGGTCGTCACACTGTTATTGCCTGAATATTATATGTATTGATTAATGTTCAAGATAAATACAAATATTATTTTAAAACTGACAATGGGAATTTGATTGTCTTTGGCCAGCTGGCCACTCATCAGATATTATTTAATAACAAACAGTTTCCTTGTAACGTATTAGGCCTATATTAACTGTTGGTGATATTTTATCAAACACATTGTGGAAAAGCATTTTCTGGTAATGGTAAAAATAGTACAAAGAAATGCTAATTTATTATACTTGTATCAAAATTAAACTTGTTTAAAAAAATGTACTGTTATGAGTAAAGATGATATTGTACATAAACTGAGTTAGAAACTGAAAGAAAAAAATACTATGGCTATTTTTATGAAACCAAATATACACAGAGACCTATCAAAAATTAAAACTAACATAGTATGTTTTGTAAACAAAAGCCATTAGAAAACCATTTTCACACAAAGTGTGCGCTTTTAAGTGAAGTACTCAAAACCAGTGTTAAAAACTTTCAAACTTTTATAGCCATTTTTCTTACAGCTTTAAAGTAAAGTCCATCTTAAAGACTTAACTACATGTTTTTATTATTTCTAAGTCCGTTCAGTAACTTTGTTTGGTCATGCTCATTTTAAGCAATGCTAACTGTAGTAAGAAGTGAGTTGAGATTTGATAGTCAAAAGAAATGTTGTATGCACTGTGTACAAAATAACATGATCACTTCAATTTGAAAACTACAAGATTCTCCGTCTTCAAGACATTCGTACTCTATCGATAACTCCAAAATAAACAATTTCAGTAAATGTTTTTGACAATTTGCAAAGTATCCTGTAGGAATATTTTAATATGTTAACAATGACGATATACTTTCAGAGCGAGTTGAAGATTTTACGTTTTTTGTAAAAGCAAACAATTTAAGGCGATATTAGGCCCAACTTGTTGGCTGGCCACAAAAATCTAGCTAAGGAAACACTTCATAAAAATATAAATATAAAATTATAAATAGGAAATTACCCTGTGTAATACAAATTTATCCAATGTATAGCATCGATGCTTTTTAAATTGTTGGATTATCAAACCTTAAAGAGAAATCATAGCATCGCTTCTTTTACAGTGTTTATCATCTTATCAAAAAAACCTTTTGGCATTAGAACATTTGATTTATGAACAGAATCTCCATTCTTTAATTTCCAATTGAAATAATTCTAATAATTCAATATGCATAACTTTCACGAGTTGTTGTATTTGGATGCATTAAATTTGGTTCAAAGTCAGTAGGGCCTACATCCAGCAGCAAAAGTAGTTTGCACATTTCAAGCTCTCCCTGTTATTCAAAAAAGAATATTTTGATATCAAGGGATCACATTTCCTGAATTCATTAAACTGATTTTAAAGCAAAGAGCAATAATGATATCTCCCTGACAACTACAGTTGTCCTGCTTTGATCAACTGAGGGCAGCATTACATATTTTACAGACAATTCAAACAGCTACTTGTACATTCACTTAAGTTCTTAAGCTACTTTTAGATCTCATAAAATTATTGTTTGATGTGTCGAGTAGACTTCTTGTAAATGTCTTTACTATCAACAGCTGCATCATTCTGAAGATTAATATGTTTTACAATTAATTATCAACGTCCATTTCATAATTACCCCAGAACCAATCTAAAATTATGAGTTCAAGAACCACTCTAAGATGATGAGTTCAAGAACCAATCTAAGATTATGAGTTCAAGAACCAATCTAAGATTATGAGTTCAAGAACCAATCTAAGATGATGAGTTCAAGAACCAATCTAAGATTATGAGTTCAAGAACCAATCTAAGATTATGAGTTCAAGAACTAATCTAAGATTATGAGTTCATTCATTTGTTCATTCAACAAACCATGATATGCATTGGTTAGCAGTCTAGCATTGGAAAGTGCTGATCTACAAAAATCTGTCTTCAGTTCAAAGGAGACATGTTGAGGGTGGTGACATTTGGTGACCATTCTCAAAAGATATGTGGAGTATTTGCAAGGGATGGATTCATCAACTTTTGGTTAACACACTTTGCACTATTTACCTGGACAATCTTGAAATTTTAAAAAGTTGCACCATCTCTAAAGCAGTCAACCTTACAAAGGATACCAACACATATACAAAAATAAAGCACCTAGTCTAAATATTACTATGTAAGATAAGGAAGCACCATGTACGTAGTCAATTTAAATTTGAAAATTGTCCTCTACATCCTGGATCTTCTGGATCTATATTTGAAATCTCTTAATTTCCCTTAACTAGTACAAAAAATAAATGATTAATACTGAATAAATACTAGGCATAAATTTCTTTAAAAGACATATCTACAAAATTCTTAGATTATAGTTACAAAAATCATGAGAGTTTGACTTGTTGCCAATTATTAGTAATTGTAATCCACATGGAAACAGTATTTGGTAAAGCGATGAAGTTTGACTTTTAGTTGTTACAATATTTCAGAAAAACTTTCAACTTCAAACTAAAATGAAACTTAAAATGTACAAGCATTTTGGCATACATTAAATTACAAATATACATTATTAAACATTAAATTTAATGATATTTTCAATCATCACATCTGTATATTATCACTACCCTCATACAGATCTGTTGGGTATTCTTTTATACTCTGATAGAAAGACATAATTTTAGTTTTTTGCTTGTAGGAAAGTTCATGGTATCTCTTATTCTCATCTAAATAATCATAGTTTGTCTTTTTGTTCGGTGATCACAATCTAAAACAACTTGTCTTTTTAGAATTTGAATGGTAGGCAAATTAACTGTACAGTTCAGATACAGTCTTTAATAATCCAGGCTGAAATAACGATTCTACCATACGAAGTAATGATATTAAATAAGCAGTCAATAGGAGCAGTTGACTGTGTACTTAGACTAACCTAGGCTGATTCTATTTAATACATTATCACATAATTTCTTCACTAACTTACCTGTATCCAGACATTTTTGTCATTTTTGTTACATAAGACTTACCTCAAAAAGCATAATTAGAACTACAATTAGTTAACACAGTTGTGAACAACACTACTTTCAACTTAGACTGGTGTCAGAGGTTACAGGTGTTCTGTTGGTCCTGTTGTTCTACTTGAAATTCTCATAGATTTCAAAGGATTGTAGATGACGAAGGGCTGTCTCGTAACAGAACTCATACTGTGCCTGTAATTGTAAACAAAACAAATGTGGTTATATTATTTGAATGTTTAATCTGAGACACAATACAGCTATAAAAAATAAACTTGTCAAACTGGAGTTATTTTTGAGAAATCAGCATGAACATGACAAAGGTTGCTATAGTTCAATAAAAATGAAATTTGTCAAATATTGTTTACTTTACATTGACACAAAATCCAAAGTTTGCACGATCTTCATCTCGTGATGAAATATCCAATCACATCACAACAAAAATAATTGCAGGGGTGAGCTTTGCTGGCTTGCAGGCGTGGGTTCCCCTTGTGGTTTAATGACTCCAACCTCTGCTTTATGTGATTCTGAGTCATTCCTGCTTGAACTCATTCCTCAAGGCCCCTTAAAAACCAACCCTTGGGTCGAATGGGTCCTACTGTGATAAAATAAATGAGTGGTTTCATGCCTCAAACCTCTGCTTTAAGTGTCTGATTGCTATTGACCCCTTGCACACACGTCACACGCGCCGACTGTGCCACGCTTACCTTTTTGGTGGTCAAGAAGGTTTACGTGTAAACGCCGCGTCTCCTAAAATGCGCTCTTCACTGAATAACTCAGTGACATTGACCACCAAAATGGCTCAACCAAGATTATTGTGAAGATGACGTCAGGTAAAATGGGTCAATAGACAGTATTATCTTACCAGTGATGACACCATGCTCGGCCTGTTATTGCGTACACTTCGAACAGCTTGGAAGACATCAACTAGTTCCTCAGCTTTTATCCTGTCTAGCATTGTCATGATGGCACAGAAAACCCCACAACATCGTACACCATCACTGAAACAAAAAAAATGTATTTTAATATGGTGCAAAGAACTGTTTGAAGGCTTAAGTCTAAAAATTACATGAATAAAATCTCTTTTTGGAGAAGCGTTGATTGTGAGAAGAATTGGAGGTGAAATATACTAGTCTCCACGTTTTGAACAGCGTGCTGTGCCCATCTTCAGGAGAAAGTTACATCGAAAACAACCTTTAATCCGACTGCTTATTTTTTTCTTAACTTAATTACCAAATGTTCTACTGAATTTTACCCTCAAAAATACTGACATTTTAAACGGCACAAAAGTTCCTGAAAAAGCATAACACATTAGTTGGTGTGTTTTGGAAAATAGGCTGGCCTAGCTTGATTTAATTTTCAGTTTAGTTGTGTGGTATTTTTTTTGTACAAATATTGCAGACTTGTAATCACTGGAATGCTCCATTGGTTCAATCAAACAAGATCAAATCTCACATCACTGTTCCATGAATAGATCAGTGACGGTTTCACCTTTTAGAAACCATAGCTTCTATCAAGTGGCTTTTATCAAATTGTTCAGAATAGTCCCATACTGCTGCAAGATTTGACCAACTTCCACTCAACCTAAAATATCATCGTAAAGGTCACATCCTAAATTGACATCTTCATGTACATTTCTGTAACAAAACCAAATTTAAGTGTTGCATTATTTCAGGCCTGATACTTCCCAGAGGCAATTTGCCTCTGTTGGCCCTGGTCCTTGCCTTGGTGCCCTTGAAATGTTCCAATAGAAATTCACATTTCTTCATAGAGGTGCCCTTTATCAAGAAGAAGTGGTGGGTAGCCGTGTCATTTATTAAGAAGAAAATGTCTCGGTGCCCTTGCCCTTTCAAGAACAATGCAATCAGGCCTCTTATTTCTCCCAAATTTTTACTGGAAAAAATGAGTAAAATATGAACAAATCTAGCCATGTATGGGTGAATGATCTCTAAAGAGTTAACCTAGACGCAACTTTGTTAAGGGAAGCAAATATTAATTGATGAGTTGATTCAAACTGAATATCATTGACTTACATGCATTGTACCGTAAGAGGACCTCCTGGTGATTTGCCATGCCATCTCTCTACACAGTAAATCAATTTCAGTATCGGCACAGGTGAAGATGGTAGTTCCTCATCTAGGGACCATCCTTGAAAGTCAAACTGTCTGACTGTGTGTGGTTTGTCATTCTGAAATGAGAAATAAACACCATGAAGGTAGAGCAACCATGAAACAATAAAAACATTGTTATGAATATTCGGAGAACAAGATGGGCCGATGAGCACCCTTATTTTGACCTCTGTGGGGGGGGGGGGGTGACCTACTCCAAGACGTCATATGCATAATGTCAACCGAGATCAAAAGAAAAACTACTATCAATCTTGTGACAGTACAAAGTATTTGCAGATTTTTAGTGGTTTTTTTTTAATATCTATTGATCTTCTTATAATTAGCTGGAGAGGAGAACATCTAGACACAAACTTAGTTTCTTGTAGGCAATCCATCCAGCTTTAGCTGCTTCACTTTGCCCTTCCTGTGTTTTTTTTATTATTTTTTTTTTTTATGTTTTCGCTGTTTTGATTGTGCATGTACTTGTTTTATGTCTGCCCGAGAAATAAAATAAATAAATATAAATATAAATATAAAAGTAACTTCAAGACTGTTCCATTAATGCATTAAGAATGTTTGAGCATCATGTTCCCTCGCTGGATTTCTAAAACTGAAAATCAAGTCTACACCAAAGTTTGCCCCTGCTTTGGAAGAGCTGCCAACATTTGCCTCTTGCAGTCAGGGAGATTTTGTACAACAATCAGGGAGATATTTAGAATTATACTAAACATCATTGGGGGCAAGTTTCCATAATCAGGGAGATTTTCAAATTTGTTCATCAGAACATGGACAGATTGGTTGGTTTTCAAAAAACTTTCTGCAGAATGAGGGAGAGTTCGCAGCTGTGCTATGGGAAATGTGTCAGCAAAACATGTTGGCAAGAGTTTGCTGTGTGGCATCACGTTCAACAATATGTTTTATTACTCATGTGTTTATTAATCAAACAACCTTTGAAAGAAAGTCTTGAAGACACCTTTCAGAGAAGATGGAGAGAAGAAATGTCAAGTTTAAAATATAGGAGAAAAAATCCATCTCAAGGGGTATTGAAATAGAAAGATTTAGTTTCAAGACATTTGGATTGTAACGATTGACATCATCAATATCAGTCATTGCAGGTTTTTCTACCCTCATTATCTGAAGATTCCAGATAATATCTTGATCTAAAACACTCAAAACCTAATTTCACATTAAAGAGATGAACATATTGAACCAGAATTAATAATTACAAATAAAACCAAATTCAAAAGTCTTTCAACTTAGAAACTGAACAAACGGTACTTTAGTTTGTTATATGGCTCAACACATTCTGACATTCAAAGATTCACTCCTCAGTACATTCAAGTTTTCTTGATGTAGACTTTTTCTCCCCTAAAATATTCACCAGAATGTCTGGGTTTTTTTGTCACACAAGTTAATTCTTTGTTCACACCAGAATTGAATTAAAACAAGTTTATGCTGTACATAAACCATTTCCAAACCACATTTTGTTCAATATCTTAGGTGTACTGGACCTTTGACACGGGGTCATTGTTGAGACCAAACAATGGAAATGCACCTGCGCATACAACTGCCGGGCAATGAGATGTCAGTGCCAGTGCTTTTGGAGCTCCTGACCTCATCCAAGAGATCTATAGGGAATCAATTAGTGACAAGTGCATTTTCTCATTGATAACATTTTCTTGTTAGACTTACTGGTTTGTTCAGGTTGTCGATAGTGAAGGTTCTACTTTCAATTCCTTCTTCATTATCAGCAGAAACCATATGGACAGTCAATGGACCAAAGGCTCCCACGCTCTTCTCAGGCCAGTACCTGTCCATCGTCTATCAAATAATAAGAAACAATGATTAGTGTACAGAGTCATTATAGTACGTCATGGTCGTGTGGTCTAGCTGATCAAACTCCAGCTGCAGTGGCAGAGTCATTGGAGTGTGGGGTTTGAGTCCTAGTCATATGTCATGGTCGTGTGGTCTAGCTGATCGAACTCCAGCTGCAGTGGCAGAGTCATTGGAGTGTGGGTTTGAGTCCTAGTCATGACTTTTGTTTCCTTGAGCAAGACCCTTGACTTAAATTGCTTCTCATCACAAATGAGTAAATGGGTACCCGTGAGGGTAGAGATTGTTGGTGTTAATGATTAGCAACCTATGCACCCATTTGGCTGCCAGTGCTGCATACTGAGTTCTAGATTCTTAGTATGCATAGGACCCAACAAACAGGGGTAATAATAACAGTGCTTTGAGAGGCCTACTTGACTTGAAAAAGTGCATAATAAAAAAATGATATATGATTACAACCACAACCATAGTAGTTATAGCAACTGTCCCAGCTCAAGTCAGACAAAAGTATATATTCTTTTTACAAAAGGACACCAGACTTTTTATTGGATTGCATGTCGTGGCCAAGCGGTCTAGGTGGCTAAGTCATCAGGGTGTGGGTTTGAATCCTAGTCATGATACTCGTGTCCTGGAGCGAGACACTTAACTATAATTGCTTCTCTTCACCCAGGAGTAAACTGGTACCCATGTGGGCAGAGATGGTTCCGGTGCTTGTTTTAGCTTGATATGCTACTTACTTCCAAGGGTAATAACGTTCATGTGCCATAAAAATAAAAAAAATAAATAAAAAAATAAGTGTCAAAATTGGCGAATACTGGCGCTATATAACTGTACATTATCATTATTATTATTCTTATTATCCCTTCTTATGTCAGTTTGGTTGAGTAGATGTAAATGGAAAAAGACAACTAAGCTACCTCATCATTAGGATCCACTGGATTCAGCATGACGATAGTTGGTGACTTGTAATCATAGATCATACTCCAGAAATCTAGACTTGTGTTAGGCAGTGGAAGCTGGGTGGTGATGTACTGATCACGCTTCCAATAACCCTGTGTAGTAACACAAACATAACATTTAATTAGAGTTCACTTCTTTTTTATTAACGCTGTCGTTGAAAATTGGAATAGAGTCGATAAGACATCAGCTACTGTCACATAAAAGAAAAATTTGAGATGCATTTATAGAAAGTTTTGGTGGTTAATGCAGTTATGAAAGATGTGGTTAAGTTTGGGTGAAGCACGGCTTCTATACCCTTACCTATAGACAGACAAGATACAGACAACAAACAAAGTAATAGACTATTGACAAACACAACTGATGAATCATCACATGAATCATGGTTGTAACATTTTGGTAGTCATTGTCTCCATGTCTTTTACAGTGTAGTGCACACTATAGGCAATGCAGCGTTTATTACATGCTTACCATGACTCCCAAAATGGCGAGGGCAGCAGACAGGTAGCTGCGTGTGTCGTTGGTACAAGGGGGTCAATAAAGACTAAACATTTGTGAGGATGTAATAAAAGCAACATGACTTTTAGGAGCATTTTGAATATGCCTTTTGCAATTTTGTGAGTATTTAAATGTTTGGACCCATGAAAGTGCATGATGTATTTCCTTTAGCTATACACAAAGAAACAGAAGGTTCACAATTATTCAATTCAATTCAATTCAAAGTAACATTATTTCCATGCTATCAAATTACATAAAAATAACATTGGTAAAAGGCCTAAAGAAAGACAGGCAAACAAAGTAAATCATGTAATATAAATTCTCAATAATAAAAAAAAGAAACAAGATATTAGAAACAAAACAAAAATAGGGTCACTGGAAAAAGGATAGCATTGGGGCACTGTCAGGAAGCCGAAGCTTGTGTAGGAGTGCCTGAGAGACAAAACGAGACGAGGAAGACAGGACGGGACGAGACAGGACAAAACAGGACTTGACAGGGGAACATTAACATAGAATAAGGATCAGACTGAAAATCACAATAATATGGAAACAAAAATCACAGGATATAAGGGAAAATCCTGCTGCTTAATATTGGATAATCAGGAGAAGAAGTCATGTCAAATAATGGGAGATAAAAGCCCTTTTGTAGGAGTACTTAAATCTACCCACAGATAGTTGAGTCAATGGAGTTCTATAGACGTCATCTCTGTAATGGTTTGATATACAAGCCAGACTTGCACGATCTATTGATTGTTCAATACAGAAACAAAGTTAAATTGGTATAAGAAAAGGTGTAACTTTTAAAGTTGTTACTTACATTGATATATGAAGCATTGATGTAATTAGTACTGTGCTCTGAACCCATTGTCATAAGGTAAGGACGGCAACGATCAACTGTAATTAAAGAATATGTGTGTTGTAAATGTAAACGTATGTAAATGTCAAGGGAAATGTTTTAAAAGTGTTTAGCATACAGAGTCATTGTTTAGGTTTCTTTCACCACATCGTGCATAGATCTACTTCTTTTAAGTCCTCAAAAATCAAAGTACTTTAATTATGCTATTTACTGACTTACTTTTGAAGTTCTGCTAGAGTTAAATTTTCACTGAGTACTATAGTCTGAGTACCATAGAGTCTGAGTGAATTTCACTGAGTAAAATAGAGTCTGAGTGAGTGAGTTTCACTGAGTAACATAGAGTCTGAGTGAATTTCACTGAGTAAAATAGAGTCTGAGTGAGTTTGAGTGACTTTCACTGGGTAAAATAGAGTCTGAGTGAGTTTCACTGAGTACCATAGAGTCTGAGTAAATTTCACTGAGTACCATAGAGTCTGAGTGAATTTCACTGGGTACCATAGAGTCTGAGTGAGTTTCACTGAGTAAAATAGAGTCTGAGTTAGTGAGTTTCACTGAGTATCATAGAGTCTGAGCGAATTTCACTGAGTACCATAGAGTCTGAGTGAGTGAGTTTCACTGAGTTTCATAGAGTCTGAGTGAATTTCACTGAGTAAAATAGAGTCTGAGTGAGTGAGTTTCACTGAGTACCATAGAGTCTGAGTGAATTTCACTGCTTACCATAAAATCTGAGTGTGTTTTACTGAAGAATATAAAGAACTTACATGGGAGACAGTCTGGGAACCTATTCTTGTCTGCATTAAGAGGATCCTTCCCACCTCGATATCGATCTCCCTTAGCCGGAGATTGTAGTGCTGCCAATTTCTGAAGCAAATTAATGAAAATAAGCAAACAGTTTTCTTGATCCAGGCCTTTTCATGTATTGCAACTGGTTAACTAATATGTAATATTGGATAAATATGTCTCTCTAGGAGATAATCAAAGCTATAGAATTAGATTTTAAAAGTTGAAGAAAAACTCCTGCTACTGAAAAGCTATTTCTATTTACAGATATCTGCTTCACAACTGACTAATAGCCCTGTTCACACTATAGAGCTAATTCTGAGGAAAAATGTTTTAATATATGGCCTACATGTAGTCCCATCAGAAGAGACAAGTACTTTTTGGTATTTCGGGGTGAAATTCAAAGCCTGGAACAAACATTGCCCAGACTTCCACTATGGAGCATAACATCGAGACATCAAGAGGCTTCCACCATTGTTTATTTACTGTATTGTGGCTCAATGGAGGTAAGTCCGAGTGATCCGATTGTCCAGCCTTTCTTCCGGTTTTAGGAACATTGTTTTTTTTGCAAATCACAGAGTATGATTTGACATTTTCTTGATAGAGAAATCACAAATCCCGGTGCTTCAAAGAGAATCTTCGTTCTCTTGGCTTTGGCAAGCCAGAGTTGTTTTGTGCCAGCAGTACTCTCAAAGAAAAATGATTCCGGCAATTCCGAAAAAATAATGCCATCAGGGAAAAATGGAAGAGTTCCTCCAAGTACTGGTTAAGACTTGTTATAAATATGGTTTGATCACATAAATGTTATTGATTTTTTAAATCTCAAAGCAAAAAAAACCCAAAATGTGCAGTGTAGATATGACTTACATTGAATTCATCTTGAAGAAATGAGTTTCCATAGGGGCTTGGTGTCTTCAATCTGTCATATTCCTTCTTTATATCATCTACAGGAATCCAGGTCTGACCGAAAACAAATGCCTCAAGTAGTGCATCAAAGATGAACATGTATTGCTCCTTAAAAAACAGTAAAGACGTCCAATGTCAGAGATCTAATACAATAATAATAATCATAATAGATTTGTAACATGCACATATCCACCCTGCTGGGTGCTCAAGGGCACGGAGACAAAGAGAAACATAAATACAAACAATCACAAATAATGCAATTTCAAATAGGCTTATACAATGCAACTGCAAAGGTACATCATCTTTGAAGAACTGTAACGTAAGATGAGTTCTGATCAACAGAGCATGGGTTTGAGTCCCGGTCTTGACACTTGTGTCCTTAAGCAAGACACTTAACCATTATTGCTTCATCCTATGGATGGGTCTTAAAGCCGTGTAATGCACGTAAAAGAACCCAGTACACCTATCATTAAGAGAAGGGGTTTGCCCCGGTGTTTCTAGCAATGTTGGCAGCAGATTGCACCGCAGCACCTTGTAAACCATTACAAGGTGCTATATAAATGTAAATGGGTCTCACAATTAAAAACATAGCTCTGCTTATCCTGTTGTAAAACAAATAATGAGTGTTTTGATACACCCCTAGGGGTGTGACAAAGCGCTATATAAGAACCCAGTATGATTATTATTATAATAATAAGTGTCTCACAATCGTCTTACAAGCCTGAAACATCAAACATCTGTGTAAGGGTAAAACCAAAGTATTATTCCTTATCCCTGTTACAATTTTTACATCAATTAAAATGTCTAAAAAACAACACATGGTTTATTATATAAAGCATGGTTTATATTTCATGTGAAACTAAATGCATTGCAAATTCCCATGATACAGATCAGCAGTGTGAGCCATTTTCTCATTGTCAACCCAAGGGAATTTGCCTTAAGTTTGTCAAGTATGAGCCTGGCTTAAAGCTTACTTGTGTTTGGATCATCTTAATTCTTCTATCTCGCATATCAGCAACAAACTTGAGTACATCAATCTTTCCCTCTGATTTAGCTTGATCAAGCATTGCGTCTATAGTAATGAAAGTGCCTGTACGACCAACACCAGCACTGGAGGATTAGAAGAAAGGATTTGTTAGAATAAGTGGATGGTCTTGCCTAAACGATAAACTGTGATTTAGGGACAAATATTAATAAAAATAATACGCAGTAACCAACTAAAACCAAAATAGCTTTTCTAAAAACAAAGTCTTGCCACTTTGCTACTATTTTCACAGTGTAAGAACACTACAAATTACATATAGTTGCTACAATCTGACTTTTGTTTGGGTCATTGGGACTTTTGTTTGGTTTAATGTACAAACATTCGAATTACATCAGCCAAAAGGCTGAAACAAATCCAAATTTACTGAGCTTTTAAAACGACAATTTAAAATAAAATATAAAACAAAACAAAATAGAAAAAAATAACAAAAATAAGCCAGAACGTTTCACGTTACTATTATTTCTTACCTGCAATGTACAATGATTGGTCCCATTTTGGGAGTGATAGATGACTTAACAGTGTTGACAAAGTACAAGAGTGGACTAACGTACTTAGGCAGACCCATATCTGGCCAGGAAGTGAAATGAAACTGCTTCAGCTTTCTTGTCTCACCCTCCTTTAAAATCACAAAACAAACATGATCCATTCAATGTTCCAGGAAAACCTTCTCATGAAAATCAGAAATCTTTCTTTATTCCTTTTTGGGTATGGGTTTTTTAAATACAAAATTGAAGCTCTTTGAGTCCAACTGGAATTCTATCATTTTTTTTTTCACAGAACACAAAAACCTTAACAATGATTAAGACAAACTATGTTTAGTACTAATAAGTTTTCTCCCACTAAAGTTTGTGAATGATGAACGTGGTCAAACCAGGCACATCTTAGAAAAATAGTTGACAACTTTTGTTTTTATGTTTATTTTCTTCTGTAGGAAATCAAGGTTTAGGTGGATATCTATTTCATGATTCTTTGCATTTCAAATCTGAAATTCCAAATTAAAAATCATGATTCCTGTACATTAGCATAATACTTCCCCATGCTTTTCAACACACTAATTTCTCATAAAGATTTCAGTGTTGGAACTCTCCTATTAATCACGTACAGTGGTGACTGCAAGAAAAACATCTCACAACTTTTGCAGTTATTTTTGTTTTTTCTATCTATTTATCTATCTAATCCATCCACACCAGTTCAGAACTGTGTGATGGATTCTATCCCATGATGTCACACCAGATTTTGAGACAGTCTGCTTGCTACTTTCTGCTGGCAATTTCAAGCTACTGGCAGAGCAATCTGCTCTCTGCAGTCTTTCCATCACTCTGGTAGTCTTAATTCCTCTAGAAAAGTTCCATGTACACTTGATTCAAAATTTGTGGGGGTATTGTGTAGATAATGTTGTTCTTATGTCACACTGAATTCACACTTTCTCACAAAAATGAGGACAAAAAATGTGGCATTGACTGTCTTTTTTCAAATGAACTTAGCATTGATAAATTATTAATAGATACTTGTTATTACTTACAGAACATGTTCATTACAACGACTGACCTTTTTGAGTGTGAATGAACGTGTAACGTAATCAGCAAGTTTGGTTTCTGAATCTAGCTTAACTTCAATCCCATCGTAATGTTTGGAGGCTGACGGCCAATACTGCTCACATTTTTTCTGAAAAACAAAAACAAAACAAAAGTAAATGAGGGATGTTTGGTAAAAGTTTCTGGCAAGATGCTATCAGTTGATAATGCTTCTTGGGTTCACTTCATAATACAGCCATTGGGGTTATAAGCCAGACACTGTGCACAAGGCATTGTAATATGCAGTAAACAGTGTCCAAATAAGATCATTATCACTATTGACCCCTTGCACGCACGGCACACGCGCCGACTGTGCCCAGGCTCACCATTTTGGTGGTTAATAGGTTTACGTGTAAACGCCCCGTCTCCTAAAATGCGCTCTTCACTGAATAACTAGTGACATTGACCACCAAAATGGAGCAACCAAGATTATTGTGATGATGACGCCAGGTGAAATGGGTCACTACTCAGACATCTGGACAATAATGTAATTCCACTGTAAGCCATGCCCACTTGACACAAACTTGCTCCACTGATTACCAAAAGCCCAAAGGAGTTGCATTGAATTGCATTGCTTTTGAGACGTTAGCAGGCACCCCAGTAACCGGTCCTTTTCTATTACTCTCATAATAGAAAAGGACCGGTTACTGGGGTGCCTGCTAACGTCTCAAAAGTCTCCCATTACACTTGGGTTTTACATACATTCTTCAAAGACCAAGTTCTTCTCAGAATTAAAAGTTTCTGTCATAAAAAATGCTTTTGAAATGAAATGTGTGATTATTACTAAAATTACACAAAAACTAATGCCAGCTTTGGAGCTAAAAGTAGTAAGAACCTTGGGTGTGGAGCAGATACAACCTTAGAAATGGTTTTCTCAAAGGCTAAATCTAATGGTTTTGAAAAATGCAGTAGCAATTTTTTCTTCTCAACAGTTTTATGACATTCAGCCTTGATAGGTTCCATTTTTTTCCAATGTCCTTTTTAGAAACACAATTTTGTTTACCTTGCCTCCTTCCACTAAGTGAGTTACCATGACAATGATGCTAGATTTTTCTTGCCATACCATCCGCCACATATCATTGGTAGAAGTCTGGTTGGGTCCTGTAATATACACCAATTATAATTCATCTTATCAACAGCAACATTTTCAAAACTACAACTTCTAACATTTTCCTTTTAAAGGCAAAGTATACCTTTGGTTTTTGAACCGTACATTTGCCTTAATGCTATATAATTGTAGATATATGCCATAAAACTAACCTGTGTAAATTTCAGTTCAAAAGGTGGCAGCGTTTTTGAGATATCACCAAAAATCTGGAGCGGTTGTGTTCACGCAGAAGAAGTATCCGTCATTGGAATACACATTCTGAGAAGCGTTACGGCCATAATGCTTCTCAGATTCAAATTTTTGGGGGATAAAAAGTGATGTATTTTTCCATAACTTCAGTACTTTGAAGTGAAACGTTTCTCAAAATGCATTATACTATCCAAAGCTGCTGTACTTCTTACCAAGTGAGTTATTATTGCCATAAATTTTCAGAGTCATTACCAAACGTATACAGACCCTTTAAAGAGACAAAACATTACTGGTAATAAGAACAATTGTCCTAATCATCTTGTTTTAAAAACAATTAACAGTAAACTAACGTTTGAAAGGTTTTATGGGAAACAGCATTTTGGTCCACATATTTTCTTATGTTTCAACTTGCTTATATGTTTCTGTTCAGTTTTGGGGTGAACAAAGAAAAAAATACTAGAAAAGGATTTGAACCTGCGGCCTGCATGTTAACGTGCCAGTGCCAGTTTACAACCTCGGCATCGGCATTGTAAGGTGATCACCTTAATGGGGTGCAACATTTTCTTCAACTCTCAAGTAATCCTGGGTAATTCAACTCATGTAATTTGACATTTTAGGTCTGTACAATTTGCTCACAGATTAGAGTACTTTAGGCAGAAACATTTCACAAGGTAATTGACCTTTCTAATCTTTTAAGTATTGTACAAATGTGACATTTTTGTAGGAAAACTGAGTCAGTTTGCAGTGCAGAGACTTGACATACCTTGTGAAGCGATGTATTTGTTAGGCTTGTTGTAACCCTGTGAGGAAATAAAGAACAAGGGAACAATTAAGGGTCCCATGAATTATTTTTTTTATTGGTTAAAAAAATAAAGTATGCCTATTATAGTATAGCTTTACTTTTTTCAAATCTTTTACACGCGTATTAATCGTAGAAATAACGATTTCTAAAATTAGGGGGTTGCCGTGCTCCGCCCACCCTTCTTCATTAACATAAAATCTGTGACGTAGACAGTGTAACGGCTGACCAGGGCCATGTGTGTGACAATAACATACAATGCATTGTTGACCACTCGGCACCAGAGCCGTCTTCGAAATGTTTTACCACAGCCTACATCATGGATCATTGCGCAATCAAATGGCACACATTTTCGGGGCTCAATTAAAGTGTATTAACGCATAACAGACACATCAAAATAGTCAATACTATGTTTTGGCAATGTCAAACCAAATATTAAGCCACAAAAATGTTCCGTGACAAAAAACCTCTTCATGGGCCCTTTAACACACTTCAAAAACATATGATTGGGATGTAATGCATAGCTTTATATAGCAATTTATGCAAAGTTACTGTAAATAACCAGATATAGCTGTATTTTTAATCCATTGGTATAAATCCATCTGTAGATTGCCCTTCAAACATTGCATCATCATTATTTTGAGTTTCAAAATTGCTGAGCTATGCAGGCAGTTGAAATGACTAGTGAGTATCTTTTATGGAATTTCAACCATCAAATAATAAACTGTAACTGTATAACACGACCACTGTTTCTGCAGTGATCTTTCTAGGTGCATGTAGTGAGTGTTTGTAGAGGAATGAAAGCAATGTTTGTTCAGACAAGGATATAGTTGTTTTTATCTTTTAGTTTAAAGTGTCACTTACATCGATGTAGCATGCGTTGATATAGTCTGAATCATCATCTCCTTCAAGTTTGTCAAGAATCACACGAGAATGATCATCTAAGATGAAACCAATCAAATAAACAAACAACATAGTGGTGTGAGTTTAATTCACACTGAAGTTATTTATGTTATGTGGAAATGAATATAGTTCCCGATCATACATTTCAAAAGCCGAGTCAATGCATCTGAGAAATGTTCAAAAAGTTGAATTTGTCCGACAACGGATCCACCCATTCAGTCTTTAAGTTCTTTTGATTGGTTTGAGAAAAAAATTGCCTGCTCTTGAGGAAGTTTTGATTATGCAGTGTGGGCACATTTATGCATACTACATAGACAAAGGAAGCACTAGTCAACAAACTTACATGCGATAATGTTAGCATAACGATTCTTAACTTTGTTCTCTTCTTTCCTGGCAACATCCCAAGAGTGAATCTGACCATCTGGAAGACTCTACAAAGAAACAATATTATAAAGTTGACTTTCTTGATTTGTACATTGCACAACTGATATTGTCACAATGATTGGTCTTTTCACAGACCTGCCCAACAAATCATATAACATGGTCTTCCAACAAACGTTAGTGTCCAGACTGTTTTCCCATCATGCAAAGTTCCAAAGCCTACTTGAGAGAACTGTTCGAATTTATAAAGAGCGAAGTAACTCTACGATAATTAGTCATAAGAGTTATAAAACCCAGTTGATGTCAAGTTGGTTTAATATCCAAAGACCCCTGAAACATCTCAGCTTGAACATTCTCTCATTCATCTTTTGATTCTAACAATAACTCCCTTGATTGATTTACTAGGATCCTTCCTCACTCTAACAAAATCCAACACCGTATGGTAACGCAACACCCAAACTGTTGGACTCCGATTAGGGTGGTATGCCAGATCAGTCACTATGCAAAGCATAATCAGATTACTCGTGCAATCCTCAGTCCAATAGAATCAAACAAAATATGCAGTTGGATTTTGAAGGGTTTGGAGATAGCTATGATCAATGATGACTAAATATTATGAGAAATTATCTTAAAAGAATTATTATAAATATTATGAGAAATTATCTTAAAAGAATTTCCCTAAAGGTAAAGATTTGGAAAACAGATTTCAGCACAAATTACTCTGTGATAACTTAAACCAAAGATTGGGAACTACCTATTCTGTTAATTTCTTTTCTTTTTGCAATCGCTGTGACGCAAATCCTGTCATACAAATTCCCCTTTTAGCAAATTTTATTTGTAGGGGTGTGATTGTACAAAAATAATAAATACCAAAACATTAAAGACATTCTCCTTTTTGTCTTGAGTGAAACCACCTGAACTTACACCTAAAAGATCTATAAGTACTTACATAGTAGCGAGCTTGGACATAAAATATGCTGTGTATTTCTTCCCTTAATGGTTAATTCAAGTCTTTCAAGAAATATGGAAGGTAAGGTGAGATCTATGAAAAATCCTGAAATCAGGAACAATTTTGACATCCTCGCCACCCCGCATCTCACCCCATAATCCTGTTTGAATCCTTCGTTGTTCTTGGCTCTCTTCTTCTTGATGTAAACTTTCAGTTGTTCAACCTTGACGGGTCCAGCTGACACTGCTGCAGTCTGATCTGCCTTCTTGACTCGTGGTTTCTTCTGGCTGTCTGGTGTCACCTTAGAAGCTTCAGAGGATTTCTTATCATTTAGATTAGTCAAGGCGTCATCCGAGGGGACTGTCTTCAACTTAGTAGGACCAGTTGGTGCTGGTGTATACCTGGGAGCTGATGTTAAAACACAAAAACTAACAGTCGTAAAGAACTATTTGATAAGTGGTAATCAAGATGCCAGTTAAAGTCAGTGAAAAATTTTATTGATCCATTCTGATGTTGTAGTTCATTTAATCTAGGGAATTTATTTAACCTTTCAACAATCTGTGTATTCAGAGCTAAAGCCCAAATGACAGCTGGGGTGGTGACCCAATGTCATTTCTGCCCAGTGCTCTGAATACCAAAGGGAAGAAATTCACCAAATTGGGGGTAAACGGCAGGAGTAACTATGACTCTCTTAAAGAAACAACACGCCCAAATTATGTGAAACAGCTTTCTTTGTCATCAAATTCATAGCCCCTTCAGTGTTTCTGAGAAATTTTTCTGTCTAAAAAATACTTTCAAAGTCTAGAAAATGGCATTTGAAGACATCCAAATACAGTATTTTTTATTTTTATTGCAGCAATTAAAATAAGTATGCATTGCATATGAACACGCACAAATACCTGACAAAACACTTTAACCAGTTTTTTTTTTTTTTTTTCAAACATAACATACAAATTTGGGGGTTTTTTTTCAAAGGTTTGTTGTAATGGTTATTTTTATCAAGGATGGCAATAAAATTCCCTCCAAAAGAAAATGATGCACATATATTAACCCTTTATCTACTTAGATAATTGACTACTTAGCCTGCAGCTCAATTGAACACTACGCCAACTGGAAAGTGTATGTGTGAAGCTTGTACAGCAATACTTATTAGGTCATTTTCTCTGTTGATTGTTAAACAATACCAAACTTTTTGACAACTTTGTCTGTCTGTGCAAATAATGATGAACGAGTGAACTTGGCAGTGAGGAAAGTTATGTACTTACTGACTTTATCAATTTGCCTCATTCCAATGGAGTCAAAAGGTCTTGCTGTACCCTGTGATTGTCTAAAGAAGGAAACAAACATTTATTAAACTCACTTACTTCTCACTTGGCTAGTTACCTATAATAATATAATATACAATTTCTAAAGTCTTCCAAATGTCCGTTCGTAGGGCTTAAACTTGGTGAACAAATCCATAAGGCAATAGGGCTCAAAATTTTACTGGAGACATACCAATAAGCCATTTGGAGATATGGTGGATACAATACTATAACACTATTAGATTTGGGTAAATCTGTCTGTAAACACCCAAGTCGAACAGTGCACTTATGTGGTGTCCACCATATCTCAAAAAGGGTAATCGTCGGCTGCTATTTTCCTATGCAAGGAGTCGATTGATTGTGGATGCCTCTTTTATTGTTATTAATTTTCTTTCTGTTTTACAAAAGTGAATCTTGGTACAAGAGGTAGTTAGCAATATGTCAGATATCATAAGGAAAGATTAAACATAAGTCAGACAAAATCATTGTGGAGGAGTACTTTATACCACTGACAGTGTGATTAAAGGGGCTGTGTTGTCATGATTATAGCAGTAAATGGAATAACCGAGTTACTACACAAGCGTGCGCGTCGGCGGTCACATCATAGTTAGACAAAGACGTCATCCTTCTTGATTTGACCGCAAGTGTGCATGCAATTACTGTGTAAGAGTTCATCATTCCATGCACAGCCATAGGCCTGCTATAATCATGACGACACATTCCCTTCAGGTGGTTAAACTGCATGGCAAGCACTCAACAAGGTTATGTGTTCAAATCCGAAGATTGCAATAGTTATCAAATTCCAAGACCAATAAAAGAACCGAAATGAAAAAAAGGGTCAAAAGTGCCGGTATACCTTTTCTTGATTACAATCATAGCTAAGAATCCAGCAGCAGCAACAATCAATAAGACACCGATGACGATTGGTACAATGGTTCCAATGCTGTTAGGTCCTCCTTCTGAAGGTGTATCAGTTCCAAAAATGTTTACTTCATCATATTTCCCAGCTGCAAAAATAGAAAAAGGAGAGGATCCAACTTTATGTGTTTATGTCCCTCTTTTCTTTTTATTTGATTAAAAATTGCCCAAGATAAACTCAGAGGCTCAAGTGAGGTGAGGGATAAAAGGAAAATATGGAAAAGTGAAAGGGAGCGAGGATATCTGCTCACATTCGTCTTGAACTGGAATCCTGTTGGTAAGTGATGACGTTTTGGAACTGTTGGCAATGACATCAACAGGCCTTATTTGTTTATTGCAAGAGGGCACCCTTTGGACTAGACTGGGGCGTCAAATCATACAAATAGTGTGCCTCATGCAATTAGACTCATAATAAAGCAGTTAACATGCAACTTTTTAGGCTTTTTTATTAACATTTTTACAATGTAATCAGGGCAAGATATTTGCTTGGAAAATCTGTATTTTTATTGTTTTAAAATATGTTTATACTTTCAAAATGGAATTAATGTTGCGCCCTCTTGCTGTCAAACATACAGCCTATTGTAACGGGTTTTAAGATATAAATAGCAACAAAACTACAAAGAACTCACCAGTCACAGCAAGAGGTGATGACCAACTCATAATGAAAGCCTAAAAGAACAAATGATGTCTTACTGTTAGTTTGTAACTCTGACATCTATAATACTTCACCAGACAAGACCCCTTCAGACTATGAGGCTGAGGGGGTAACAAATGGAAGCACTCAGCTTAATAGAATGCCTCAGTTAATCCAAGAAGGGCAATCTCCTTACTTTATATCAATAAATAAACAAATCTTATTTACTAATAATATAGAAGTTTAAGAACACTTCAAAATGAAATACACAATATCTAGTGATATTCTCAAAAAATCAAATAAATCTAAGAAACAAACAAATGGATAAATCTTGTTCTTTTATATGAGAATAAGTTCCACTGTTCCCCTTTTTCTTGAATGAGACCTAAACAGTGCTAGCAGGCTTTGATTACTTTAAACTAGTAAACACCAGTAAACATTATTGACAGACCTTCCCTTCAAGAAAAAAACAACAAACACCTTATTAACAAGTCTGTATTGTTTTTGCAGTAACATGAGCAACAAAATTGGTGATACTTCGTGTATTGTCTCAGAAAGACATGTATGAGCTCCTATTAAGAGATGTTCAAACATTTTATAAAACAAAAGACTAGAGAATAAGAATAAGAATACTCCAGAGTTGTTGTCATCAAGTCTTTGAGGTCAAGTCTCCATTCAATATAGTCAAGTCAAGTCCCAGGTCACCCAAATGATGCGACTTGAATTCAACTTATACTCAAGCTCCCACCTCTGTAATGTACACCGTCATATTTGTTACTGTTACTCACATCATCAGCTTTGCTGCTTGCTCCTGACCTGATCTCATACTTAGCCCCTTCCTCTAGAGGTGGGTTGTAATATCCATTGTACGTCTCATTATCACCAACTTCAAAGTCCCCAGTGAGATCATCTTTTTGTATATCAGCAGCAATGTAGGAGTCAGGGTTCTCATCAAATGTTCCCATTGCTTCACCTTGCTGATTGGGACCTGACTGTCTTCTTTTCCTTGATGATACCTTTTTGACCCACACCATATATGACCTGGGAATCAGAGTTGAAACCTAAAGTTTAGTACTTCGAGAACACAAACAAAATATCTTATCTGGTAGCTGTAAAGCAGTAAAAGTTGCCGGTGTCATACAATAAGACGATTACAGAAGAACCATTTCTAAAATGTTGTCTTTGAACAGGGAAATGAGGCAAAAGTTACCATGAATCAGGAAAAACTCCTGAAACCTGTGAGACATACATAGTTTATTCCAAGGAGTTCTTAAGGTATCCTGTTTATTTTTGCTGAGCAGAAACTTTTTAAGCAATATTTTCTGCTCTATAAAAACTGGGCCTGGATAACATTTAGTTTAAAAATCACAATTTGAGAAAATGAGAAAAAACAATGATACAGTATACATTAAGTTTTTAAAATTTAAACATTGTAAGGCAAGAAAACATCAAAGGAAGTCAAGGATTAGAGACTAAAGGATTGATAAAAAAAAGTGTTGTTTTTAAAACATTTAGTACTGTGCCGATAGTAGAACAAGTATTTTGCTGTGTTTGGTTCTTCCATAAAGGAAACAAATATGAAGTACATGTATTTTGAGAGAGACAACAATATTCTTTTTAGATTCTTTTCCACAATTTTGAAAATTCTTCACCAATTGATGACTAGAGCACACAAGTCGAAACATTGAGAATAACCAATCGGCTCATCTCAGAGCCAACACACATGGACATAAAGTAACCACTCTCCACATCTCTCATCTCTCCTGATGAAGACTAGAGCCTACTAGTCCAAACATTGAGAATAACCAATCAGATCATCTCAGAGCCAACACACATGGGCATAAAGTAACCACTCTCCACATCTCTCATCTCTCCTGATGAAGACTAGAGCCTACTAATCCAAACATTGAGAATAACCAATCAGATCATCTCAGAGCCAACACACATGGGCATAAAGTCACCACTCTCCACATCTCTCATCTCTCCTGATGAAGGCTAGAGCCTACTAGTCCAAACATTGAGAATAACCAATCGGATCATCTCAGAGCCAACACACATGGACATAAAGTCACCACTCTCCACATCTCTCATCTCTCCTGATGAAGACTAGAGCCTACTAGTCCAAACATTGAGAATAACCAATCAGCTCATCTTAGAGCCAACACACATGGGCATAAAGTCACCACTCTCCACATCTCTCATCTCTCCTGATGAAGACTAGAGCCTACTAGTCCAAACACTGAGAATAACCAATCGGATCATCTCAGAGCCAACACACATGGACATAAAGTCACCACTCTCCACATCTCTCATCTCTCCTGATGAAGACTAGAGCCTACTAGTCCAAACATTGAGAATAACTAATCAGCTCATCTCAGAGCCAACACACATGGGCATAAAGTCACCGCTCTCCACATCTCTCGTCTCTCCTGATGAAGACTAGAGCCTACTAGTCCAAACATTGAGAATAACCAATCAGCTCATCTCAGAGCCAACACACATGGGCATAAAGTCACCACTCTCCACATCTCTCATCTCTCCTGATGAAGACTAGAGCCTACTAGTCCAAACCTTGAGAATAACCAATCAGATCATCTTAGAGCCAACACACATGGGCATAAAGTCACCACTCTCCACATCTCTCGTCTCTCCTGATGAAGACTACAGCCTACTAGTCCAAACATTGAGAATAACCAATCAGCTCATCTTAGAGCCAACACACATGGGCATAAAGCCACCACTCTCCACATCTCTCGTCTCTCCTGATGAAGACTAGAGCCTACTAGTCCAAACATTGAGAATAACTAATCAGCTCATCTTAGAGCCAAAACACATGGGCATAAAGTCACCGCTCTCCACATCTCTCATCTCTCCTGATGAAGGCTAGAGCCTACTAGTCCAAACATTGAGAATAACCAATCAGCTCATCTCAGAGCCAACACACATGGGCATAAAGTCACCACTCTCCACATCTCTCGTCTCTCCTGATGAAGACTAGAGCCTACTAGTCCAAACATTGAGAATAACCAATCAGCTCATCTCAGAGCCAACACACATGGGCATAAAGTCACCACTCTCCACATCTCTCATCTCTCCTGATGAAGACTAGAGCCTACTAGTCCAAACATTGAGAATAACCAATCAGCTCATCTCAGAGCCAACACACATGGGCATAAAGTCACCACTCTCCACATCTCTCGTCTCTCCTGATGAAGACTAGAGCCTACTAGTCCAAACCTTGAGAATAACCAATCAGCTCATCTCAGAGCCAACACACATGGGCATAAAGTCACCACTCTCCACATCTCTCATCTCTCCTGATGAAGACTAGAGCCTACTAGTCCAAACATTGAGAATAACCAATCAGCTCATCTCAGAGCCAACACACATGGGCATAAAGTCACCACTCTCCACATCTCTCATCTCTCCTGATGAAGACTAGAGCCTACTAGTCCAAACATTGAGAATAACTAATCAGCTCATCTCAGAGCCAACACACATGGGCATAAAGTCACCGCTCTCCACATCTCTCATCTCTCCTGATGAAGGCTAGAGCCTACTAGTCCAAACATTGAGAATAACCAATCAGCTCATCTTAGAGCCAACACACATGGGCATAAAGTCACCACTCTCCACATCTCTCATCTCTCCTGATGAAGGCTAGAGCCTACTAGTCCAAACATTGAGAATAACTAATCAGCTCATCTCAGAGCCAACACACATGGGCATAAAGTCACCACTCTCCACATCTCTCATCTCTCCTGATGAAGACTAGAGCCTACTAGTCCAAACATTGAGAATAACCAATCAGCTCATCTCAGAGCCAACACACATGGGCATAAAGTCACCGCTCTCCACATCTCTCATCTCTCCTGATGAAGACTAGAGCCTACTAGTCCAAACATTGAGAATAACCAATCAGCTCATCTTAGAGCCAACACACATGGGCATAAAGTCACCGCTCTCCACATCTCTCATCTCTCCTGATGAAGACTAGAGCCTACTAGTCCAAACATTGAGAATAACTAATCAGTTCATCTCAGAGCCAACACACATGGGCATAAAGTCACCACTCTCCACATCTCTCGTCTCTCCTGATGAAGACTTGAGCCTACTAGTCCAAACATTGAGAATAACCAATCAGCTCATCTCAGAGCCAACACACATGGACATAAAGTCACCACTCTCCACATCTCTCGTCTCTCCTGATGAAGACTAGAGCCTACTAGTCCAAACATTGAGAATAACCAATCGGATCATCTCAGAGCCAACACACATGGGCATAAAGTCACCACTCTCCACACCTCTCATCTCTCCTGATGAAGACTAGAGCCTACTAGTCCAAACATTGAGAAAAACCAATCGGATCATCTCAGAGCCAACACACATGGGCATAAAGTAACCACTCTCCACATCTCTCATCTCTCCTGATGAAGACTAGAGCCTACTAATCCAAACATTGAGAATAACCAATCGGATCATCTCAGAGCCAACACACATGGGAATAAAGTCACCACTCTCCACACCTCTCATCTCTCCTGATGAAGACTAGAGCCTACTAGTCCAAACATTGAGAATAACCAAAAGATGGAATAGTAATAACAAGATGGAGACACAATACTTACGTTACATATGGGTTATCCACTGTAGATATTGATATGACGACTGCAGTTTTTGTGGACTTGTCTGTATTTAAGGTAGGATTCTTAGGATTGGGAATTTCTAAAAAAAACGAAACAAAGTTTTAAAAATGTGATTTATAGGCACACTGGATAAATTACTGACGTAAACCTCATTTCTATCCCAGGAAATCAAAATATCTGGGTATAAAGTGCTATAAAATGGTTTCTGGAGGATACATCGCCATACTTGGCTTGTACCAAAATTTCCACAGTGACTGCAAAGTCGATTTCCGACTGAAGGAGCTAAGCCTACCTTCCCAATCTACCAAAGCTCGTTATAGATATTGTTTCATGTTATCACCATCCAGTTTACTTCCACAAGTTTTCTATAAACTCATGAATTCCAGTAATTTTAAAGAGAAAGTTGACTTGATTTCTGACCTGATATTGGTTTTGTGAAACCAGTGACAGATACAGGGTCTCCTTCCCCGATGCTTGTTTCTGCAGACACTTCAATCTCATATTGGGTTCCAGGTTCGAGTCCAAGCAATACTCTACTGTAGACATTTGGATCAGATACTGGTAGCCGTGTAAATGCTGGAGGTGTATAATCCAACTGGTAGGGTTTGAATGAAGCCCGGTATCGGATCTGTACGAGAAAAGAAAAGATACATTCAGCTTGGTTGATGATAATAAGTCAATTTGACTTTTGTACAGCAGGAGAAATTACATTTTTTGTATCGAGAGGCTCCCTGTGTTAAAGAAAAGTATCTTGGTGCCTAAGGTTTCGTGTGTAAGTCCGGAAAAATTTAGCGAGATACAACGCTGTTGCACTTTCAACACATAAATGCTAATTTTGTAAGTACAACCTCCTTGCACTGACCAATGATAATACCTAGTTTCTTATCCAAAAGGTTGGTTGTTATCAACTTGATTCTGCCTTTATACTCACAATGTAGTTGATAATACGTCCATTTGGTGCCAATGGTTCTTCCCACTGGATCTCTAACTCTGTCTCCTTGTTGCTCGCAATTCTTAGAGATGATGGTGGCCCTGGAACTGTAATCATATCGGACACTCAAGATTAGATTTCTCAATAACAAATCTTAAAGAAAAAAAAGAATTCTCAACAGATAGAATTTCACACAATCCATGAAACTAACAGGCAAACCGTATCGTTCACCGATGTTTTTTTTATTATAACTTGATGCAAAATAATACGTGACAGTAGAATATTTTCATGAGTTGAAATATGGAATGTTCCATTCAATGAGGCAAAGCCGAATTGAATGGAACATATTCCATCTTTCAACAAATGAAAAAATTCTCTCATTTGAACAAATGCAAAACATTCATTGTTTTAAATAACATCTAAAGACCTTTGTCATTTGGCGAATAATACTGTAAGAATAAACAAACTGTACAAGACTGTATTCTGGCATCCACTACAGACGAGGGCATTAATGCTGGTGTGTATAACACATTGTGTGGTCTAGCATGCACTAGTCAAAAAGGATGGGACAAAAATGACCTAGGCCATGTAATGGCTTGAATAATAAATACCGTGTGACCTACAAAACCTCAAATCAAAAGGATCTACTTGGATGTTAAATAATAATCTATATAAAATAGCACTTGATGCAAAAAGGTACATGGTTCAGAATAGTACTTGATGTTAAATAGTACTTTAGGTAATTAAGTAGCACTTGATGCAAAATAGTACTTTAGGTAAAGTAGTACATGATGCAAAATAGCACTTTAGGTAAAGTAGTACTTGATGCAAAATAGTACTTTAGGTAAAGTAGTACTTGATGCAAAATAGCACTTTAGGTAAAGTAGTACTTTAGGTAAAGTAGTACTTGATGCAAAATAGCACTTTAGGTAAAGTAGTACTTGATGCAAAATAGTACTTCAGGTAAAGTAGTACTTGATGCAAAATAGTACTTGGAGCAGAATAGTACGTGCTGGTGCTTAAATCTGCATCTGTTAAGTGGGAATTTTCAACATGGATACCTAACAAATTCACTAAAACAAAAAGATTACACGACTTTCAAGGGGAACATTCGTGGCTGCTCATTCATGGCCAATCGACAGTCTTTGACCAATTGACAGTGTTTGACCAATTGACAGTCTTTGACCAATTGACAGTGTTTGACCAATTGACAGTCTTTGACCAATTGACAGTCTTTTACCAATTGACAGTGTTTGACCAATTGACAGTCTTTGACCAATTGACAGTCTTTTACCGATTGACAGTCTTTGACCAACTGACAGTCTTTGACCAACTGACAGTCTTTGACCAATTGACAGTCTTTTACCAATTGACAGTCTTTGACCAACTGACAGTCTTTGACCAATTGACAGTCTTTGACCAATTGACAGTCTTTGACCAATTGACAGTGTTTGACCAATTGACAGTCTTTGACCAATTGACAGTGTTTGACCAATTGACAGTCTTTGACCAATTGACAGTCTTTTACCAATTGACAGTCTTTGACCAACTGACAGTCTTTGACCAACTGACAGTCTTTGACCAATTGACAGTCTTTTACCAATTGACAGTCTTTGACCAACTGACAGTCTTTGACCAATTGACAGTCTTTTACCAATTGACAGTCTTTGACCAACTGACAGTCTTTGACCAATTGACAGTGTTTGACCAATTGACAGTGTTTGACCAATTGACAGTCTTTGACCAATTGACAGTCTTTTACCAATTGACAGTCTTTGACCAACTGACAGTCTTTGACCAATTGACAGTCTTTGACCAATTGACAGTGTTTGACCAATTGACAGTCTTTGACCAATTGACAGTCTTTTACCAATTGACAGTGTTTGACCAATCGACAGTCTTTGACCAATTGACAGTGTTTGACCAATTGACAGTCTTTGACCAATTGACAGTCTTTTACCAATTGACAGTCTTTGACCAACTGACAGTCTTTGACCAACTGACAGTCTTTGACCAATTGACAGTCTTTGACCAATTTACAGTGTTTGACCAACTGACAGTCTCTGACCAACTGACTGTCTTTGACCAATTGACAGTCTTTGACCAATTAACAGTATTTGACCAATTGACAGTTTTTGACAGTCTTTGACCAACTGACAGTCTTTGACCAACTGACAGTCTTTGACCAACTGACAGTCTTTGACCAACTGACAGTCTTTGACCATCTGACAGTCTTTGACCGATTGACAGGTCTTTGACCAATTGACAGTCTTTGACCAACTGACAGTCTTTGACCAACTGACAGTCTTTGACCGACTGACAGTCTTTGATCGACTGACAGTCTTTGATGGACTGACAGTCTTTGACCGATCGACAGTCTTTGACCAATTGACAGTCTTTGACCAATTGACAGTCTTTGACCAAATGACTGTCTTGCAGGTTTTCAAACAGTAAGACCCGTTTCAGTGTGTTGGTTTTGTTTCTTTTACAGGAATAAAAAGAGGCTTCAATCGGATCACAAAAATGTTTGAATATTCACAAGACCACCTCTCTACTCTTTTTGTGTTTTTACGCCCACTACACATTGAGGGCACTCAGTGTAAGGGGCTAAAGCTGACAATGATGATGAACTACTTACTACCCTCCTTTGTGATACGATAGACAGGTGTGCTGAGTTCTCCAGGTCCCACAGACGATTCTGCTTGAACCTGTAAGTAGGTAAAGAAAGAATTTCATTCCAGTATTTACATGTGTCAACTGGTATAACACACCTCTTGCTGGTTCTGTATTCTGGTTGGCTGAAACACGGTCACATAGGATTAACTGATATCAGGCATGTGAGCGGGTCATGGAAAAAAAAGAGGAAAATTTGTTTTTAGTTGGCAAGCGCGTAGCGCAAACCCAAAACTCAGGGTCATTTGAACATTTTGCTATCTAACCTTACATGTACAAAATACAATCTCTATGGTGCATTTAGAGCCCTTTATAATCACTTTCTAAGACAAAATGTTTTATCAAGCCAATCTCACTTAAAAGCCGAATTTGATATTAAAATCTATAAAAAAAAAATTAACAAAAAATATGTATATATATGTACATGTATATATACATATTTTTATATAAAAATATTTTTATATATATTTATATATATACGTTTGCGTATCGGCCGTAATTTCTGCTTATCAGCCGGTAATTCCTGTGTATCGGCCCGATGCACTAGCTTGTGCATTGGGAGACTTCCCTTGCTTCAATATCTAATGCCGTTCCCTGCCGCTCGACAAAAGTATGGTCTCTGCAGTGCACGCCACACACATGAAAGACCCTGTGCACCTAGTCTTGGTTCAAGGCGTTGGCTTTTTAATACAGATTTTAGTAATGTGCCCTCTCTTGATGGAACGGGACGACGACATGCATAAGTATAATGATGGGGACAACGCGCTTAACGAAAAATGAACAACAACGGCTTCAATCAAAGACTAACGCAGAGCATCTTACCGGGTCTAGCCCCTGACTCACGTGTCTCAATCATCATCGCAATTAAAGTGCTGCCCGAAGCCAGGTTTCTTCTTCTCTGTGTTAGTGTTGTGCAGTAGAATTACTGGCTGCTTAATGATCGATGTTGGACATTAAAAAAAAACACGGACCGGCTATTCATGGCGGAGACGGGAAAAAAGCGGAGCCCGCAAGAAAAACGTTGAATGGGAAAATTAAAAATGCGGATTTCCACGTAAACACGGAAGTCTCACATGCCTGTGATATAGCCTAGTGCATATTTTGCCACCATGAACTAGACACGTGTCAAGACAATCCACAGGCATATTACTCGGGTGAATTCGAACCCACAACCATTGCCATTTTAGAGCAGATGTCTTACAACTAGACCATTGAGATTGCCCGGTAGCTAGAGGCAGTTTGAATGACTGGCAAATATGATGGAAAGTATTAGAGTTAAAGGAAGTATTATTATCTTTTATGTGACGTACCTGAATGGAGAAATTTTTATTAGACTCCAAACCAGTCAATATCAGCTGTAGGACTTCCTGTTCCAAACCATCTGTTACTTTTTTTCTTTGACTGGGGAAACTGACCCCTGCTTCAGTGACCATGGAGTACTCAACGTAGTAGGCTAGAATGATTCCATGTGGTGGGTTTGGTCGATGCCACTCTACAGTGATAGATGTTGCATCTCCGCTGGGTGTTGATACCATCGTCACTTGAGAAGGTTCTATGTTAAAGGGAAAGAACGTTGGTTTTTTGGAAAATAACCTGTAAATATTTCATCAATTTTTTGGTCACATTTTTAAATTGTTTTATTTTATTTATTCACTTCAGATTTGTTACAATTATTTAAAAATATAAAACACTGAAATGTGACATACAAAATCCAGACAAGAGGACGAGTTGAAGAAGATCTCCATCCGTGACTCCGCAGGACGGACAAAACAAAAACAGTATAGATAAACAAAAAATGGAAATTTAAAAGGAAATAGAAGAAAAGGAAATGGGGGGTATAACTAGTTTTAAAAAAATGAAAAAGGTTTAAAAAAAACATTGAAAAAGGTTTTGTCATGAATTTTATGTAGAGTTATATTGAGATTATTTTGATTACAGTAATCAATTGAAGGTCATGTACAGCAGAAGCAGTTATCGCATAGAGTTAACAAGGCAGGTGTATGGGCATCTTTTTTGATACCCAGTTTTCAATTTAAACTCCCAGCTTAATCAGTTATTTACATATAAACAAATAAGTAATCAATTTGGACTCCCTGTTCTTGAATTCTTTGCCAATTATTAGACACCCAGTCTCCTTACCTCGATTAATATCTTGATTTGTTACCATTGGATCTTTTTGCATTATTCAATCAAACATTCAGATTCTTGAATGGTCAAATAATAATAAAAATAATAACTAGTTCTTATATGGCGCATTTCACAATAACGTCTCAATGCGCTTTACATTAGTGCCCTGGTCATTGAGCCAATAACATTCCTGTAATCTTTCTCAGCTCCCTGGGGAGTATACAGCCCCGAGCTGCCGTGGCGCTTCAAAGGCTTTTTCAAACACAATATCAACCTCTACCCTCGCAGGTACCCATACATACCCCTGGGTGAAGAGAAGCAATTATAGTAAAGCATCTTGTTCAAGGACACAAGAACTTGAGTCCGGTGCACTAGACCGCTCGGCCATGACCACTACAAGCCGGGCCTGCCATACCTTATCCTCTCCCAGCACAAGCCACTTTGAGCTCACACACAAATGTGCAGCTTGTAGCAGCTAGCACCAGGAAATTTGTGGCAGCCTTAAAATCATGCAATATGTGATCTCATGGAAGCCAAAACACACAAGAGACATCTTTATTTGTAGGTGGAAACAACAGTATCAGAAGAAAAACAATTCAACAAACTTTTCCGCTTTTTTTGTGCATTCTATAAGTATATTCAGAAAGAAATTTATTGTTGTGAGGAAGCTCTCAAGTTAGTTATTATTTTCTTGTTTTAAAAGTTGGACAATAAACTGAAATTGAATTGAATTGGAATTTAAAATATGCATATGTTCAGTATGACAAAACCTCAAAGTAATATGTCCACTGCCAGCAATAATCTCAGAGTTTCCAATGAAGCTGTGAACACAAGGAATCAACTTACTAGCTTCAGTAGTGCGTACTTCTATCCCGTCACTGTATGGGCCATCCCCTGCTGCAGTTCGAGCAAGCACATGAAATGAGTACAACGTATAAGGCACCAAGCTTTCAACTGTTACTTGAACATTGTGAGTGTCTCCTGTAATGTTTTGTTCATCTCTGTCTAAGTTCACCAGTCTGTAGGAATAGCCAGTGATGTCACCACGTCTACTGTGGCATGGTGGTGGCTGCCAGATGAACACAAGTGATCTCTTCACTGCGAGTCTATTTTCCACATCCACTGGCGGTTCAGACGGTGCTGAAAAGAGGAAACCATTCAAGGCAAAGTACAGAATTGATAATTATCAAAACAGAAAATAGTTATTCAGAAATACTGTTTTTTCCTGTTTAAATAAGTTTGTTCACAATTTTTTTATAGAAAATCTTGACTAAAGCATTTTTTTTTCATGTTTCACAGTTTCATCGAACCTGGCATGCTGGAATCTTAAACTGCCAAGCCAAGAACAATGGGAAAGAGTCATAGTAACCTACATGTATCAATCTATCAAAATCCTGGTTTGTCAGACTAAAGGATGAAGGTCTAGATTTAGGGATTAAATAACAGTCCCTAGTAGAAAGTGATTTTGGCCTATGTTTCCAGTGCCTTTTGTCACACCATGCAGTGCATGGATGATACCAGGCTACACAGTGAGCATTCCAGGTGCATTACGATGATGTCAATCGCTGCTGAACTCGTACCACACAGAAGGGTCCAGGCATTTTCTGACATCAACTGCCGCAAACCAATTAATCTGGACTGAACCCGCGTTCCTGTGTCCTTTTTAAATTTGATTGTATACACATGTTCTGTCGTTTAGTGGTTAATGACAAAAAAAATTATCAAATTTAATACGCAGTTCTTACATAGCACTTTGTCACACCTGATGGACATCTCAAAGTGTTCAGTATTTTTTCCTGCAAGGTATGCGGAGTTACGTTTTGAAGTATAAGACCTGTTCCTTTACATAGAACCATGTAACGGTTTACAAAGTGCTGTAAATAATATCTGTTACAGGGAGGTATGTTGTTTTGAGATGGAATGCCCAAGCTACACCATAATAAATCCTCTTTAAAATTAATCCTAAAACGGATACCTTACCTGCCTCAGCAGTTAAAACACGAAAAATAGATGAGTAAGATCCCTCCCCAGCCGACGTGCTGGCTGTCACATAGACAGAATAAGAGGAATACGGCAGAAGTCCAGTGATATTATACATAGTGTCCATTGTAGTTCCTGAAGTGTTTCTTGAAGGAGATGTAATAACTTCACACTGAAATGTATTTTTCAGTCTGTAAGAGATTGTATAGTAGTCGATTGGGCAAACACCATAAGGCTCATTCCATTGCACGTTGAGGATTGTAGGATACCTCTGTACAGAATTGACAGCCAAGTTCTGTACTCTGTTTGGAACTGCAGAAAAGGGTTTGAACAAAACAAAACAGTTAAGGTTTGATGACAAAGTACAGGAGCTCTTACCTTTTAATGCTTCCAACTGCAGTGTTGTTATTCCTTGATCCTAAGGCTTTTAATGTCCTTGACATTGGGGACTAGTGCCTTGGAAATTTCTTTTTTGGCCAATAAATTTTCAAATTTTATACAGTTTTCTTAGCATGTTATATCAAAGTTTATAAAAGAATTCCTCACGACATATCATACATGTACATGTACATGTACCATCCAAGTTCACGTCTGTGATCATTATATTTAACTTTGTGTTTAACCCTTCCCTTCCCTTTGTGTTTAATCCTTCTAATGTTCTTATTGCCAAAATGAAGGATTCAAGGACTAAGGGTTGTAGGCCCAAATAACAATTGCTTATCACTGGGCCAGGCATTCCAATCTTATCTAAGTCCAAATAATTAGGTGTGGAGTGACATAGGAGAGGAGGATATGGGGATTGAGGTCACCTGTAGGCAAGTGGGTCAAGGGGGCCTAGGGAGCAAGGGTCATGGTGTGGAATGACAAAGTAGAAGAGGTTTTTTTCCATCTAGACAAATGACTCTGAAAGTAACCTCAACCTTGGTGATTGCAAAAGCAATGGCATTAGAAATGTTGCAGGTAGGCCTACCAAGCATTGGGGACTAGGGTATAAGTGCATAACTTGATTGGCGCCTATCCTGCATCCCGATAAATCAGAAATGCAACATTGTCATTGACCTTATGCATTGATATCATCACACCACTATCATAGAGGTAAAACAATGACGAAACGATGGAAATTGCACAGCTATGTACACGCGGTACAAAGGATGGGCCAATGAGCAATCTTCTTTTGACCTCTAGCCAAGGGTGCCCTACTCAAATGATGTCATGTGCATATTAAGGTCGACTTTAAGGGAAATGGCCAACCACACTTCACTTTATACAGAAAAGATTGCATATGATACTAATTTAATTTTAGTTTTTCTCATTTAAAATGTTTACTGTGTATGAGTAGGACTTGGTCTTAGGTTGGTACTCAAGTCTCGGCACTGTTCTCAGCCCTAATTGACTGATCACAACGGCTACTGCTTTCTCAGAGTCCGACTCGTTAACAATACAATACAAATATATACACGTACAAGCTGTCATCATTGGGATAGATATGGTTTCAAAGATTTTGTCAATCCTAGGTGAAGTGCTAATAAGAAACAGAAATTACAAAATATGTCATTAAAATCGCATGAAAATGAGCAAGACACGGACATCAGATGAACAATAAGAACCACAGAATGGCAACCAAGAGAATTGAGGGACGATACAGTGAAGATGGCAGGGAAGACCTGGACTAGAACAGCTAGAAGGAAAGATCAACATGGAAGAGTCTGACAGAGGGCTTCATCCTGCAGTGGATGAATGATGCCTACGTTCATGGTACAAGGTACAAGGTAAAGCGCTATTGCTACGGAGTTGCTATGGTGGGAGGGATAACTCTTCTATGCAATATAATTCAGACAAGACAAACACTGCGTATGGGAGCTCAGGCACAAGTACAAAATGCTTGGCAAATAATACCTACCTACAGAGTCTGTAGTGACTTCAATGGTGTCACTGTACTCTCCTATTCCCACATCATTCTTCACAGCAACCTTGAATCTGTATCTGGTACAAGGATCTAGTCCATATTTTGTGAGGCTTGTAGAGATTACCCTGTAGAGTGTATCTCCAGACTGTTGATCAACTTCAGTCAGCCTGCCATTGTAGGATACAAACTCTCCATTCAGCTCAGTACAGTTGTACTCATTCCATGTAAACCGTATACTGGATGATGTGATATCAGAGTCTTCAACATACACTATTGGTACAAAGCTTGGCACTGAAAGAAAAAATATCATAGAAATTATCCTGTTGGTAAGTCTAACGTCATTACAGCATAAACCATGCCCACTTCACATGTGCTGGCTCCAAACCTCATCAGAAGCCCCATTGCAAATGCACTGGTCAACATTTTCTCGAACAATTTATGCAAAAGCTAACTATTCTAGGTGGTTGTGTTTAACACATGTGTTGTGCAGACACTAAATCTTCTTAATAATGTCCTCCTCTGTTTTAAGAAATTTGTCTCATCGTAAAAAACAAGGTCTTTAGGTTAAAGTACACACAAACAAATGCCAGCTTTGGAACCAGCAGTAAGCAAAATGTATGCACGTACTACCAATCGGACGTGTGTGATGCAATGACTTAACCAACAGGATAATACTCTCTTGATATGCATGAACTATCACACATATTGACCCAATTCACCTGACGTCATCAAACGATAAATCTTGTTTGCAGCATTTTAGGAGAATAAGTTTCCCCGTGTGTTACGTTGTAGTGAGCATTGTAGGTGATACACACACGCTTACACTATATCTTTACATACAATTTGACTCTCAAAATGGTAGACCATGTGTAAAAAGTAGCCATGTGTAACATCAATGCACGCTTCCTTTTTAACACCAAGTTGTGGGGAACCAGACTATTTTACTCGTCTACCTTGATTTGATAGTATGCTGATTTGAATCGGTCTATCATGTTGGTTTGCACCCACTTTACTTTAAGGCTCGAACAATAATCAAAAGCCATAAGGTAATGCATTGATTTGTTTTTGCACTGAGGTTTTACTTAACGAAATTTGTATGCTCTAGATAGACTTGCCTTTGACTTGTGTTTTTTCAAATCTCAAATTTTGTCATAACAATTGCCTTTACAGTTCAATAAAAACATAAAAAAGCAGAAACAAACGTTGTACAGTTATCTTGTGTGCAATAATTCTGTTGAAAGAGCTTTAATCGATGATGAGTAAAAATGTTACTTACACTCAAGTTATTTTGAAATCTTTCACCCATACTTAATATTTCTTCTGCAAGCAACATTTGAAACAAATATTCCACAAAAATTGTTGATGTCATAACCAATGGTGAACATACCCACCTTTTCTACTTGTAGCTTTATACAAAGTGGAGGGTGCAGAGCTTCCCATAGTATTGCTAGCACTCACGGACACAAAGTATCTTGAATTGGCCAGTAGGTTGGTCAGATACATTGACATGATTTGGTTACTAATTGTCTGAGCTTGAAAAGGAGGAGACTCGATGTTTGCATCACAGGCCAGAACCCTCGTCAGACTGTGCGTTATGATGTAATTTTCAACTGGGCAATTGTTCTCAGTTGAAGCAGACCAAGTTAAACTGAGCCGAATGTCAGACCCCGTTGTATCCTGATTTACTTGCAATGATTCTACAGGACCTGGAGCTGTAGATATAGGTAAAATATAAAGGGTAAGTTAATCCTAAGTGTTGTGGCTGGAAGCTGTCTCAGAATCCATCAAGGTAATCCACTTTGTGGCAATTCAACACCCAAATGTTTGGATTCTGATAAGACTGGTATGCCTGGCCTTGTGCTAAGATTGGGTGATGGGCGGGGGACGGCCATGGCTGGTTCAGAATCTCTACTCATTTATTCCATTATTTAAGGTGACACTCTATATGTTTCTTTATACTACACTTACCCGCTGTAGCAGTAGTTGCTGCTGCTATGTTACTGTTTGGACTGGACCTCCCATCTCGATTTTCAAATGTGATAGCAACATCATAGTCTGTGCATGGCATCAGAGAACTAATGGTGGCTTCGGTTTGACCTTGTGCTTCATGTTCATTGATTGGTGAGCTGAAGCTACTCTCTGATTGAAGCTTCTGGTAGATGTAGATTTTATCAAGGGACCTGCACTGCCAAGTGGACTGGGGTGGAAGCTGTGGGACAGAATCAATTGAAATTAATCAGACCATTAGATCAAGTATCTGATTTTTTGTTTAAGTGAGACCCAGGTCTAACTAACCATCACTGAGCCAAAATACAATGAGACACAAAGGACGTTTACTACCCTCACTAAGGTCCTGTTTTATGGCTCTGCCCGAGACCGATGTTCAGCAAACCTAAGCTTAAAGCCCATCTCAACATTGGTAAAGTGTCTGTAAATGCTTCCATTCTCAGCACAAATCAAGATAGATGTAATAAAACCAACCTGTGAAAGTTTCAGCCCAAAATGCATTCAGCATGTTTGTACACATTCTTAGGCAGAATTTTTGTCTCACATGCGATGAAGATTAATTTTGGATTTTATTTCATTTATTATTCAAAAACGATAACACTTCAGGCAGAAATATTTCAAGGAAAGTTTTCTACAATCATCATCATTATACCATGTAAGGTATATGTAAATCTGTGAACATTTATGTTTTCTTTCTTAACAATGTTGACCTGGGGCTTTAACCACTTAATGCCAGGATTTTCCAAACTTTTCCATGCTCACCAGTGGGATTAAATCTCGGAACTTTCAGAATAAGTTTGTTTTGCTTTTTTTTTACAACAAAAGGATAAAATCAGGGAAAAGGGGTAATGCAATAATCCCCGGAAAGGGAACACTCAGGCATAAATTCCAGTACCCTTTCACCCTCTTTGTCTTCCAGCGTTAGTTGGTTACTAAATGTACTATAATCATGATAATGAGGGTCTTCTCAGAGACTATGTACCAGCATAGATAAATTAAAAGTTAATTACCCAATAAAAACTTGTAAAAAGTAAGGATTATCATTTTATTAATATCAAACCATATTCAGCCCAAAAACTTTAATGTGAGAAAACACCACTTTTTTCATGGTCCCTTTAACTTACCTGCCAAGTCAGTTGAAGTTCAGTAGCACTTAGGGTTGATAAAGATACTGTTGCACCTGCAGTAGGAGCTGCATCAATTAAAACATAAAAGGTTTTCACAAACAAATTATTAGTGTCGCTCTAGCCGCTACCAATTTTCAAAAGAAATTTTTCTATCTGAAATAATGTCAAAGTTGGGATACCTAAATCACCCATGCTAACTTTAGATAGCCACAATCAAAATAAGAATGGACATGAAGGTAAACAAAATCCCTGACAAGCCTCGTTGTACAAAACTAAATCTGATTATCGTCTTTGCATAATGTCTTTAAGATTTCCCATCTTACTTTAAATAAATATTTGTACAATTACAAGCATGTCTTCTCAAAATGCACTTCCTCAATTTCAACCAAACACCACTAAAAATTATCATTCTATTTTTCAATTTTAACAATATTTTAATTTTAAAAACAACTGTTTGGTAACTATCTTTTGATTTGATTGTATAATCATTTTAAAATTAAAATTCTTACTTCCGCATTTGGTCCCAACTGTGGCCTTGGGGCTTAGGCGTCCAGCTCCTCCAATTCCGGGCCTGGCAACAACAACAACAAAATCATATTCTGTGTCGATGTCCAGCCTGTCTATAATCAGAGAAGTACTGGACCCAGCAGATTCAATGAAATCATACGATGCATCATCCATGTCACTTGCATATCGATAATACACCACGTACATGTATCGATCAACTGGTCCCTGCCCATTACCAGTGAATGATGACCATGGGCTCCAATAAATCGATACCTGTGTTGGATCTTCAGAACTTGCTACTACTGTAGGAGCTGATGTGAGATATGGTTGAACTGGGAGAAGGACAAAATTAAGTGAACCATTTGAAATATAATTATTGTCATATGAAAGTAAATCAGATAGATCGTGCAAATCTCCCATGTAGTAGCACATTTTGGGGAATCGTTGATTCTCACATCGATTTCTTTTACTGTGTGAAAGAAAGTAAATTTAGAGCATTTTTATGCTTAGTTACGCACTAGACTTGAAGACTTATCCAATACAGATCATCTAGGGAATACTGGGGTATTTATATAGCGCCTTTAACAAGATCAAAGTGCTTAACAGCAAACCTAGAAACCTAGCAGAGGCTGAACAGAAACAGAAAAGAGGAAGGTTTTGAGACCTTTTTTAAATCTGAATTGAAGAGGAGTCTCTGATATGAGCAGGGAGTTTGTTCCATTCTTTAGGGTCGGCTATGAAAAAAGCCTTGTCGCCTGTACTGCAAGATTTTATGTTCGAGGTTTTATGTAACAGTGTGGGAACAGAAGAAGACAGCAGTTGAACAGGGTTTACTCTGTCCCTGTGGAAAACAAATCTTAACTAATTGGATTACACATTAGGGCAAACACAATTTCAAAAGCCAACTAAAAGATAATCCAAGCGAGTCACAATATAACAAGTCATCATGATCAAAAGTAAGGAGTGGCAATTCTGGAGTTTGATCAAACTTACTGTAAACATCTAGCAAGATTGTTTGACTATCATCAGGGTTGATAGCAGAGAACACATAACAAGTGAACGATGCTCCCTGTGTCGCAATTGTTCCATCTACTTCAAACTCGTTGGTCCTCTTGTATGAATTCAAGGTGTCAGAGACACTAGTTCTTGCGTATGGAATCTGTGTGTTATTGGGGCCATAAAGTAGGATATGAGAAGAATCTGGTAGTGGATTTCCAACTGCCTCACATGTGATGGTTACAGGTTGACCTGCATTTGGTATGTCTGTCTGACGGAGATCTGTTACAGCTCTTGTCCCATCTTTAATTATACAAAAAAAGGAAAAAAAAACAATAAATTTACAACTCAAAGCACAGTGGTAATTAGTGCTATATTTATCAAAAGCTTTGAAAAGGGACTATTTTAGATGCGAAAAAACTTTATATTGCATGTACGTAACTTAAAGACGTTACAATGTCTTCTCTTCTCCAATATAAACAGACAAACAAAAAAACAAGCCAAAACTTGTCCCATCTTTACTTAGACAAAAAAGGGGAGTAGTTAGTAGTTAGCGTTTCATTTATCAAAAGCTTTGAAAATGGGCTATTTTAGATGTGAAAAAACTTTATACTGCGTGTATGTAACTTTAAGACCTTACAGTGTCTTCTCTTCTCCAATATAAACAGACAAACAAACAAACAAACAAAAACAAGACTAAATAAAGGTACAAAATAAACAACCGAGTTCAGAAACAAAACGAGTCAAAACTTACAACACTTGCTCCCTAAAACCAGATCACAACTATAGTATGCTGAAGCACTTTATTAAGGTACGTAAGCTAGACCAATTTAAAATGCAAACATATTATGGGAGACTTTGGAATGCTAAGTGGCAGCAGCCTTAACAGGCAAATTTCCAATAGAGAGGTTTCACGTGGCGTCACCCAAGACCTTTTTCTAATGCTGTGTGCACAGACAGACGCTGGAAATCATTCAGCAGACTACACGCCAGCCATTGAGTTTGTACATGGCTGTACCCAACATGGCTGCGAAACGAACTTTTCCCTGGTCACGCAACCTCTCTATAGACTTACCTAGTAAGTCTACTGCCACCTAGTGTCATCAAAAGTCTCCCATTGTGTTATCAAACTGAAGCTGGAAGGGAAAATAGCCTGCCCCCTTTTATTGTAAAACAAGCATAAGTATTCATTACATGTATATCAATATTGGGAACATGACTAATAGAAATGGTATAAACTATAATACTTTAGACTCATTTTTACCTTCATCACACCTTGACCCAATGAAGCCGTCTTGGCAACCATTTTCACATACTCCAGTAGTGTCATCACACTGTATATTGTCACGGCAATTGCACACTTGTGTACAGATTTCACCATAGAAACCAACTGGGCATGGCACTGGTACTACACAAAGAATTCACAAAAAAAATAAAATACAAAATTGTATTTGAAATAAAAGGGCAGAAGCTCTCCTTTCACATGAGAACAAAGTTTAAAGAAATTTGTTCCTGCATGGTTACTTATTTCATTTTTTTTATATTTTATTTTATTCACTTTGCACTGGCAAATAGAGGAATTAGTATAGAAAGAGAATGAATTTAAAAGAAAACAAGCCAGTGTGTGGCAAGGTGGAACAGGTGACCAGCACCTCTACAGTAATGGTACATTTGTTATGGCTACACTAATAGCGTACTACTTCATCCTCAGTGAATCGTTTGTTGGCTGTGATTTCAACATTCAGCCATTCACAAAAACTTATGTGGTTATACCTTGACAATTGGTTCCCTTCCATCCTGTTGCACATTGTTGCGGACAGAAGTCTTCAGAACAGGATGGATCATTACATTCACCGGTATCCCACAGGCAATTAATGCCAGAGGTACAGTGGCATGTCTGGCTGCAGTATGGTCCAAATGTGCCCGATAGGCAACCTATAAATTGTAAATAAATCATCATTCACCATTATTTTATTTGGAGTTATGCCTGACCTTGTCAGTATTGTCCATTTTTATAATGTTGAGGTAAAATAAAAGGAGACCGCCTGCATTAGGACTGGATAGCTCAGTTGGTAGAGTGTTGGTACATTAAGCCGGTGGTCACAGGTTCAAATCCAACTTCAATCAGTTTTTCTTTGAAACCTTAAAACACGATTGCTTTGCCAGAATGTATTAAGTAATAGGTCTGGTCATCATTTTTCTCACAAAATAGACTTAATTTCCAAGAGAGAAATTATTTTTGTCAGTGAAATTGTTTTTCCGTCCGTGTTTCTGTGCATTGACACTGGACCGTACCATTTTACTAAGGGGGAGAGATAAAGGGGAAAGAAAAGAAACGACTCGCACAAACATGCACTTGTCTTTCATTTTTCAATCTTTCTGTTCTCTTTAATGTTTCAATTAATATTTTCTTTATTGGAGTATCTTTATTTGTAATTTATTATTTATTATTATTATTTTGCTAATGGACAAGATTTATCTCCCCCTTAGTAAAATGGTATGGTCCGGTGTCGATGGGCAAGCGCAGTAGCTTCACATTTGCTCAAAAACATGGACGGAAAAACAGGTTAATTTCACTGAAAAATGATGACCACACCTATTATTTAATACATTCTGGCAAAGACATTGTGTTTCAAGGTAGTTTTCGCTTGCTGAAATAAGTTGTTGTGGAGTTGTCTTGAGTTGTTGTGAAATCGCCAAGTTGACGCTAAATAGTACGATCGCTATGGTTGTATCCTATAAAGGGGTGTGATCCCTGGCTACATGGCAATTTCAGGTTTAATGGCTTCTGACTGGCACCCCCGAACAAAGATATTGACTAATTAGGGAAACCGCCAACATTAGGGCTGGATAGCTCAGTTGGCAGAGCATCGGTAGGTTGAGCTGGGGGTCGTAGTTTCAAATCCCGCTCCAGTCAATTTGTCTTTATTCAACCCAAAAACTGAATTAAACATTTAACCAGTTTTCTCTGTGGCGTATTGCATAATACATGAAAAATAAAGCATTCACACATCCATGGTGCATGAAAAAGCACTTCACAAGGTAGCCCCATTTTCTTTCATCACTTTATATACTTCCTCTATCCAAATTCCAAATTAGAATCATCATCTCTTTTTTTCAGAAATCCTCCCAGTCTGTGACAAATGTTTAAAAACCTGTAATGTTTTCTTCTTTTGTTGCTTTGAAAATGTGAACATTGTACTCATAAATGATACATTACAAGTAAAGTGTCAACGCTGCATTGCTTTATGTTACAGGTTTAAATTGTATACTTGGTTAAATTTCAAGTTTTCCAAAGGACCTGATCCAGTAACTGTTGGAGACCATGAAGCCTCTTGTCAAGTGCCAAGTGTCTTTCAAACAACCCAAAATTTTTAACACAGAAATAATTTATAAATAAATCAGAAGATACATCATCAGAAGGTTGTATGTCAAGAATGCTTTTTGCAACACTCAAAACATCCTCTTTTGTGATCAGAAAGAAAAGTAAAATACATCTTACGATCATTGCAGTCAAGTCCACGGAACCCTGCAGCACAAACGCAGCCAAATGGATCTTGAAGGCATAAGAGTCTACCCTTGCAGGCTTCACCATGGCGACCATAACTACTGCTACACAAAATGCTTCCTTTAAGTCCCCATCTATTACTTCCAGCAGCTACAAAGTCAACAAAAAAATAAAAAAGACAGTTGCAAACGGAAGCCTGGGGATTACCCAAAAGAAAAGTAAATCACTATCTAAAGGAGATTTTCCCTTGTAATAGTAACACTACTAATTATATAAAAAGATAATGTAAAAACATAAAAAATACCAACATGACAAGATCATTATCCTAAAAGAAGCCAGCTCCATGAATAAAATAAATAAAGACAAACATCAACAAACAACCCTAAGACTAATACTAGAGAACATAACATGATTGTATACAGTGACGTAATCAGACATTTCCATGGGGGGGGGGGCAAGCGGGGGGCAAAGACATAGTTTTGGGGGCTATTTAATGTATTGATTCGTTCATTTGTGCATTTTTTAATCTCATTTGGGGGGGGGGAGAGGGGGAGGAAAGAGTTCCTAAATTTTTAGCGTTTTAACCCCTGCCATTTTTAACTTGTTTTTTTGTTAATAATTTTTTATAGATTTTTATATATATTTGTGGGTGTGTGTGTGTGTGTGTGTAGATAGAGGTATTGGAATTTAAGGCCTTCGGGCCACAGTTTGTAAGTAATCTGTTTTAATTCCAGGCATATACCTCTGGCTTTTGTTTATTGATTATTTTGTTTTTGTTTAAACTTTTTGTAAATGTTTGTTGTTTGTTTGTGTTTTTAATGCCGGTGTATGGGTAAAAATTACAAATAATATTCTTTATCCCGATGCAAAAATTAACATCTATAATAACAATAATAATAATAATATGTTCACCATTATATTGTAAACTTTGTACACTGCCTTTCCCAAAGCCAACTTTGTGGAAAGTTAGGAATTCAGTAACGGCCAGAATACATAGTACATACATAGCTAGTAATAGTGTTGAGTTAGGCAGCTAGGTTACACTTACCAACATGACAGTTTGATCCAAAAAAGCCTGGTGCACAAATGCACTGGCCTGATTCAGTATCACACATACCGCCATTGTAACAAACTGGACAGAGGTACTGGCAGCTTGGCCCCCAACGACCACTTGCACATCCTAGAAACATAAGAAATAGACAAATACAAATGCAACCCTGCAAAATTAATATAATCATAATCAGACATTTCATTACATGCAGATAATAAAAATATGCAGGTCTTATGTAGCGTTTTATCACACCAGAGAGTGTCTGAATACACTCATACAACAAACAAAGCTTTCCGTCTTTTTTTGTCATAAGACTTGGATTTAAATAGACTTGGTTGCGTGAGATATAGTTGTTCCAGTGAGACATATTGGAGGGTAAGGAATTGTTTGCAGGGCGACTTCAAATTAAGATCTCTTCATTATCAAAATGATGTTTCACATATATTTATAAATGGACCTTATTTATTTAAATTAAAAATTAAATTTTTCAAATTATTTTGTTTTTTGTAAGAAAAAATTAAAATAAAAACTCCACCTCTAACAATAAGCCGTAGAATAGCATGAACTCCTTCACTTCTTTTCCCTGATTCATGGCATTCATAGACTCCTGCATCTTCTTCTGTCACCGCATTGATTTGAGGAGATGGGTTATCATCCCAATCACTCATCAACACAGAAGAATTTCTCCATCGCAGTGTTGTGATTGCTCCTGCTGGGAAGCTAACACTCAAAGTGACAGGTTCTCCGACATTGACTGTGATCGTCTGTCGCTCAGGTAAAATAGTAGCTGCGCAATTAAAACAAACAAACATTTGTGAGAAAATAGATGTTTTTATAAAAATTCTGAACAGTCCTGAGAGTTCTCAACTTGGCCTCTTTAATTGATGTCAGACATTGGACACAAGCAAATATAGTGTCATAAAGATGAGCCAATGATGTGACTTTTAATGTACAAGGCGTGGTGAGGTAGTGACATCACTTGCACAGTATCTTGAGGACAAAGGGGAGTCTTATGATGCATACATTCTTTCTTAATGTAAACTTCCTAGGAATTAAAAAGGCCTGGCAGCTTGTGAGAAACTCACTAGGTTTTCTACCCTCAAAGACTTCTATTTTCTTGTTCTAATTGTGGTTGAATAGTGGTCAAGTGCTGAATTAAAGAAAATGCCCCTAAAGTACATTTATGGGAAAAGAAAGCACTTCTGGTGTAAAATTTCAAGGGGTGCCCAAGGACCAACCCTTTATACATTTTGAGTATGGCGTGTGCTGTTTGATGATGGATGAATGAAGAGACACATTTTGTTGTCCAGGCCAGATACTTCACAGCAGGCAAAAGTGGCAATAGACTGATCCATTAAGCCCCGCCTACCTTAGCAACTGCCTAGTAACAGCACATGGTGTGACTTTCTTGCCACGATCGGTGGTTCTGTTGCAGCCAAACATGCGTATCAGGTACACTCACGTACATGGTTTTCGTGAAAGGTATGGATTTAGTTTCGTTGCCTTTTGAGCAGTGCCTTGAGTCCAAAGAACGATGCAGACAGGAACACTGTTAAACCACTTTTACACGACTGTACAGGGACCACTACTTTGGGATTTGCACCACCAAAATACAAAAAATTCAAACAAAACTAAACAAAAGTTAGTACAGTTGTGTGTGCTGTTGTTATGTCAGAACAATGGCGGAGGTTGTTTACTTTTCTAATGTGAGTTTAACGTGTCAGACCTTTGTCGGACTTTCAGTGGCGTTGTCGAGGCTGTGATTGGTCAATACGTTAGTAGGCGGGGCTTAATGGATCGGTCTATTGCCTCCATGCTCGCAGGTCAATATCTAAATGCCATTTGTAAATGTTCTAGAAGTTTAAGTTTCTCTCTCACAGGTGCCCTTTGCCAAGAAATAACCTCGCCCTTAAATAATGAAGTATCAGGTATGTTGTTACCCATATGAGCAGTTACTACATGATGGTAGTTGCAATGGTGGGCTTGGTTTAATTCATTGGTCTATTGTTTCAACATACATCGTCTCACTTCAATTAAAATCACTGGAAAGGTATTGAGGTTGCATCAATCAATTTGTCAACGAAAGACCCACAAGTTTTTTTCAAAATGAATTTTTGATAGATTATTACGTTTTCAAAAAAAAAAAAAAAAACATTTTAACAAATTAATGCATGCCATACACAATTAATGGAATACTTGTAATTATGCAAATTGTTTGTATGTTGCTGCTGGTAATGAGATCATTTTCACATATTCACTTCTAAATGTGTATCTTTAAACAAACTATTACTAATTGTTGGCGTTTTTTGTTTTTTTCGTTTAGTGTCTCAAATGAAAGCTTGCATCCTTGACTGAAGGAATGAGGCACACAATTGGGTGTTACATGTAAAAAATTCCTGCCTGCTACAGTCTGCATTATTGCAAGTTCACCACTGTGAACTTGGTACTAGAGAAACTGACTCATAATCTATCAGACCAGAATTCCTATTTACAAATCTGAAAACAAAATTCCACTGGAAACAAGAACACTTCCCGGATATTGGACCTATATGTACTTAGTTTGATGAAATCTACTTTCTAAAAGGAAACCACAAATGTTTGCTCAAGTTGACACTGATTGTTTTCAAACTGTCTTCTTCTAAGAACTTAAACTAAGGACTTGTGCTTTCTTTTTATCCAAGAAAGTGAGAGTGGATCCGATTGCTGTTTAAAACCCCAGGGAATGAAACAAGATCACCCTGCGTGTTAACAAGATCGCCAGGGTTGGTGACGAAGGGTGTGTGGGCATCTCTGTTAATTGCTTTGACTGATGGTATGGGATCATCATTTCACAGCGTGAGTGGTTGGTGTATGGGAATATAAGGGATCAGTATATCATTACGTTTCTGAAGAGTAAATGCATACATGCCCATCCTCTGCAGGCCTTGCGCTTAAACTTTTTTGTAAAGTCGCCCATGGGGCTAGTAAATTGTGCATTTTACTTGCCCCCAGGAAGTTTTCGTTGCCCAAATTTTAAACATGTATCGTCATAAATGTGATACTAACGGTAGCGATCACAACCAGTTTAACGGTCAAATGAAGTTACACTCAAAAATAACTTAATACATTTCTAAAATGTAATATTCACATCTGAAAAGGAAGAAGTATGAGCATTACAAGTACATGTAAGTTGCACAGCTTTTAGTAGCCCACAGGGCAAGTTGAGAAGTGGTGTTTACTGCCCATAGCAGTCTTTACTAGACAATGTATGCCGGGCTAGTGTTAAGGGTGACCCTACTCTGTTTTTTAAAGAACACACACTACAAGCTCCAACCAACCTGTGCAAATTTGATTACATTCAGTACTAAAGTGTTAGTGAAGTTAATGAAAAACAGCTTGTATTAAAAGCTTATTTTGATTGCAGCAATTGAAATAAGCAATCTATGACTACTGAGTGTCTTTGAATGCTATTCTAGTTCTTTAGGTGAGAGCATGGTATGAACTTTTATTTTCAGATTAAAAATATTTTGCTTTTTACAAAAACAAATTTAATTTGACCTCATGCCAGTTGAAAAGGATCTATTTTGTATAAGGACATATTGCGAGATACACCAGTACACATACATGTAATGTTTCCTGACGTTCTACATTCTAAAGCACTCAATAAAACTTTCTTTTTTTTCTTTTTTTACTTGTATGACACATCTTAAAAGGTGGTACCGCTTGAAATATCTTGAATTTAAAGGAATTTTTTAAAACAACCAAGAGGGTATAGTGTAAAAAAATTGTTTACATACATGTTATATGTTTATAAACAAACAATTTTTGTTCAGAGTCTGAGGTGGTTTTTTTTCAAGTGTGACGGCAAAATATGATGTAGGCCTACTCTCACAACATACTGTGATCGTTCTCCTGAAGACGAGCTGAGTATGTTCAGAATGTCCAGACCACAACGGGTTTTTCAGAGCCATCAATCCTCCCAAAAGAGATTTATACATGGTTGTACCTGCAAGTTTACTAGTTACTTCTTACACTGTGACCATTTTGACAAGTTATACATGCTTACCATCCTCATTCAGAGTTATCGTTGTTATCCTTTCAGTTTTTGTCCCAAGGTCTATCTCACAGTAGAAAGCACCAATTCTATAAAGACAATCCGTAGTTTCAGCATCACATGTGCAGAAGCCACCTGGACAATTCATATACTGTCTTGTATATGCTGAATATGGCATACTATATACACAAGAGCATGATTCTGGCAGATTGGATGCACCAGGGCCAGTTCTTACTGTCCGTCCAAATGAAACATCAGCAGTTACTACCTCATTCCCTTTATAGCCACCAATAAATTGTTCATTAACAGACCTTGCAAGCACCGGGTAAAGATTAAAGCATGTGAAATCCACAAGTTCACCTGCAAATGAAAACAAGAAAAGGGAAATGTGTCAAGAACTGTATGGTAAAGCAGGGCCTTACCTACATGTAGGATTAAAAAAGTGGCAGTTCACATTTTCCCCCGCAAGGTTCAAAGGTCATTTCTGGGAAGTCAAAGTGACCTCCTTGAAACTTAATTCATTTCATTAAAACTTGACCACCATATTGGATAAATTGTATACATTAGCTACGTTTGGACGCTGTGTTTATTAAAATTTAGAGGGTTGGGTTTGGATCTACTCTTCAAAATACGATGTTAATACTTTCCCTTTAACTGGCAAAAAACAATGTTTGTGACAAGTCTACCTTCTCTCTTTGAATCAAAATGAAGTACAGCATATTAATCCCTGAAGGGAAATCTGCTGCTGCTGGAGCAGATTGTGGGCTTAGTCTTCAATTCAAATGTGTTGGCCAAATTATAAATGCTACTGAAATGACCGAGTACAGCATTGGTACAAATTTATTAATGTTGGCAAACTGCTGCTGCTGGTGAACAAGACTTTCCTTGAGTCGTAAACTGGTATAATTGTACAATTGTATGCATATGAGTGAAATATAATCATGAGGTGAAATCTGGACTATTCTATTTCACGAGCCCACACCAAATAAAATGGCCAAGCCAGATTTCACCAAATTATTATATGTTTCCCGATAGTGCAGACGAAATGCATTCAATAGTTGTTTTAACTCACACATACATCGATCCTTGACATTTGAATTTTGTTCACAATTAAACACAAAATAGACCTGGTTCCTCATCCACCCCACACTCTGAAAATTCTATAAAATAAAATTCTAAACAACGTGGACGACTTCATCTAGACACCAATAAGCTTTAATAATAAACTTATCTTCAAGCAAACTTGACGTGCAATAATAGCGCAAAATGCTGGGTGTGCAATATTCATCGTCCTACAATTACCCATACAACAGTCCAATAAGGGACAGTAAATACATGGACAAATAAAGGATGACATGTGACACGTGTTCCACCAATTAAATGAAAAGGATCTGTGTGTGTTGTAGGCCTATATAATATTAATTACTCGTTAGAAAAACTGCTGTTTCTAGAATGCTTGAATATTCTCTTTGAATCAAGATAATGTACAGTCCTGGTTCTTGTTATATAAAACAAGTTTGTATTTCTGGTACGTACAATGCTAAATCTATTTGAATCAAGGTAGCCGAAAGGCTGCTATGTAAGGTTTAATAACATGAACGTCAGTTGGGCAAAATTCTTAATTGTTCACAAGTAGGGCCGAACCGGAAAATGAGGTCAAGTCTTATTCTCGGGTTTTCTTTGTTGATTTTGTTAAAATGCATGATGTTCAGTTAATAACTAATGCATTGTATTGATTAATTACTTTACAATCTTGTTACAATGTATGTATTATGATGATTTGAGTCAGTATAAAATAAACGTTTCTATCAATCAATCCAAATTATTTTACTTTCATATATTCATAGATAAATTTTACTTTACGAACAATACATGTGTAATATACTGTTTACAGCCATAAACTATGTTAAACTAAACCGTTCGAAGAAGCAATCTCGCACACATAAAATTCAATATGGTTGGAACCCACTTGAACCCGGAAGTTCAAAAACGCTGTTCTCTTGGCTTTGACAAGTCAAGGTTTTTTTGTGCCAGGAGTACTCTCAAAAGAAAAATGACTCCAGCAAATCCGAGGAAACAATCCCGTCAGGCTAGACAGAAAATTTGGAAGATTCCCAGCGGGAAGTCATTAAAAAATTTGCAAGAGTATGTTTAAAAAAACATATTAGACTACAGGGCTTGTGGGGTTTCTGGTGTAGTGTTAAAAATGCTGTAGAGTCTGACCAATGGTCCAGTTGGTACATATGTGAAGCCCTGTATGTACAAACAAATAAATAAATAACTGTGTTGAATTAAACAGTGAAGTAAAAGAGTTTAAAGGGTCTGTATACGTTTGGTAAAGACTCTGAAAATTTATGGCAATAATAACTAACTAGGTAAGAAGTACAGCAGCTCTAGACAGTATAATGCACTTCGAGAAACATTTCATTTCAAAGGACTGCAGTTATGGAAAAATATATCATTTTTTTATCCCCTAAAATTTGAATTTGAGAAGTGTTATGGCCGTAACGCTTCTCAGAATGTGTATTCCAATGACGGATACTTCGGCGTGAACACAACCGCTCCAGACTTTTGGCGATATCTCAAAAACGCTACCACCTTTTGAAATGAAATTTACACAGGTTAGTTTTATGGTATATATCTACAAATTTATAGCATTAAGGCAAATGTACGGTTCCAAAAACCAAAGGTATACTTTGCCTTTAAACTTCTGTTTTGTCCTCATAACTTTATGAATAGCCAATTCTTTTCAGTGGATGCAAAGTTCAGAGGAAATGGCCAACAACCAAGCCCAATAAAATTTATACCAGTTTCTATATTGAAAGAAAAAGGAGGAAATAAGCTGATCAGCTGAAAAGTTGCATGCCTGAACTTTTCAGTCTTAAATTTAAAGTTTAAAAAAGGTAATTTGAAGAAATTAAATGTTTAGGCCTTACTGTTTGCTATTTTGTTTTGCATCCCTTCGAAAGCCTTTGATGGGTGTACTTAAAGGTCCTATGAAGTGGTATTTTTTCACATTACATTTTGGGGGCTTAATGTTTGAGACTAAATGGCATTTAGCTCTAGTTTCCACTGCAACCATCCAAATTCATATACTAGTACTATGGATCTGATGAGAATCTGTGCAGACTGGCACCATCTGTAGTAGTGTTGCTATGTAACAATACACCTTAACAGCATTTTCCATAACAGAAGTCAAATATCAAGAGAAACTAAAAGCATGAAATTACACAAGTTTGCATAGTTGTATTACATCCACCCACACGTTTAAGTACAAATCATTGCACACCGACGGCATGTTCTTATGTCTGCGTCACAAATTTGTCTCCCCTTTTAGAGGCACTTTTTGTTATTATTTATTATTATTTTTTTTTAAACCCCCTATAAATTTTGAACAAACTTGCATTAATAGGTTAAAGGGACACACCGGCTTACTGTTTACCTAATTTAGTGATGTGGAATGACAGACAATAATTTTTAAATGGTTGTTCTTAAAAAAAATCATCAAAATATCACGTAATTAACGAAAAATGTGGAAAAAAACAAAACACGGTTAAAGGTCAGCTTATACGCTTTTCCAGCCGTTGCAACTGTCAAGTTTACATGACAATGTTGCACAATGTTGTAAGTAGACTGGTGCTCTGTTTATGTTTGAATTATTACAATGACGAGGCATGAGGATCCAGACTTCATATCCATCCAGCACAAATTCACGTGTAAATAAAAAAAACAGACATAAACGGACAGTGTATTCTGTGTACGACGAACTGGACGAACTTACTTGCAATGGAGAACGTTTCTTCATTATATCGCAAGTAGGCCCTATGTTGTACAAAATTACTTGGACGAATGCCAGTTGGGACCAGGACTGATCTGTGTTGTCAGGCCGTGTTCAAATGTAGAAAGGGAGAGAATAAGCTTGGCATAATGTGGACATCACAGACATGATGGACCATAATTGTCAAAATGTGAGTCTTCATGATTTAAAATGTACGCAGGCATATTCACAATACAGTTCTATGACACAAACCTGTCTATCAAAATTATGGCAAAGACCACATCCTTCATGTTCTCATCGTGACCAGCTTGCTGCAGTCTAAAAACTAATAGTAGTGTCCCTAATCTTGGACCATCTTTTCACATTGGCTTGGCCAATAACAGTCATGTGCCAAGCGAGCCTCCCGCTTTCGCTGCAAACGGATTGCCAATCCTGGCAGCTTTAGCGAAGGCATTCTCCCGTTTTTCGGGAGATGACTTCACTGGCCGGCCGCGGCCACCCGAACCGGTTTTTTGTTGTGGCGATTGGGGGGCAGTGGACATTATGCAGCTATCATAGAAGTAGATAGATCAGCTGTATGGGATAAACATTCCCCGTCGTCGTCGCTCGTGTGCGTAGCGCAGGCAACACGTTACAATAGTTAGGGGATAATAGCTAGGGGTACAGACTAAAACCCTCGTAAAAAAACTTAATTGTTGGTCTAGCTCCCTACCCCTCCGACAAGCTCCCACCCTTACGGCTAGACCGACCGGCAAGCTGGGGAGTTCTGCCCCGGAGTTTGTCTCTCTGCCCCCACGATACACGGCACCGGCTGTACCGGATATGCCCAAGGTTTACGTTCCGCTAGCTCCCACGCTGGTGCGCCGTAAGACACGCTTCAGTTGCGCGGACTCTCTGAATGCGAATATTACGTTCGATTTTTCATCATTATTTACAAATTGTATCAATAATCTAAATACATAAGTCTTTATTGTCAAATACTCATGAATTGTAAAAAAAAAAAGGATTTAAATTTGGTTCAGTAATTTACTTTTATACGGCTGGAAGTAAAACTAACTCCGAAGATCACGTGATTTATCCGAACCACTTTTTTGGTTCTGATAAATCGTTTTTTGAAAAATGCTCGAAAACGGCAAAATTTGATGGTTTCTTTTATGAACCGTTCTTCTCCATTCCTGAAAGACCTTTGAAGTCATATGTTAGCCTATTTTGTAGCCCAAATAGCCCAACGAAGCTGGTGTGCACCTTTAATAAATGCATATTTTATAGTTTAAACTGGGAAAAAATGAACATGTCTGGTTATGCCACTGCAATGAAAGGCACAATAAGTAAAAAGAACTGTCATCACAAAGATGTGTCAATTTAAATTCCCCTAAAAACATGTTCTTTGCCCTCACTGGTCCCCACCCCACCCCCCCTCAAAGTCTGACGCTGCTGCTGCTGCTTAGACCTGATAAAGGCTTACCCTACTTTTAGATCAACTACCAATGTACGTATTTAAAAAGAAAGTGGAGGGTGACACCAAATAAACAGCCAGGCTAAAAAGGAAACAGATATCAGTCAATAAAACAGTTTTGAGAGGAAGTCAGCATTGGTCTATGACCACAGCTCCTTGAGATTACAATGCCATTCTATGTACACCACAGGAAGGAAAGGTGGCCTGAGATCGATCTTAATCAGCTCTGTAAAAACATTGATTCAACTTTGCTGTTGAGTTGAGCCATCCATGGTTGAGCTGACTAAACTGCTTATCTTAACAATGCATGTTGTTTTTTCATTCTGTCAAACAAATACAACCTACTTTTGGATTGCTGGAGCACTAGTTTACATGTAGTTGCCTTGTGACTATCTAAAAGATTTGTCAATTGGTAATGTGCTGATTGAACATAGACAGAATGTTTTTGTTTTTACCAAAACAATGATATTAAATCAAGCTTGCATTTATCAAGTCTGGTAGGATTTTCCAGGGTCAATATCCAAAGGCTTCTTTCAAACATTGTTATTGCATAAAAAAAGTTATAAATACAAATAGGGAGCTCTGACCTTGAGTTTGTGAAGACTCTGTAGAGAATGGAAAGTCGCATGACAAGAAAGGAGATGAGATCTCACAGATCTCGTTGGTTATTATTTAAGATTGTTTAATTCTCCTTCATCTTATATTTATAAATGTTTTATGTTGTTTGTATTGTTGTGTAGAATTTACACTAAATTACATACACTTGTATGAGGTAGTCTGGTATTTGTAAGCAACTAATATAAATACACACATAAATTGTTCTAGTATGCTCAAAACCTGTCTCTTTTTCCTGGTCGCAGTCTAAGAATCTTGAACGCCTGAAGTATCGGTTCCAAATCTCAGTCTATGCTTCTGACTGTTCATAGAAATTCTTAGTTTTGTAGGCTGAGACCTGAGACCAACTTCATCAAGCCTTTTAAAGCAGATGTTTTCCGCTTACCGAGTGCACATTAGCAGAATTTCTATTTCATAACCACTGCTTACTGTAAGCAAAGCAAAAGGAAAGTTATTTTGCCACCGTTCTTGTAAGCAGATGAGTGATGCAACAATGTAACATCATTGTGAACTCGCACACCTACTGTCAAATCTACTGGATTCATTTAAGAAATACACTTTTGCTTAGCTGCTATAGTAAGCACAAAAATGTGTTTACCGGTAAACAGTTTTTCGAAATTGGACCCTGCACATTGACGATCTGTGTTTCTATTACTGATCTATATTGGCAATTACGTTTATCTGGATAGCTAGTGATTGCATGGAAACATTGGGGAGCAAATCTGTTCAACTGAATTTAATTTAAAACATCAACGTGGGGAGTAGGGCCCCTATTACAGAAAAGTATTATTGTTCTTTGAACAAGTAAATCAATTTCCATCCACTAGTTTTCATTGCCAGTAAACATACCATATAGGCTACTGCACAACCAAACTATAAAAAAATGTTTATAAATCATGATCCAAAAAACTGTTAATTAGGCTAATTGTGGGTTACCCTTACATTGATGTGTGTTCAGCACTGTATACTTTCCCCCGAGTCTTGTGTGTTTATTCTTAGAAAAGGATTTTGTATTGGGCCTGTTTCAATTGCAACAGTCAATTCAAAACAAGCATCCGTGATTTGCGGGGTTTCTATATTTGTTTAAGCTATTTCCTTGCCTTTGACAGTTTATTATTTCAGACAGAAATGAATGAAAGAATGAATTCAGACAGAATGAATAAAAAAAATAAAAAAAAGGAATTGCTCAGCTTTGATATGACTATGTGAGAGATTTGCTCTCTCTAATGGTGGTTTATTGCCTCATTGGATCAAGCAGATCATTATGTCACAATTTACTTCTCATCAACATCTAGTGTTTCAAACAGGATTTTCACAATGAACTGGGACACGCAAGTCTTTCAAGCTAGACAACCATTGCCAAGATTGGTTTATTTCAAAAGGGCAAAGAAAGGGACATAACAGAATCAGTCAATACCAACTACAGCTCCTCATAAATAACACACTATACCGCGGGTACTCGGACTGTCTTGGAATGTTCCGCCATTGGTTTATTTCCGAGTTGTTTGTTTATTTCTGAGTTGTTCATTTATTTCTGCGCTGGTCGTTTGTTTGAGTATATGCATGGCACACACAGTACTGTATTATTAAAGTTTCATTTTTAAAACAAAATTATTTATAAATTAATAAGTATGATGCGGCAAATGTTAACTTGTGAGTTATTTTTGATTTATTTTGATCTTTTTAACTCATTTTTTTTTAAATGTCTCATTATTTTTGTATTTTATTTTTAGGTTTTTTTTGTCCGGGGGAGGGGGGAGGGGAATAATATTTTGTCTGTAGTATATATTTAATGTTGTCCTTTAAATACACTTACATTCTTGGATTTTTGTGTAACTTTATTAATTTTGGTTAATTTTGATTAATTTTGAATTTAGTTTTGTGTATTTTTTATTAATTTTGTGTAATTTCATTCATTTTGTTTTGTTTTCTAAATTTGTGTTGTTGTTTTTTTGCCCCAATGCCTGCCCATCCATACCACATCAAAACATGGAATCTCCTGACGAGTGACATCACATTGTTCCAAAGAACTCAGAGACAGGGCTGAATTGTTTACAGTCACTTGGACAGTTTTGTGAATGTTGCATCCTAGTCAATCAAAATTCACTTGAAACCAGATATTATGGTTTTTATGTTCCCTAAAAAGGGTTATTTTTAAAAGAAAAAACATATAGTTTCCCCAAAACAGGGGAGCGTTTTAGATCAAATATTTCTAAAAAGGGTGTTTTTTGAGAGCTAGGGAACAAGCATAGGTTCTGTGTTTTTCATTTCAGCGAATGTCACGGCAGCAGGAGAGGAGATAATTCACCATATTCGCACGAAAGATGCCTTGTTCAGACTCATCTCATCGAACCCTCCAGCTACCAGATACTTAGTTTTATTACCCCGTGAAAATAATCTGGAGGAAAAAGAATGCAACCATTGAAGAACGAAATATCCAAAATACAAGCCATTATTTGTACACACCTTTATTGCCAAACGGCGGGTGTTCAGTGACTACTGACAGTTGTGTGTTCAAGTGAAGTGCAACACCGACCGTGTGTGCCAAAACAACGATTTAGTTTAGGGAAAAATACATAACCTACCTCCTTCAATAACCATCCCAAAATACCTTGATAATTGGCAAATATAATGACCGTAACAAACATGTCATTAAATAAATCATTTTCGACTCCCTACTTACCATTTACTGAAGTCGAAAGAAGTAAAACTAGTACTACCCGGAAGTAAGTCAATACAGCGTGCATTGTTCTGAATTTCGCCATGATCGGTGTCCATTTGTAAAGTGTGGCGTTTATCGTCTGCTCGATGTACGTGTGTCAAACTTTCTGAAAAAGAGGGCTAGTCAACTTTGTCACTGAGGTGAGGATCACATTTAATCAAATCAAAATATAAAAATAATGTCTTATTTAAAAAGATATTTAAACAGTTTGCTATCTCTTTCTTAAAACTTTAATTTGACTATTTAATCCATGTTCGATTTCCGTCACTTAGATAGCAGGTTTGGTAATAAAAAATCGTGTAAACCCAACACACACAAAAAATAGTTTACCCCTTTTTCATAATGGACGAATTTATGAGACGTCAGTTTCCGTTCCAAGTTTGAGCGTGGGTCGTGTGCAGGGGGGGGGGGTGCATCCACTGATCTCCATTATGAGATCAGTGGTTGCATCCCGTGCGTACACGAAGTGATTGATCATAATGTAAACCACCACTCAGGAGTCAGTATATCGGCTGAAGCGTTCAAAGGGTTTTTTAAATATAATTATTGACTGTGACCACCCACACAAAAATATAATGTAAAATCATTGCGAAACGTTACAGGCCGACCCCTGCACGCAAATCATCAGTTGGGATAAAAATAACATTTAATATTGTTGCTTCTTTTATGACTTGGCTTGCCATGACCACCCTACCCCAATGAGACTGGGAAAACAATAGGAACAAAGAGCACCAGGAGAACAATGGTTGTAGAGTCTTTGAAGAACTGAAGACGACAATGAGATGAAATTCATCTCTTCTTGCAAACCCTTTAACTTTGCGCGAAACTTAATGCAAGTTTTCATGCAAGGTACCTTTTCCTCCATAGTGAATAGAAACTAGACGGAGCTGGGGTTTAGTTTCTGGGAAAACAGAAATAAATGCATCAGTGTCTTTGAAAAAAAAGGTACCGGACTATAAACGTGAGAGCACTGCACCATTTCATACGAGTCTCATTACCAGTTTTAAACCACATCCTGATGACACATTTACAAAGGAGTACAAGAGCCTAGACGTGCAGGCAAATGGAGGAAAACATAAAAGCATATTTTATGGAAATTGAACCATATCGTTTTGACTACTTTTTAAATAAGAAATACGGGGCACATCTTAGCGGTTTGTAGTATGTGTGTGTTTTAGTGTGTATAGTTTTGTGTGTAATTAAATGTTTTTAGACATGCGAGCATCCACTGTATATTTTCATATGTGTGACAATAAACAATTAAAGTAAACAGTTCAGCGATTAATTTTTAAATTCTTGCTTTTTGGTGGATGATATGATACAAGTATTTTAATGTTTAATTTCACAGTATATTTTATTAATATGACCAATCACTTTTATACCTGCCCGGAAATGCCTTGGGTGTACAAGGTATTTTTTTTTTTTTTTTTTTTTTTTTTTGTAAACAGCACGAAAAAAAAGTCAGCCGTGTGTGAGTTGGTGAGTGTGTAATTCAGTATTATGCGACAACCTTTCCCTTGTTTTCTTTGATTTTCCTTACATTTAATTGTTTCAGTTTCAGTTCCATCAAAGGAAAAACATACCGCAGGTTGCTTCATGGGCAAACAACATCACAGCTTGTCGTGTGAGGGCGCTATGTAAGTTTAATGGTGGTTGTTCAAAGGAAAGCGTGGTGCAGGTTGTCGCGACTTCAAACGGGGTTGGGGCGGGGCGGGGGGCAATGGATCCTTGCTAAACATCTCGCTTAAAATTAAACACTCTTACGCGAGAGAAATTGTGTTGGGGAAAATTGTGGCGACAGTTAGAATCCCGATTGACAAATATCCACCAAAACATTCATCGCATTACTAAGTGACAGGTGAGGAAATATTTCTAAACAGCTAAACACCGATCTTGAAAATTATGGAGGTAAAAAATAAGAATTAAGGTAGTTGTTTATACTGGAGGAAATTCCACACTATGGGTTGGTTGGAGGAAAAAATTTTCCCCTTACGTAAGTAAAGTTTCATATTTTTCTCTAGACAAAACAAACAGCGACTCACAACTGGGAAAAGAACCGAACTAAAAACCCGACTGTTTAATTCAGAAAAAACACCATCTTAGATTTTATTTTCACCCACAATGCCCCGCTCCTCCATACCAAAATCTCACATCTTTTAAAATTGTCATGGTTAACTACACATTTTTCTATATATTATTTCTCATTTTTATATTATTTGTTTATAAAAAATTTTTTATTACGGTTGCCAATCACAAGGCCACTCGAAGGGGGGAGGGGCTACAATAAAATAAAGAGGGAAACATGAACGTAAATATAATAAACCACAAAACACATAGAAATTTGTTAACAGCCCAGATCATTAACCTTTTCAACAAAAGATTCTTTTGAATTTATTATTGCTCAAATTCAAACATTGTTAACTTAATTCTCTTATTTTCATAAAATTACATCTTTCAATTTACAACTCATGTTACAACTAACAAGTATTTAGTTTTAATGTTACGTGGATCCATATTGGTCTATCTTGCACAGTGTCCATTTAAATGGACACCTTCAGCCAAAATGGAACACAAAAGTTATTACTTTTTTTTCTTTTCTTTTTTTCAAAATAGGACACCTCAGCTTGAAAATTACACAAAACCCCAAAGAAAACTTCAAGTCATCATGGAGAGTAACTTACTGTTGATTGTTAATTAACAAACAACTTGAATAAATATTCCAACAAAAATGCTATCTTGTTGTACACAAAATTCATTTATTTATTATAATTATTGTAATAGAACTGTACCACACTCATGTGAAAGAAAGGCATTATCAAAAAGTGTTATCATCAACAACAAAAATATTCAGTTTTCAAGATTGTTTCTAAAAGAAAGCCACTGACCCCTTACACTGATGTCACACTTTCTACATAGTTTGCACAAGGTCCGCCATTTTGGCAGTCAAAATGCATGTAAAGATATTGTGCGCAACTACACCACACGCACATCATCTAAAAAGAGCAATGCAGGGTAACAAACAGGGAACCTGACTTACAAAAACAGAGCAAACAAGATTTATCCTGTGATGACATATGGGCCCAATTTCATAGCGCTGCTTAATGGTAAGCAAATTTTCGTGCTAACTATAGCAGAAAAATTTGCTTAAGCTTAAGCGTATTTCACAAGTTAGCACGAAAATTAGGCGGCCAGCTTGCGTGTTCACCAAGGATTTGCATTGTTACGTCACTCATTTTCCTACAGTAAGCACCGGAAGGTTAGCATGCCTTTTCCTGTGCTTACTGTTGGCAACGCTATGAAATGGAAATCGCAGAGTAAGCAAAGAATCGGCCGTTAAGCAGCTCTATGAAATTAGGCCCAGGTGATTCGGGTCAATAATGATCACCTTAATGGTCAATTAATTGAATAATAAGATTGCCATCCAAAAAGCCCTGCAAATTTATATCATTTTGACTGGTTTCCTCTAAATGTTTTGTTTAGTAGAATAATTTACTAAGCAGTATTTTCATCATTATATCTTCTTAAATGAAATATGGCCCTTAAGCAGAATAAATGAATTTGCCCTTAGTGAGATAACTAGTAACCTATCATTGTGCTGGATAAGCCTTTTCTATATAGGATTCGAGGCTTTGAGGTTTTGAAGCCATTTTTACAAAGCACCTTTTCTTTGCTTAGCATGTTTAACAGACTTAAGCACTATCTCAACAATACAGGTAAGGTTCATACTTACTTTATGCAATTTAATTATTGCTGTGAAAAGAACATGTAAACAGCTTGTAGTCTTTAATAAAACAAAACTTGTCTTGTTACTGTTCTCTCAACTGCTGGTATAAAAAGTAAATCTTTGTTATTTTACTAAAAACTAGGGTTCCAAATCCTATTTTTTTTAGACTGAACCGTCGACTTCAGACAGATGATCATAATTTGCCTTTAATTTTGTGTTGCAAAGGTGTCCATTAGGATTTAAAGGCAGTTGATGCGATTATTTGAGTTTTGCACAGAAGGTGAGACTTTAGGTAGCAGCTGTTCTACTGGGAAGTCCAATGTTCTTAGAGACAAAGTGTTCAGAACAAACAATGGACCACAATATCTGTCTGCTGCCACCAATCATCTCCCTCTGCCAATCGATTCACAACATGAGAAACATGTACACCAATGTTTGTCTTGCCTGTGTGGTGTTATGTGAATAGACCTTATGCATTGATGTCATCCAGCCACCATCCTTGGAGGTAAAACGATGGATGATGAAACAACGGAAACGCACAGATTTGTACGCACCGTGCACAAATTGACCTCTAGGCGAGGGCGCCCTACTCAAATGACGTCATGTGCAAAAGGTCTACAGCAGACAAAGATGTTCTTAGTACCGTGTGAAAGCCAACAATCTGATTAAATTTTGCAAGAGACAGCACCTAGCAGTTTTTGGAACAGATTGATCAGTTAATACCGCTCACAACGGAGAAATATTCAAGTCACTATTGAGATCTGTCTGTGAACTCAAAATACCCTCATGGATATCAGAAATGAAAATTTGAATTGCAAAAAAAGTTTTAAGGGCCAAGTAAAATAAAGTTTTTTAATGTTTCCTACGCCACTATTATTAAAAAAACAGAAGTGGAAATCAGCTGATCAGCTAAAAACTTGTGCTGGCAAAAGGAGCACCTGTTGTTTTCTTTTAAAGCATGAGAGTTGTATAAAAAGGGCCATGTGTGAGTTATCTCCCAAAACGAAGCTTCCAAAGACTATTTTGTGAATATCTCCCTTTAAGAGAAAATGTGAGACTTTTAGGTGTGGGTGCATGGCAACAGACTTTACCAGATAAATCTACTTTTCTTGAAAATATGCGTACAAATTACTTGGTAGGTCTGTTGCCACCGAGCATGTCTCAGAAACTCCTATTGAAATAGCCATATTTTACGTTTCATTTGGCATATTTAAGTACATGTCTTAACGGTGTTGTAGAAAGGTGAAGCAAACTGCAGCCGGCCCCAAGTGAATAAGGACTTTGGCCAATTGTAAATTGGCTTGTGAATACGCATCGTACAGTACTAGCGTGTTACCCACAATTAAAAAGTACAATAGGATGTCTTAATTTGCAGTGAACTAAACAATCTGGTGTCCAAAGTGATCATTTAAAACATGTTTACATGTAACAAATGAAAAAGTTTATATTTCATCAAAAAGTTGCTGGCCAATACAATACAAGACATCGCTACCCAATATTCAACACAATCCAACACCACAATTGGCTGAAGTTCTTGGGCCTCATTGCTTTACTGTCTAATTGTACATTAACTTATTGTACATACTTCAGACAAGGCCAAACGTACAAATCCAAAGCCTCAAGATTGGCTGTTGTGTCACCATTTTGTTAAAATTGTGATTGATTTGGGGATAGGTCCTTGTACAATGCATTGGGAAAGCTGAACTCTAATGGTACCAAATCCATCAAAATCAATCGGCTGGTTTTGCTTGATTTCGGTTGATTCGGTACACCACCAGATTGAAACGTTTGGTTGATTTTGATGGGGTTGGTCTTTCAGTATATGAAATCCTGGTTGACTTTGATGGAGTTGGTCTTTCACCCCTTTAGAACATTTTAAAAGGATTTTTAGTATTTAGTGCACTGGTTGATTATGATTGATTCAGTACAGTTGCATATGGACTGGCCGACAATTGATTGAGTATGGCAGATTTGGTATGGTTTCTATCAAAAACACCTAGGGAGTTAGGATTAATAGCATCTCCATCCAATGATCCCTTTTCTCATACCATTTCCAATAAAGGGGCAAGTATAATAATGTTACTAGATACCTCATACATATTCATGATCAAGAGCCTAATTCTCTCACTGGTTCATTCACCGTCATATACCAGATATTATTTTTGTTGTTTCCCAAGCATGCACACCAGTACAGGGTTTTTAGGCCTGCCTAGCAGACTGTTGCATATGCAACAGTCTACTATACATGCGCTTTACACAGCAATTATGGAACTTAACTATCAACCAAGCTACATATGCATGAACCGAAGGCGGCACACGTAAATGTTAATCTGCATTTTCCCGAGCTCAATGACACCCCACACTCGAGTAGTATGAGGTATAGTAAAAGAAATAAAACATGGTTTATTCTTGGTGGGCGGTCGAAATTAGCTCCCTTCCGTATTGGAAGTTGACAAACTAGTTCCCGAGGTGAACCACTTCCAATAATGTACCTTGGGGAACCAACTGTTCGCCTTCTAACCATGTTATATTTGTATAATGCCAGTTGGTCTGGTAACAACCCTTCGGTTCAAACCATGCCAAAGATGTCTAATCTTGACACAAATGTACTATTATCTGTCTGCCGTACAAACATTTATCAGAAAGATAGAACTGAGCCGTTTCTTCAGGACTTTCAACCTTTCTCAAGCCACCCAAAAATCAAATCTTTTTGCAGACCTTAATGAAAGAGTGGCATTCTAGACAAATTGGAATGGAAACCTTACCTGGCCACCACTAATCTAGACAAATATACGGTAATATATGCAAGGCCTCGTCGTCTTGTGTAGCTATAGATAAGGACTCTGTCCAATCAAACCATCCTCCATTGTTGTTATAGCAACCATTGACTCCATTCCATTTTTGTTGATGGATTCTTTGGATGTCTTCCTCCGTGACTGGCTTGGGCGGTAGTTGGTCCTCCTCCTGTGTATTACCTTCTTGCTCCTCGTAAACAGTTACCTTTTCATCTACTCCATCATTGTCATCAGTCATGTCAACAGAAGTAATATCAAAAATGTTCCCTGCTGACATCTTCTGACTTTCAACAGATGGTGCTAAACTCAATAGAACTGGATCTTTGTTAATTTGAGATAACATTTGGCTGTATTTCTCATCGCTGTGATTGTCATCCTCTTCATCATAATCATCATCAAACATAGAGAAAGGAATATGAGATGGTCCTTGTATTGACGGATCTAATTCGTTGGACTGAGATCCCCCTTGTATACTCTCACACTCACCTGGTGAACTGGCTATTGTAAAACTTCTACTTTGTTGTGGTACGCACGGCGAGGGTGACCGTAACTTCACCGTGGCTGAACTAGAATTAGAGTCTGAAAGATTTTTATGTACACCTGGGGATTTGTTTTGTAGTCGAATTGACGCAACATCAGTCTTTGTTGCCTCGTTGTCTTTTCTATTTTTGTCAGCCTCCACATGACTGGAGTCTAAGCAATTGGAATCAGTTGATTGTTTTGCCTTCACAGACGAAGATGATCTACTTGCTTTAGAAGCTGCAATGACTGACGGAGAACATTTGCTACTACTACTATTAACTGCACTTAACACTGGTTTAGTTAAAGGAGACTTTGAAAGCACCTTGCTAGTCTCTTCGTACAATTTACTAAGACCTGGTGATGATGCTCCCTTGGCGTTCAAAGCCGGGGAACTAGTTCTTGACGATGGCAATTTTGAATCTGACGGTTTCACCTTGGAAAAAGCAGATTTAGAACTCTGAAGATTGGTATTACTTGCATCCTTTTGAACTGGCATACCATTTTTTTTGTCCAGACCTTTGTTATCTTTGGTTGCATTTGAGGTGGGTGTATTAACTGCTGACCGTGGTTTCTTGGCGTTACTTGGTGTCGACCCTGTAGATGAAAGAGTACCCGGGGAGCTTCCAAGCTTCCTCCGTTTGTGGTTCTCCGATTTCTTTTTGTCCACCGTAGACGTTGATGATGGGGTGGTGGACGTCTGGGCTTTGAGCATGGGAGTTCTTTTACCGCCTGAGGGTGTTTTTGAGGCAACACCTTGAGTAGGTGGGGTAGGCTGCCTGCTAGTTGTTTCATCCTGAGTAGTGCCGCTAGGCTGTTTGGTGCTGCTGGGGGTTGCTGTAGGTGCTTGTCCACGCACAAACTGCTTACTCCAGATACGTAACAACTTCTTGCATCGGGTGGAAAGCGAACTGTCCACTGTGTTCTTGCGGATGTCATTGACAATCTTACCAAGACGGGTTTCCTGCATTTGAGTAAAAGTACAAGTTGTTTTTAATGAAAGTCATATTCATCGGGTGAAATACATACATCTATGACAGTTCCTTCAAAGCCTGTTCAGCATCTCAATGAAGGGGCCAATTGCAGCCAACCATGCCAGAAACACTGGGGCAAACCCCTTCTCTTAGCGATAAGTGTTCTGGGTTCTTTTATGTGCATTACTAGAACTCAATACAACACACGAGACCTATGGCTTTACGTCCCATCTGAAGGACGAAGCAATAATGGTTAAGTGTCTTGATTAAGGACACAAGTGTCAAGACTGGGATTCGAACCCACACTCTGCTGATCAGAAACACCAGAGTTTGAGTCCGGTGCCCTTAACCGCTCGGCCATGACATGCCACTTTAGTAACTTTAGTAACTTGATGTAAATTCTTTTATAAAGTGGGCAGTCATTAGAACATTTAGGCCCAGGGTTCTGCAAACTTGTCGCACTCTTTACAAATGTTTTAGGAAACTTTATGTGAGTTTTTTTTTACTGTTAAACTCCTAAAGATGTAATTTTTAAAATCTTTCAAACAAACTTCTAGCATTAGTATTGGATTGTACAATATAACTAATTAGTATTGGATTGTACAATATAACTAAGTCTGACAGAGATGATAAAACTAAATAAATAAATATAAAGAATTCAAAATTACAACTCAAAGAAATGTAGTATTACTCTGCATCAAATTACCAGTAGGTAACTCTGCCCTGATCTTATATTTCTGGAGTGGCTTTTGCCCCTCATTTCAGCTGCTATACCAGCCACCCTTCCCTCGCCGAACCACCACCTTAAAGCTCTTAAATGATACAAAATTAAATTTCATATTTTCTTTATGGCAAATCTTAAGCCAAACCTTCACAGCGCGGTGGTGATATGGCTGAAAAATGGAAGTATTGTGGTGGCCGACTCAAGTTTGGCATGCCAGGGGGAATCACTGAAGTCTGGACTCAAGACTTTTTCAATTTGATACAAACCTCAAGAGCTTCTTTGGTAATCTGATTGTCCTCAAGACATGAAATGGCTGCCAGCACACTAACCATGTTAGTAACCTGAAACAAAAACAAAAACAAATTTTAAATTCCAATCACTCTAAGGTCTTATCCAAGATGGCTCAGACTGGCTGATGAGTTTCATAAGTTCTTGCCAAGGAAGTGACCTCATGTACGTCGTAGTGCGCATGGATAACCGTCTGCCTGTTGCACATTATTATGCGATACAGGAGTTATGTACTTACATGTATGCATCCAACAAAAACCACATAATTTATATGTTGCAACATGATCACTGCCGACGTCGTATCAACCCTTGTGTCTTTTCATTTTTACCCCAGCTGCATCCTAGGCTCTGACCAACAAATACATGCAGCAAGTACTCAACTTATGATCTTCTAAACCTTGCCCATAATATTCAAAACTGTGTGATGGACAATTAATCTCCAAACTTTTTTGAAACAAATTACAAGAATTGCAACACCCCTGATCAGCACTATTAACGTTAGGGTTAAGCATCGTGTTTAATAATGCTAATTTTAAGTTAAACATGTACATGTACACATGTATGTTCTGAAACTAACATCGCTTCCATCGTTTTATTTTGGCAAGCATTCATGTTCATATGCAATTTAGTTGGTTTGTTTTGTATTTTCCAACCAACCCAAAGTACATTTTTTTATTAAAAACAATAGATGTTCTGTTTAAGAACAGTATTAGTGTTTGGGAAACACTTTCAGTGGAACAATCTGAAAACAACTTGGACAAAAATACTACTTGGGCAGACAGAATGACCAGCAATCATTCAAAAGTCTACAGTAAGCTCAAAATTCAAAGACTTTGTGGTTTTCAGGCAGCCTCCCAGCTGTGATTAAAATAACCAACCCATGGTAATGCTAAAATTTGCTGGGGATGTCCATACATGGTTTTGTATCCCCAAGCCACCCACAGTTAGTATCAGCGCTCTCACCATGCTAGCCTTGCGTCAAGGCCTTTGTGGCATATACCTGTATACAGCTATGTAGCAGCGAAGACCAATACAAGTCAGCGTGCACGATCGAGTGGCGAAGCCATGAGGGCCTTTTTTCAACTTGATTTTGATATTGAATTATTTATGAAGTTTCAAACAGAAACAGCACTGAAACGTTAACCAATCAATGCGGATGAGGTTAATGCGCGCTGACCCCATCGCTTCTGATTGGCTGGGAATTTTGCTACCCTGTTTAGTACATGATTAGTTGGAAAAGGCCCTCATTGCCTCGCCACTCGTACGTGCTGACTTGGTATTCGCTGCAGTTGCTTCGCGGCTAATCTAAGCCACGAAGGCCTTGGCGAAAGGTTATCGCCGGGCATACTAGTGGCTATCGCCGGAATGCCGAGAACGTTCTATTCTTCAACGTTGTCATTGCAGCCAACAGCCATAGCCGTAGCAAAAGTTGCTTGATTCAGATGTTGCATAAGGCTGACCAATTAAGAATTTGCCCAACTGATGTCCACGGCATTATAACCTTATACAACAGTTACATGCGGATGTGGTTATGATTTATAGTTGGTATTTACACTGATGCGCGAGGATGACTCAGAAGCTGCAGTGGAAAGGAGCTGTCCTACATTGCACAACGGATGTCATGGCAGGCCTCATAGCATTGGCGGTCAATTACATCCTAATGCCCGAAAGAAAATAGTCCACTTGGTGGGTCATTATGGGTAGTGAAATTGGCTGACTGTGTTTCTGACTAACTTATTTCTGATGGAAGTAAGTGCTGCTGCTGGTTTTTAACCAGTTAAAATCGTATGACGTCAATACACGCAAATGTTTTCCCTTCTTTGCGACGCCATTTTGTAATTTTGGATCACCAGAGTAAAGGTTGCCTGGTCATTCAACTGCAGAGCGTGCGCAGAACACACATGCGCCGTGTAACGCTTTGATTCACCAACACAAAGACAAAAAAAGGTTGTGCGTTTCATCGTATTTTGTGGCCATTGAGAGGCCGTTTTTTTGTAATCCCCGAATATAGACCTTTGTCCTTTTGTTCCAAGAAGGGGATTACGAGGCATCAAGAGGCTTCCACCATTGTTTATTCATTGTATTCTGGCTGAATGGAGGTAAGTCAGAGTGAACCAGCAATCGAGCCATTGTTCCGTGTTTAGTGCCACTCCTATGCCGTAGGTAATGGCCGATGTTTTGTAATTCACGCTGCGTGAATTTGACATTTTCTTGGGCGAGCAACAAAGCGGATGTTCCAACAAAGAGAATCTCAGAGTTTATTTGTGACCGCGGTACCCTCAAAAAAAATTATTCCAGCATTTCCGCCAAAAGAATTCCAGGCGGCAACTGGTTAAGGATATATTTTGTCTTGTATTCAAATAAAAACAAAAGCAAACTATTTCCCGTGGAGCAATAAGGTCTTGTGCAGTAATTTTTGCAGGAATCTTGAGGATCCGAGGTGGCAATTATAAACCGTGACGTCGTGCAAATCATGTTGATCACTCTAGGACTTTATAATGGATTTCTCTGACTAAAACAAAAAATCCAAAACACATTATAATTTACTGTTGCACATGATTTAGGTTTGCACTGGGCATGCGGGTAACATTTTTTTCTTGTTGTTAGCACGCAACTGGAAAGCAAAGAAAGAATATTATACCTCAATTTTGTTCTGGTAGAAAATGACTTGAGCATAATTTTCACTCATTTCCATGTCACGTGATCAACATACAAGTAGTCAAATTCAAGGTCAAAGGGTCATCAAACCTCAAATTGTTTCTACATAAAAAGGAATGACTTACTTGGATTTCCTTGGGCTGATATTTGCTCCTAAAAACAAAATAGGAACAACTGAGTACAAGGACTGACCTACATAGCATCATGGTCGAGGCTTTAAAAGACTATTTTTTCACAATTCATACCTGATTACCTATGATGCAATTTCCTTTCTAAAGACGCCAATAACAACAAATTTGGCCCATCGGTTAGAGTGATAGTCATTTGAAAAGTGAGGATCATGACCATTTTGGCCAAAATCGCCAAAAAATTTCCAACCGGAGCATGAAAACCATAGATCCCACGGGGCTAAAACTTGAAATTTAAGCTTTTTCAGCATAAATTATCCACCATACACAAAATCAGAACCATTTGGAAGGGGACAGGGTTTAACCCACTGAGTTTAACCAGTTGCCGCCAGGATTCTTTTATTTTTTCTCGTCCCCCTGGCAGGATTATTTTGTCAGAATTTCTGGAATCATTTTATTTTAGAGTACCGCTGGCACAAAGAAACCCTGACTTGACAAAGCCTGGAAAACATAGATTCTCGTTATTGCATCAAGCGTTTTGTTTTCTCTACCGAGAAAATGTTAAACGTGAACTGCAAAATATCTGCCGTTTAACGGCATAGGATCAGTACTAAACCCGGAACAATGGCTGGATTCCCGATTCACTCTGACTTACCTCCATTGAGACCACCTCTCAATATCCATAAAACGGCAAAATATAAAAGACCATGTTTTGTCTTTAATGTGTGGTTAAAAGGATCATTAGACGGCGTGTATGTGGTCTGTGCATGCTCAGCAGTGGAATGGTCGGGCGACTTTTGTTTCGGAATTCCAATTTTACACGATGGCGTCTTCATAGGGCTTCCATTTCAAAGCAGGGGAAACATTTGCGTGTATACACGTTATCCGGTGGCTACTGCTTAAAATGAGTCAACAATAAACCGTTAATTTTCAGCAAAAAAATAATAACAACAAATGTTAACCAGTGACGCTGGTTAAAGTGTATACAAGCCATAATTTTTCGAGCCAGCAAACGAGTGACGTGAGTTTTGTATTCTTGTGTGAAATTCAAAGCCCAGAAAAAAGACGCCCAGACGTTTTTTTTCAGACTTTGCACAGAGTATGCATTCACCGCTTCGTTTCCCCCACACGAAGAGAACATACGGAGCTGAATATTTTGCTGATTTTCTGCTATTATGCAGAGTTTGGGGGTGTAATGCCTGATTAAACAATGCAAAATGACTGCTGGAATAAAGACTAGTGCAGGAATACGACCCGCGCTGACCAGCAACCATCATGGCTCCTCCGCCGTCATTGACATGGGCTTATATCACCGAGATTTGACATAAAATTCCAGCAAAAGCCTAGGATTTATCGTACATGGGATCGTGCGGACATCTTCTCCATACTCTGCCCGTTAGTCTGATATGTCTGACAGCAACGACCGACCAATCACTGAGGGATAAATTTGCCAAAAAAAGTAAGTCTCGATTTGAAAGTTGATGTCTGGTTTTAAAGGACAGGGTTCGTTGGGCCAAGAAGCGGAGGGAGTCCAGCGTATTGGCACAATGTATTGGGCTAGGTTGCTTTGTGCCAGTGTACTCTCTAAGACAAATGATTCCAGCAATTCCTAGAAAATAATCCCGTCAGGCTCAACGGGAAAAAATGTAAGATTTCTGGCAGGAACTGGTTAAGCAACTTGAATTTTCCACAACAAATCTCAGCATTGTCAGCAATAATTATTAGCATGGTTGGTAGTTGTACCCCCAGTAGTCAGAATATGCCCAGTTTTTAAACAATTATTGTACAGGCTTCTCAAAGAATGGACTGCCGTACATTGATTTTGTCCTTGACTTTTTCTCTCGTCTATAAAAATATCTGTGCTTTTTGCACACAATATTATCTACAAATTTACAGCAAGAAATTACAAATTTTGTAAGGATTTTCACAAATTCCTGCCTCAAAATCAAATAAAACTGCATCTCTCCCTTAAAATTTAATAGAAATCAAAGCAGTGAACAAACACATTAATGTCTTAATAGTTCCCTTTACTTTATATCAGTCTACAATTTACAGTACATGTACAAGCTGCCTACCGTAAGATACATACTGTACGTTACACTACTGGCAGTAAAAAATGATGGTTTCTGCAATGCTTCAATCTCCATGTACATGTACATTATACTCTGCAGTTATTTTACAACGTAGACAAATTATGCACAGAAAATACAGACGTGTTGTAGAAAACGTATAGCGCATGCGTGCTAGCTGCCCGCTCATAGGTTCCCGGCTCGGTCAACAGTCATTTTGCAGTGGACCAGCCAAGTGTCCAGATCCCCTTACCGTTCGCCGGTCTCCAGATACAATTTGGAAAATGCCGATTTTCACCATTTTTACCTCTCTCTGTCTTTCATTTTTTACGTCTGGAATGATCTATAGGAGTTAAGCTTCACGTTCGGGATAGCAATCGGCTCTGACAACGACGACTCGCCGCGGATTCGTGAACCGAATTTTGGTCTCCGTCTGGAAAAATCGGCCATTTTGAAGGCGCGCATGCACGTTGAAACGGGCATGGCGAAGAGTGCAGCGTGATCGTCGAAGAATCGCTTCGCTACCTATCCTGTTTTTCGACAGTTTGTGGACCTGAAGCAGCAAAAGAACGGAAATCATGGCTTACTTTGGCATCTTGGTCTGTTGCCTTGAGCAGCTGCTCCTTGATCTGGCTCGGGGTTGGCGGCATTTGACCGTCTTTCCCCGGTCAAATTTAGCCGAGGTGCAGCACCTCCACAGCACACACACTGCACAGGCATATTATCGACACTCACCACTCGATCTATTTCCCGATGTGCCCAATGGAACTATGGGATATGCTAGCGCCAGCTTTTTTTTTTTTTTTTTCAAGCCGGTTGAAAGAAAACTTGTTCGCGTATCCGAAAATGACGTCACGATGTCCGATAAACGCCGACGTTTATTATTTGGGACCCATTTTTTTCGTTTACATTACGATATTGTTTTTCTCAAAGAAATATCCTTAAAAATGTGGTGAGTTACATGTATATTTGTTCGCAATTTAAAAATCATGGCCGTAATATAGCGTGCACAGGCGGCAAGGTCGCTGCAGTAAAGTCACGCTAGCGCTCTACTGTGTTTGAGTTTTTTTTAATGTTTCGTGGAATCAAACGATCAATTTACTCGCAAACGGTCATCAAAGTGTTTCAGTTGATGACACATGAATTTCCTGATGTTTCCCTCTCAGATAGTTAGACACCTGTCCCACCCATTATGTCTTGAAAGTGCAGGTTGACAAAAAAAAGTGCTAAATTTAGAGATTTTACATACGAGTCTAAACAGATGCAAAAATGCTCACTGCTTGAACCCGTTTGTCATTGATTATTCAATAACCTTCCAGCCTCGCTTTGGCATTAATGGTGGACCATGATCGAGTCCTTCACGATACAACCCGATAACTCCCTTGCCTACCTCCCCCCCCCCCCTCTCATACACACAAATACCCCTCTCAGCCTCTCAATTATAATATGGAATAACAAGTACCGGTACTAGCCTACATGTGAATTGGGGACAGCTGGAAAAAAGGCACCTCTCACCGCACGCCTTAAAACCTTTTATTAGAAGAGCTACTGCCGACTTTCTGTACAATCCTTTTTTCACTACACAACCAACATGTGGACATTAACTGGGAAATCCAGAACACACTGATTTCCTTTGTAGGGACTTTTGTCATGGCCTTTGATTATGTTCATTGTGTGCCATTTTATTAAAAAAGATTAGGGACCTAATATTTATTGGCGAATATAAATAAGCCGAAACAATCGCAGACCACCTGGCACGAACCGTTATGTTGTGTTTTGTGTTAAATACAATGTTCACTAGTTTTGGGGCACTGAGTTGGAGGATCCCCCCCCCTCACCCCAATTATACAAACACAATACCAACTGATTTACGTTGTTGGACAGTGTATACTTGTGAGTATTCACCAGGCTTTGCGTTGGTTCATGTGAAGTTTGTAACCAAGCGAGAGGAACCTTTCACTCGGAGTGTTCACTCGAGGATGCCCATAAAAATCACGTTTCTCTACGTGAACTAAGACTTTTGACTTTAAAGGTATAATAGATAACGGTCTCAGTTTTACCCAAATGCATATTTAATGATACTCTTATGCGATCAGGAGAAACATACAAACAGCAATTTCTCTGCGGAATGGAGCAGAGAAGATGTCCGGGCCCCACCCTCCCCTGTCACACCTCCCCCACCCGCCCCCCCCCCCACCCCACCCCATGAAAAAACATACTACTGCGTGCCTGCACCCACTTGCTTTCTTATTTGAAGATGGTTTAAATTTCTCCATATCCAAGGCCCAATTCCATATAGCTGATTACAAAAATAGATTAGCACAAAAGTTTCGCATACCATAAACAGGTGACCAGCTAAGCGTCATAATCGTGTTTCCGGCTGGTTTCCTGCTTATTTTTGGCCTAGCCGAAAATCGTTAAGTGCTATTGTCTGCGTAAGCTGCTCTGTGAAATTGGGCCAAGGTTTTAGGGGCATCTCTGAGTCAACAGGATCTGGTTACCGGCAGATATCCGTGTTGGCTTTGCATTTTGGATTCATTTGAACGTCCCTTTAAAAAATGATACGGGTTAGCCTTGACCCAAAATGGGTCTGGCCTGACCCGCATTCCGGGGCAATTCAGTGGATATAGCACATGTCAAGATTGATTTTGAAGTCTTCATAATCACTGCTCAATCAAATCCATGGTTATATTATAAACATGGGTTGAGGGGAAATGCCCATGTTTGGTTACACTATCATCCCGTGTCATATAAACCCATGGATCTCGTCCAAATTACATCATCTTCCCATTCCAATTCTGAGATAAGTTCGTTCTAAAAGTTGACTCAGACATAGCTTTGTCTCTGTTTTTTGACCCACTTTGGTTCTGTAACAATACTTCGTGTTCATGGAGACTCTGGACCAAAATAATAACTGACAAGGATCTACTCACTGAAGGCAGGTCAATGTGTCTTTATTCATATAATCACACGCTTACAATTTCACCTGAACTGTGTTTTATGTGGTGCTGAACTTATTCAATTTATTCAATTCAACTGACTAAGCTTGAATTCCCCAAACAGGAAATTCAGTTCGGTTTTTACATCTTAGCTTAAGTTAAAAAAAAACAATACAAGACACACAAAAACAATACACAAATCCACATTAAAAATTCAATACTTCACTGAAATGGGGAGTCAAAAGATTAAAAAACAAAAACAAAATACTAGCCCCCCGACATTGCTGATTATCTTGGTTATAACTTCAAATTATATTATATCCAAGTATAAACTAACTTCTCATAAAAAAGGATTTGTTGCATTGCATAGGGTATCAATTTCTCATCTGATACTCCGCCCTTTTTCCCCAGCCCCCCCCCCCCTACACACACACACACACCCACCCATACATGTCTACACTGCAGAGTGAGGACATACTTTTCATCCTATCCAATGGAGGACATCACACACACAAATGTGTATTTACCTCCAATCGGGGACCTCCTATTGTCCCTCTTTTGTTTGTTTAGCAACAGCTCCCATTGGTTTTGAACACGATTTCCAACTGGGGACCTTTTCCAATCTGGGACCCCATTGTCCTCTTTTGTTATAAGTCCCCGGTTTGAATGCCTAAACAAACTCTCACACGCACAATATATACAAGTTAGTAGAAATAAGTGTAAATAAGGAAAATAACACGAAAAATGTGATTGGTATTGGGGCCTATCAAGGGTATATCGTATAAGATTTTAAACTCTACATAAAATTTATTGTTTAATTCTTGCAGAATTATTCATATCGAGAAAACAGTGGAGTGCAGTTAAAATAAAATATAGCTCAGATAAAAAGGCAAAACTACTTCGCGTTGCAAACTACATTGTCAGGCCAATCACAACCGCCGATCTGCTGGTTCCAATATAACTCCCCACAACTCGTGGGATAGGCCTTGTTGCCCGCGCAATGGTAGTACCGAGTACAGTCAACTGGGTCGGGGTAATAACCATGACCAAGCCCATCGCACGAGAAAGACTGCGCAAGATCGCAGTTGACATTTTCGGCCAAGACACAGTTTTCCAGTTCTTGGTTCCACAGGAAACCGTCATCGCAAGTTAACGGGAAAGTCAAACTAACGAAACAGATGTAGAAACTCGCACAGTCTTCGAGATCTGCAAACACGCCATCTGGACGCGAGTCGCAAAAGAGCGGTAAGTTTGGGGCGTTACACGGAACGTCTTCAATGTAGTTACAGGTACTGGTCAGCGGATCAAAGTAGGTACCCACATCGCAAGGCAAGTGGTATGTAAAACCATTATCACATATATAATACATTCTGCAAGTTTCTGGATCGGCGTAATACCCATTGGTTCTTCCGTTGCAGGTAAAACTATCTGTAGACGAAACGTCGGCAACTGCTGCTGCAGAGGAAGCAAAAGAGTTGAGCTGAGCAAAGGAACGAAACATGCAAACCTGGGTGAAACTAATAAACAGGCGTGCTGTGGGAACAAGCCTCTTAGATGAGGGCTAAAACTTCAACAGTAAGGTTTATAAAAATGAAAAAGGAACACGGAGTGGTGGCTAATTTGCATCACCCATCTATACAGTCCTAAACATGACACAGCTTTGTAAGCAGAGGTGGATTGTCTGTCCAATGAAAACATTTATCTCGCTGATTGGTGTTAAAATGTTGTACGAATGGTACTTGCTTGAAATATGGGCGGGTGTAAAGTACTATGTATGCCGGAATATCAATTTCTGTCCGCGACCGCCCCCCCCCCTCCCACTCCACCCCAGCCGTTTTTCAAATCAGCTTATAATAAATGGGCCTGTTGAGATGGTGCATTGTAACTATTCATCCGTGTCATTATCATATAATCATTGATATAATCATTTTAACTTACGTTTAATTACTATTCTTCTTTATACATTAAGACACAATTTGTATAATGTGCGTCCGATCCCAATTAATATCCTACATAATAAAACATTTCCCTTAACTATTTTTATGGTGGACGGAACATACTTTGTATCCCGCTATTTACAACCTAGACCGTAGTACCAACACTTACCTCTACCTGGTCGTGGATGCGGAAGTGCCTCTGCAAGAAAGAGGGAAACTGCTAAAATTACGATCATTCGTACATTCATCAACAAATCCATTTTTTCTTACTGAACAAAAAACCCAGATAACATTCGACGAGGTAAACACCAACTCGAAATGGAGGCTTCTAGTTCAAAATACATGTAATGTTCAAAGCTTAAAAGGATCCAGCGAAATGATTTAATAGCTGCTTGAGTAAGAATCAAGGAAACATGTTCCTTTGGCTGAGAACTTAAGTGAGTGCCATCGAGGAAGTAATTAGGCTTTGCGAGATTGAATGAAAAGGGGATTAAAGAAACAATAGAATATCTGTCATTGTGACGGCATTAGCCTAGGGACATCCTAAATCAATCCGTAGCTCCTATTGAAAATCTTTGACGGAATGCAGAGCCATGTAAAACCGGTTACTATTTGAGTGTGACAGTTGAAATGATGGAAATATAGTGGGTTTGTCCTCGGTATGACTATGATGTATACATTAAAACGCAGCGTCGCCTTAATTGCACACCACACTGTATAACATAGTAACAGTCACATTGACTTCCCAAATGGCGCAACTAACATTATATTTGTGATGATGACGTCAGGTGATTTTGGTCAAAACAATGCCTAAAAGCTGGGCACTCCACGAATGACGTCACAACAATTGTAGTGAATGATGCTTATATAAGATTATTCACTGAACTCGTATTTAAACAAACTTTAAGCATCTGGTTTGTAAAAATACCATATCATAACAGTGTGTTTCCTTGACGAAATAGGAATCCGTACCTTTATATCGCCGAAGAGTCTTACGTCATCTCTCTTAATGTAAAAGAGTGAAAACATCACTCTCTTGCCCGAGTGGTGGTGTAATTTTCACTCTTTTTAGAGTGCAATTCATTCTTGTTTGCTCTTTTAGAGTGAAATTTGAGTGAAGTTCACTCTGAATCGAGTGAAAAAGAAAATATCTCCACTCTAAAAAGGGTTGTCCGCCATACCACTCTTTTAAAAGAGCCATATGGCGGACAAGTCTTTTTAGAGTGCAAACATTTTCTTTTTCACTCGAATTCGAGTGAAGTTTACTCAAATTTCACTCGAAAAGAGCAAACTAGAGATAATTGCACTCTAAACAGAGTGAAAATTACATCATCACTCGGGAAAAAGAGTGATGTTTTCACTCTTTTACCTGGCCGTGTGCATGCTATAGGCAGCATTCCATTACGATTATGAAATCAACCTTAAATTTCCGTACATGAGCACCTCTGCGCCCTCTATTGGTGGTGTATACGCAAATGACCGCTGAGGGAGTTTTGACAAACATGACCGATTGATTTAGACTGGTTCCCAGTCCCTACATCGTTTTCGTTCTGACTGAGGGACCGGTAGACAAAGCGACTAGTAGTGGGCAATGAAAATTAGCATATACCTGGCAGATTTCTGCTAATTAGAATTAGCTAATATGTCTACGTAATCCCATAATGCAATGCAGCCTTACACAAAACGTTATGGACACAAAATCTCCCATCGTGCAGACCATGGAGGTGGAAATTACGCAGTTAAGATGTTCTTCTAAAGTTAGCTTGAATTTTGATGTTGAAGGTTGGTTCACTATGTGTCCGGATGAAAGGTTACGATGCACACGTGTGCTAGTGTCAAACAACAACATGCTCATGTCACAAGCATAGCAAACGGGCTCAAAAACCACAGAAAATTACTACTGCGCCCGCGCAATCAGGGCCTATCAAAAGCGCTATATCGGTAGTAGCTACCGGTCCCTATATAAACCTTTCTTTTGCAACGCCACAGCCCAAGTGTTTGCCAACCAAGATGGAAAAACTACTGGGAGCCATGAATGCAAAGCACGAACAGATAATCACAGTTTGCAAAAATGTTACACAAAGAATTCAAAACATGTTCAAAAGTTGTTGGAAACAAACCAACAAATAATGGGACGTATTTTCTTTAAATGAGAAAGTTTCAAAAATCTTGAATTTGGTCACAGTGTCTGTCAACAAGACTTGAATGTTTTGCTACATTTGGCCGTCTATGCCAACCAGCGTGGTTTGTTTATCAACAATGGAAAGGTCTATAGAGAGGTTGCATGGCCCCGTGAAACGTTCGTTTCGCAGCCATGTTGGTAATGGCATGTGCAAACTTAATGGCTGGCGCGTCGTCTGCTGAATAATTTCCAGCGCCTGTTTGTGCACGTAGCATTCGAAAAGGTCTCGGGTTACGTCACGTGAAACCTCTCGGTACAGACAGAAGAGAACTATGTAGGGATCGGGAACCAGTCTACGATTGATTAGGCCTGAGTCTGCGAGCATGACGGCATGCAACTAATCTCTGTTGTTATACACATAATCATTTGGAGATCATTGCTTAAGAAAATGTTTGTGTTATCCTGAGTTACTCACCTTTATCAATCAATCTTCTTAGGTTTACTTCGTTTTCTCCTTAGGAATGAGCAGGATCTCCTGCCATCCACGGCCACACCCTAACTCCAAACTAGGCCAAGGAATCAACTCAGGTCAACTAACACTCTTGTCCTGTAAGTCCCATCTTGCTTCTCTCGGTGCTTTTCCAATTCTGACACAGTTCAGTGAACATATACAAAGACCACTTAGTCATTAACTCCATGTTCACGCTGAATCCTGTGTCTAGTTTGCCGCTTTATTCATTGATCAAGTGAATAGTCCCGCATATAGTATGCAGTGTCAGTTTCCAGTCACTAAGACAATCAAAGCAAATTGAGGAATTGCTCTTTTCAGATTCACCTCGAGTGTAAGGAAGTTTTTTACCCAAGTAATGGTGTGACAGCAAAACTTATGCTTCAATGAGGAATGTTGACATGACTGCGCAGCTATGCGTGCAACATCTAGGCCTTCATTTAGCTTGTGCGTGGTGACCTGAAACATTAATTTTCAAGTTTGTGAATAATTCACAAAGTTGAAAATGAACTAAATGACTAATATCAGTTGCTTACTTGGTTGAACATACATAAATCATGCCTCACAATGTTTACCAAATCTTGTGATCGTTATGTAGAAACCAGCTCTACCGTAATCGGTATTACTTTTTATTTATTTATATTATTATTAAAGGCATTATCAGTTATTTGAAAAAAAGTCAAAGAAGCCTTCTTGAAGATTACCCTCAGTTCGACCAAATCACCAGCCCCTCATATTTGAATTTGATTTCACTTAATGTATTATTTTATTTGGTTATTTATTACTTTTATTATTTATTACGTCAGCATAACGCCATTTTGAAATCGTGCATCTTTGCTACAGGGGTGTAAATGGGTTTTGAATGCAGAGTCATGGGGTCATTTTTCCTTCGATGTGAGCTCTAAATGGCACCACAACAACTTTATCAATGGAGGTTCATGTCGGACGAAGAGGGCGTGCTGCGAACCAACAACATTGCCGCGATCGTGCTGCACGTCGCGTTGACCGAGCGGCTTCGGCTTCTACTCCGTGAGCCTGCTTTGAAGCCCTGAACTGAAAGTGCACGTTTTCAAAATAACTGACCAGGCTTAAGCCGGGGCCTAAGCCGAAGCCTAAGCCACAGCCGTGCTTCTCAGTGATTCGTCACAGTACAGGTCATTGTTTCTGTTCAATTCCTACTAGACAGTTCAATGCACCATTTCAAAGTGTATCATCTCCTAAGGATTAGCAGTTTTCCGGGACGTTTATGACAACAGAAAATGAAAAGTAGCAAATTTAGGAAATAAATTATAACATATTTTATTTTCCTTCTGAACAGTTGTACGGTGTCAACAATGACAACAATATGACAGCGGTGGAAGTGCTCATAACTGTCTATATAGATACCATAACTGCATTTTATTACACTTATGATAATAACTTTATAATCAGAAAATATACATGTAGACTGCCTGGTTGACAAGTTTATTTGATACACAAAAGTAACCACGTCCGTCACACGCGCGCGTCCTCGCACACGCACTGTGAATATTCCATGCTGATTGGTACATACGCTAGCTGACGTAAGTGTCGTGTCACGCTTGCGTGCGGCGGCCACAGTTGTGGTGGTGTAAAACACCATAGACGAGCACTACTCGGGTTGTAATAAAACGTACAACTCCCAAGTTATCAGCTTCTTTCACTGAGAACAATGAATACCTATTCACCCTTTAAAATCTTTTTGTAAATAAGAAATGAAGCTGAAATTATCGGGTTTTTTTATAGGCACTGCGGCAGACTCGGTACATGCCGTTTGAATTGTCAACCAGTTATACCATCATGGCATTTTCCGTGAATTATAGAATATTACGATAACTCATGAGTACATAATAAGACACTTTACGTTCATTAAGACACGAGATGGCATAAAGATTGTTCATCACAAGGTAGATAAACCATGACAACGGCTGTCGACGTATCTTCGGAAATATTCTCTAAAACTCATCTGAGGGAAAATATCATTCCGGCATGGCATCTAACCGTTTTCAATAAAAATTAATGTTTATTGAACATTCTTTTAAATAATTTAAAACGAATCATCGGCGGATATCAATCAAGTTTCGTGTTTATTTTTCTTTTTTCTTAAACCCTCACTGTACTAAGACATAAGTTGTGGTATTCCATATGAACTTTATGGGCGATGACACTGCATTTACAGACGAAATATTCTAGTTACATTTTGAGTGCGGTGAAATTCCCTTGCACGTGACGTCACAGGCTCAAAAGCGCCCTCACTGGGGTCAAACCATCTGTGGCAATGGCAGCCTATGTAAGAGAATCTATTGGATTTTGGTTATACAGTGCCCCAGTTTTACACAACACAAAAACAACAAACATATAAATACACTGCAGTCAATTATGTCAAAATGTCGTGAAAACTGTGGCTATAGCTGCGGCTGTTACTAAGGTGTTGCTATGGGCGTCATATGCTTCAATGCATGTTCAAGTGAAGATCAAGCCGCAGCCACAGCCGTTAATTTGGACATCACCTTCGTGTACGTTCAGAATAGACACTATTAGGCATGATGACGTCTTGAAGAAGGGCGCCCTCGCTTGGTTAGAGGTGAAAAGAACGTTTTTCATTGTCCCATCCTGTGCAATGCACATACATGATTATGCTATCCATTGAATTCATCAGTGTTTTACCTCTACGATGGTGGAGTGATGACGTCAGTGCATTTAGAGACTTGCAATAATATTTATATAATTTCTCTTTTAAGAAATGAGTGCATCTATAAAGTTAGTTTTCTATGGTAACCAAACATTCCATGCCTTGAAATATTGAATACTGTGGTCCAATTTATATAATAATCGAAATTTAAAAAAAGAAAAGAAACTAAAACTATACGAGTTTGAATACAATTTTGGTATGAGGACAGCGGCCTCCATGATGGCATGGCGCTATAAAACTGTTACCTTTTGCAATCAGTGCATTGCCTATAGTCGCATGGTTTTATGAATTGATAATAATGATAAAACAAATCAATGATATATCCCGACATATTTTTATATTGATATTTCAGAAAAAAAAACTTAAGTTTAAGATATTTTCCTCGTGTGAGCTTTGAGTTGACAACATGTATTCACATAAAACTTTATTTATGAATTATGGTGGTTCTGAAAAGAACCAGTGGTGGAACAACTTGACGTTTCAATCAGTATGCTCTGATTGTCTTCACATCCTACTTAGATCTCTTCCCATTTAATTTGTAGCCTTTTGTATAATTAGCCTCCAATCACTGCATATCGGAATCGCCGTGTCAGGCCCGGTCAGCATTAATGCATATATTTTAATGACATTTAAATATCTTCACACACTCTTTTCTAAACCGGGGGTCGATGAAAGAATACAAGAATGGGTTGACTGCATGATTAACCACGTTAATGTACGACGCAACATTGACTGCAATGCGGAGGGCTGCACTTTGGCTGAGCATAGGGATGACGACAGGGTACAGAACCATGACTAAAATCGCAGGTGTGAGTGTGACGAAGAAAATGATGGTAGATAGAAGCAGCATTAAAGTAACTTTCTTCTGAAAGTTGGGGGACGGAACACCACTTGTTTTGGATGAAACTGGCTGAGAAATGCTTGGGATGGTTTTCTCGTGACCCAAGGTTGCAGGTCCTTGCACTTTCAGGGTTTGTCCACTTGATGAGTTGACTAAGGAGTGAACCATTTCCGGACGTTTTGGATTGATCATGCTGGCATCCAAAGATGCATCAGAAGTCCTAGAGTTTCCAGGCACGGAGTTATTTTGTTTATGATTTCTGCCAGGGCGTATCTTAGCCATGCTTCTGATAGTTTTATGTACCTTCCAATAGGATATAACAATAATTGTAAAAGAGACAAGAAAGGCAAAAATCAGCTGCACGAACTGAGCGATGACAAACGACATCGACACAGCGAAGACGCACCTCCCACTTTTCTCATCAAAAGCATACAGGAACAGGAACGGTGAACAAATTGTCGTAGCAATCAGACAGCACACAATGATTGTATTCCGTGCACGCCGATTGTTCAATATATTCCTATGCGGTCGGCAAATGGCGAAATACCGGTCGAGAGCAATAGCAGCCGTCAGTATTATCGAAGAGTATTTTGGCCACAATTCTATCGTAGGGGGCACCCGACATATGAAGTCGTTGTTGGGAAAAGGTGAAAAGAGCAGCATGATTGGAATGGTCTCCATGATACAGACAATAATGTCTGCGATGGCCAGGCCTATGATGAAAATGTGCGGGGTGGCCTTGTTCTTCTTAGCTGCGTAAACCCGGATAATAAGCGCGTTCCCGGGGGTACCAACCAAGAAGACCGAAGCTTTTAAGATCAGGCGAAACCACCACACTGAATCATTTTCAACATCCATCTGAAAAAGGAAAAAAAAAGACTTTGACTTTTCAATTGAATCTTTATTGTCTAAACAATATTTTAATTAAAGTAGACAACGTTTTAAAAAAAAAATTAAAAAATTATAGCAAATTATATCAAAAACACACTTTAGTTTCGGCGTTATCAGGTCTAGTGCCTCCTGTGAGTCACAATCACAATCCAAATGGTGTCAGCGCAAAGAGAAATCGAGACTAACCCTTCGACCTACACTCTAGATCATTGCACTGCCGTCACACTCGGCTCAGGTCTGTTCACCGTCTTCCATTTTGAGAGTCAATAGACCGATTGCGCGACCAATGTTTACATGTCATCACGTGACCTGTAGTGGGTACTACGTCATCTGAGCTAATGGCAAACTACGTGCAAACATATGCTGTGACCGACGCAGTCTCACCAACAGTCGGCTTTTGGCAACAATAACACAGTTCCTAACCCCTTTTATTAAAGTTTTTATGTTGTGACATTGATTTCAATCATATTACTGTTTCATAAACTACAAGTATTCCACTACAAAATACAGGTTTGTTTGGAGTTATGCACTGCTAGCGTCGGACGACAATGTAACAATCCGTGTTATTTTGTTTGTAAAGTAAATCACTGTAAAAAAAAAGGGGGTGGGGAGCAAAGAACTTTTTGAAAGTGAGCATTTATACCTAACCTTACAAAATTTCAAATAGACAAAAGAATCACAGTTTTGGAAAGCCTTGTCTTTGGATGATTTCAGCTTCAAAACTGTGAAATTCTTGTGTTGAAAAGTGTGATCGCGGTCGTCTGGCCCAAACGTTCCGTCGTGCAACTAGTCCTACCACATCAAGAACGGAGTTAACCGAAATAAATCGCAGGCAGCAATCGCAAAGCGATCGCGCGGCAACTGGTCACGTTACAACCTGACGTCTACCTATATTTTGTTTAATATGTGTGTTTTTGTTATATAGAAAATTTAAAGTTTATTCAACCCATTTTTCTAATGATATTACTTAAATGCAGGTTGGGTTAATAATTGAGGAAAAATAATGCTGACAATTTCGTAGTAACTCCGACCTTAACCCTTTGTAAGACGATACTATATATCCTTGTACAATTTCCGAGACTTCTGGAACTGTCCTTAATGGCTTTATTCAGCCATTCGAAGGTCTCTGGTACACACTCTGGAATAATTTTCACAAATTTCGAGAAAGAAAAGCCTCGATCGAAAAAACAAATGCAACCATCATCATGCATCGCACTTTCCTATGGAGGACATTGTGTTTGTTTACATTAGTACCCACTACAGGTCACGTGACGTTGGTGGCGCAGACGGTCTATTGTGTGTAAAGATATGGTAGGCGCTTAAACGGCGAAGTAATAAATAACGCGAAGATCTCAAATTAAAACTCGTTAAATTCCCTTGATTAATAACAAAGCTTAACCATGACCTCAAGGCTGTCGTGGTCATGAAGCGCCCATTTACCGAATCTAATGTTTACCCTGGTGTCAACCACGTGCTGATAAAATTCAGCAGGTACTACCAAATATGGCCATACCTTTTTTTTCAATGGGCCAAAAAAGCCAAGATTCCATGTAAACCTCACCCCTGGTATACCCCACAAGCCTGTAGACTTTCATTGGCCAGACCCTAACCACTGCAGAGTAAGGAGTGTTGAAAGACAGCAGCCACCTGTCTCTGTGCAGTAACTGATTGACCCTTGTGCTAAGGGTCATTGGCACCAGTCGGTATGCACTTTGTGAAAACAACTTGCGCCGCACACTGATCGTAAATAACACAAGTCTAAGTCTTGACTGGCACTCCAATTGACCCACATGGTCATTTAGTGTAGCTTTGGGCTTGCATGGGGGGGGGGGGGGGTTATTGACCTAAAAGACAGGGTGTTGATAAAAAAATCAGCTAGTGGATCCACCTCGTAAAATGTTTATTGCGGAGGACCCGAGGGTTAGGAAAGATTTCTTATTCAAAAACATTCTATAAAAAATTAAAAAGTTTATGTTTCCATCCAACCAATAAGTGCCTTGAAAAGACATTATTTTATGACTTGTACAAAAGACTGTAATCATCATAAAATAAGTATTAATGGTATATTTACAATAGGCGGTTAATGACAACTCATTTGGTTTTAACTCAGTAGGGAAATTATGCTAATTCGCTTGAACTTTTTGGTAGCGGTGGTCTTTCATGTTTGGACTACTTTGATAGTTATGTATGAAAAAGGACGCCGCCATTCTATTCCAAAATATAAAACATCAACACTGACTCATTAACCCTTGGTTGCTTTTGGGGAAAATACGCCTTCTATACAATACATGGAAAGTAATTAACTCTGTCTTGAATAACAAAAAATCATATCAAAGCATTGGTAATATTGTTCTTGATGGCAAAATAATTAATAAGGCTGAACATATTGCAAATTATTGTAATGATTACTTTATCAACATTGGTCCTAGTCTTGCCAGCAACATTCAACCAATCCAACCACCTCTCAATTTTAAGGACTATCTGTCAAATTATCATACAAATTCTTTTTTCTTACCCCATTAACGAGTTTATGAGATTATGGAAATTGTTAAAGATTTGCAAAACAAAAAAGCTCTGGTCACGACACAATTAATATCTCTATTAAAAAGTCAATTTTTTCAACATGTAAAACTGTTGCACATATTATCAATGCATCCTTTATGACTGGCATTGTTCCATCCCAATTAAAAATTGCCAAAGTCATCCCTGTTTTTAAAAAGGGAGATCCAAATTGTATTGAAAATTATAAACCATCCTGTCCTGTTTTTCTGAGATTTTTGAAAAATGCGTTTATGCCCGTACCATTACATTTTTGAATAAATATAATATTTTGTCTAAATCAGTTTGGTTTTCGTAGCAAACATTCAACCGCACATGCACACCTTGATTTGATTGATAAAGTTTCTAATGCTATTGATGACTCCAAACACACCATAGGAATATTTCTTGGCCTTTCTAAGGCATCTGATACAATAGACCATCGAATATTATTGCATAAACTATCAATTAACGGTATGAGAGGAATTGCTCTTGAATCATGTAAAAGCTATCTATCAAATAGATCGCTGTATGTTTCCATTTCAAATTCAAGTTCTAGTATTCTTACCCATGGCGTATCCCAGGGATCCATCCTGGGGCCATTGCTTTTTATATTATATACCAACGACTTTGCAAATTCTTCTAGCGCGCTTTCATTTATATTGTTTGCTGGTAACTCCAACCTATTTTTTCACATAGTATATACCTTGTGAACACAGTTAACAATGAGCTTAAATCTGCTGCAAATTGGTTTACAACCAATGGGCTATCCCTCAACACTGCCAAAACAAACTACGTTATTTAGTAATTCTGCTAGTGAACTTCCATATGAAGATTAATGATTCAATCATTCAACAAACTTATTGTTGTAAATTTTGAGGATTATTTATTGATTGTGGACTAACATGGAAAAGTCATATGGATTATATTTGTAAAATATCGCAAGGAAAATTGGTGTTATTAATAAACTAAAACATTGTTTTCCCTCACCCGTTCTTGGTTCTCTGTACAATAACCCGGTTGTTTCAAATATTAATTATGGGATACTTGCATGGGGTGGTAGCTCTGGTAAACGTTTAAACAGACTTGCAGAAACGGGCCCTTCGTATAATCAATTTCTCCGATTTTAATGTACATACGGATCCCCTGTTCTTAAAACATAAAACTTTAAAACTGAATGATCTTTATCATGATCAGCTTGGGTCCCTCATGTACCAAGTCACCAGTAACAATAAACCGCCTTCTTTTAAAAGTATTTTTTTCTCGTAATCTTGAAATTCGTTCTCACTTCACTCGTCAAGCCACGAGTTTTCAATTTCCATATTCCATATACCCGTACTTCTTTTGCTCATAAAACGATTAAGCACGAGGGACCCATGCTTTGGAATTCATTTACCGATAAACTTAAATCATAAAAAAAACATTTCTACTTTTAAACGTTTTTACAAATCTATTATGTTGAAGGAAGCTTAAGGTTGATTCTCTATGATGCAATTGTTAATTTAATTCCAGTTAGCTGGCTTATTGTGTATTGTCCATGCCCAGGGTATTTGTCTGTTTCGTTTCTTCACATCTGGGATTTTTTTTCTGAGCAGCACGTGCATTGAGCTCTTTTTTTTGTTCCACCAATGGCATGCCCTCTTTTTCATTTCTTCTGGCTCAATGCACGTGCATGCTTTTAGGGACCATTACTTATACAAGCCTTGCTTTTTAATGGATGCCTCCGCAGTATCATTATGTCATAACCACAAGTATTGATTTCATTTGCTTATCCATTGCTTTCTGTTACTGTTTTACCATTTTGTTTTGTTAAATACGGTGGAAAATAAATAAACCTATACCTAAACCATAACCTACAAGTTTTATTCTGGAGTTACTTTTATTAACTTTACTAGGTTTGCTGAACAGTTCTGCACGACGTGCATTTACCAAGCAAATAGTCCACCAATAGATAATTAGTTGGGTATGGAGGAGAAATATTTCGTGGAATTGTGCCTTCGATGAAACAACCATGGAACCTGGCATCATTTTGCAAATCATTATTGTGTATTATGTTTCAACAATTTGAATCGTCCTCTAAAAATAAAAACATGATATTCACTGATTGTGTAGGCACGAGGGGCGTCTTGATTTAGTAGGGTAGTTCTCGTTGCTGAAATGCATTATTAAGACGAGTCTTCACTATATAATGTGGTATATTTTATACAACGACAAGTAATTTGAATGCGCTTTGGGACTCGTTTGTTTGATTTTGGAGATTTTGAAACGGGTCACTGTGATAAACATCTAAACTTCGGCTTTAATATGAAACCCGTATTTAAAAAACTAGAACTTAAAGTTTGTGGAACCCACACTTTATTTTCTGACCACGAATATGTGTGTAACGAAGTGTTTTAAATGTCATTTTTGATTGATATACGAGGGCTGACAAAACCTCTGACTAAACATGAACCTTGTTTATTCATCGATGTTATATTCTTTTACTTTCTGTAAATAGATGGTCCTCGAAGGATCCTTTGCCTAAAGCTTTTAGCTCAACGTGAGTGCAGGAGCTTCTGCAACGAGCTTTGTGCAGGGTGATAACAAGCTACATTACCCAATGTTTAGGCCTATTAATTCCCATCAGGTACCTTCGGCGGGCAACAGACTCCATGCTCGAAGATGTGTTGACTCAGTGGGTTGGATATCGCTATCCTTCACCCCTCACATCATATCTCTTAAATTACGCCGCTGTCAATTTTCTCACTGTATTATGCACTCCAAATTAAATGTCATGCCGAAATAGAAGCCATTATGTTTGAGCGGTTTGTTTTGAAGCATACATGACGTCCTCGGATTTGTTATTATTCAATTTATCATTTATTATTCTATTAATTTGAATAATACATGAACACTCGAATCCACGCCCCGTCGCGTCAGCAAATCCTCAAGATATAGGTCAGATATCCTAGCTGGATAAAGTCATTTGTGCATTTGTTGGTCCTTTTTGGCACTTTCTGTGCTGTTCGGCAAATTAAAAAACGGCATCCAGTGTTGGGTATAATTAATAGTCATATTGTTAGGCATAAATGACGTAACAATCCGCGCAAATTTTTTAATTTCATACTATTTCATTGGGCAGAAAATCAAGCAATATTCCCATAAGTTGGATACATTATCAAAGGAAATACGGCAGCATTTATTATTCAGCCAACGGTTGAGAAATGTACATGTAGAGAGCACTTCCGTAACGAGTTCAGGAATTGTATTTAAAAAAAAATAATAATAATAAAAAAAGATGTTTTTATTCGAAATGAGTGCAATGAACCGTTTGAATACTAGTTATCGCACAAGTGCGAGTGGAATACGGAAGAATATAGCGCATCTGCTCTGAACCCGTCCCATATCAAACAAAGCGCATCACCGAACGTGAATATGCATCACAGATTGCATGCCCAGTCATCGATCGCAGGAACAGTAGACCAATTGCGCGACCCACGTCACGTGACCTGTATAGTGGGTATTAAATGTAAACAAACACCACGTCCTCTATAGGAAAGTGCGGTACAGTACATGATGATTGTTGCATTTGTTTATTCGATCGAGGCTGTTATTTCTCGAAATCTGTTAAAAATATTCCAGAGTTTGTACCAGAGAGTAATGACAGTTTGGGAAGTTTTTAAAGTTCTATGAGGAACGTATAATGCTCATCATGTGGTTGTACAAGTTGCACGACGGAACGTTTGGGCCAGACGACCGCGATCACATACTTTTCAAACACAGTTTTGAAGCTGAAATCATCAAAAGAAAAGTCTTTCCAAACTTGTGTGATTCTTTTGTCTATTTGAAATTCTGCAAGGCTAGTGTATAAATACTCACTTTCAAAAAGTTCTTTACCCCCCCCCCCGTTTTTTTGTTTTTTTTGTGTTTTTTTGTTTTTGTTTTTTGTTTTGTTTTTACAATGATTTACATTAATACAAGCAAAATAAACCTCTTTTGTAGCACAATACTTGTAGATTATGAAACAGTAATATAATTGAAATCAATGTCACTTTTAACATACCGTACAACTTTAATAAAAGGGCTGAGGAACTGTGTTATTATTACCAAAGCCGACTGTTGATGTGACTCTGTAGGTCACAGCATGTATTTGCACAAAGTTTGTCATCAGCTGAGATGACGTAGTAGCCTAGTCTACTATGGGTCAAGTGATTACATGTAAACATTGGCCGCGCAATCGTCTATTACATCACCGATTGTGAAAGTACATCAACAAACAACGATCACTATCTCTTGTGCGTTCCCTACAACACAGGTTGCACAAAATGAGGACAATCAGAGTACAATAAAAAGACAAAGGCTATGGGGGGTCTTCCAAGGGGTTTTCAGAGAGGCGCATTGTGCGGTTTCTAATTAATAAATGTTATTTTATTTTATGTTATTTAATTACTCATTTATTTCTTCTCTTGGGCGGAGTTATACGATTCTATTTATTTCAAAACATGAACAATGTCATTTATTTGATTATTTATTAATTTATGTTAATTTATTTAGTTATGTACACATACATTTTTGTTAGAATTAATTTATTTATGTGTTTATTTCATTTTACTTATCGTTTGTTTTTATGGGGGGCATGAGCTAGTTCTTACATGGGAGCGCTCTTTTTAAGTCGACTCTTTCAAAATGAATATAATATACGATAACAATATTGGCAACGATTGCTGAACTGACTCTTATTAGGCGTAGATCTTTGTAAGCTCACATGATTCCGATCTGATTGTAAAAGCAAACTATATTTTTGTCCAACGGGGTAGGGGAGGGTCGTTTTGACCCCTCCACAGCCCTCCCCATTCTATACAGTACAGGAATGATGGGAATTGCGTGTATACTGTGCCCGCAATCAAATTTCTTATATTAACGAATGGTACATTAGTGTTTTGAAGAGCACATTCAATTTACTCAAGTGTTTTGCAAATCTGTGAAAAATTATTTAGTGTCAATGATGTTCAGTTACCTTCATGTCAATGTTTTTTTTACCATGCTATTCTTTTACATGACAGAATACTTCTTACAAAAAAACTACAGCAACGTAATACGCTATATACTTTAATTCACTCCCCCCCCCCTAAAAACAAAAAAACAAAAAAAAGAGAGAGAAAAGAAATATAAAAAAAAATATTAGAAAAAGTGCAGATAATTTTCAAGTCTCACTAATATTTTGACACCGCACGCAGTGAAGAATGAATAACAAACATTACAAGTAATCGGTAGATAATACCATTATGTTTCACCGTGGTTTTCTCTATGGTTGCACATTGGAATTGATTAACCTTGGCACAACCTTGGATAAAGTGCGTTTTGAAAGCAAAGTCATAAAATGGTACTATGGTGTCCCAAGAGGGACGTCGTAAATCACAACTATCTGCACGTTTGCGATGTTCTGTCGTGAATATTTGCGATGGTGCCGATCCAGGCCAGTACTGTGTTTTTGATTCATAGCACATATCTTGCGGCATGGGATCGAACAATGGGAAACCTTTGGTTCTCCAATAGAGTCATTATACAAAAATATATACGCCGTAGCTCTATGCGTTCTCTATACATCGCTTTGACATGGATTGTGATGGAAACAACTTTGAACGGGTCCAAACTTTCGAATACACGTAAGTCTTGCACAGTCAAGGCAATCATTAAAAGTCACACTGCCCTGGGAATTTGTGGCCGATTTCACAAAGAACTAAAATTGATCATAACTGTGTATCAATCTTAATTGCAAAGGAAAGTGTGATATCACAATACCAATCACTACGGCAATATTCATAATTCATCTTAGATCATTCGTAAATAGTCCTTTGTAAAATTATGCCCAGGCATCCTGATCCAAGGGAGGGCAATTTCACAAAGAGTTCAGATCGATCTTCAATTTTAATTTCTTATCAAAGTATGGTGTAACAATACACACCACTATGGAAATATTGACAACTCATCTTGAGATGAATCCAAATGCTTTGTGAAATCCAGCCCATCAGGACAACCATTAAGGCTTCCCGAGTTTTGTATCCGAACATCTTCCCGTGACAGTCATAACCTGTAATAATGTGAACTGTGTAGGGATTTACATCCTTGGTTTATAGAACAGCAAATTAATTCCCAACCACTAAACATACAAAACAACCAAAAAAGTTTAGATAAATTGTCAGTAGAAAGAACGAAAAGACAATTCATTTCTCCGGTGATTCTGACAAAGAAATAACATTGTATTGTTTTAGGGTTTTTTTTTAACGCAAAAAGCGGGCGCACACTTTTGTATTCCCCCTAATGCTTCTACGATATCTTCGCGAAGTCATGTGACATCAAGGGTCCATTATCTACCTTTTTGATTCCATACTAATACGCCAGGATTATTACAGATGAATTACCATCATACTGATGAAATATGGTGACAGGATGAAGTTGTTGGTTACTGATGACTCGCGGTCAATAGATTATTTGTTAAACGAGTGACGTTGCAACCCACTTATCCTTGTGGACAGGTGTTTGCATTTAGATACAAAACTCACAACCCCTTTGTTGTTGTCGTTTACTGCTGGCATAATTGCAGCTGCTTAAAATTTAGACTCGAGGTTAAATAGTTCATATTAAATGAAATTCACTTAATTTGTTTCATTTTGTTTATTTGTTTCGGGTCGCTTTTCGCATTTTTCAAATAATTTATTTTCGTATGTAAACTGTTTTTAGTTATTAAGGCTAGACCATTAGTTTGCAGCAGAGAAGTGAAAGAAATATAATGAGAAAAGACAACAAAGTGGGCTTATCCTCTTAAAAGCCCCTCCCCTCCCCCATGATCCCAATGGTATGACCCAAATGGTATCCTTTTGTGATTCACTTTTGACCCTTAACATTTGACAACAAATACCTAACTTAATGACATTTTAAATCCAAGCAGAATTCAATTCTGAATTTGTGGACAGTGACACATTACTTTGGCCCAAATGGGACTCGACGTGAATACGTTTTCACTTTAATGCTTTCCATTTCAAAGTCATCCATATTTCATTATTTGAAAGAAGGCGGGAATACACAAAAGGATTTGTATCGTATGCTGGTAATCCATTCCCACAGTTCAGTGTATTATGAATTAATTTTCATGTCGGTATATCAGGTGGCTTGAAGGTCTCTGAACACAAGTAATAACTTTTCTCATTTTAATTGAATTTTGAAGGGATAAATATATAAAACTATTTTATTTTCTACGCTTACACAGATGTGTGATAAGAAGCACTGCATACTCGAGGTTTCGCCGAGTCTTGCGGGAAAACAATTCACACTCAGGCATATCTACTCAGGTGGGATTCGAACCCCCCCCCCTCCCCGCCCCGCGCCATTCGAGACAGCAGATGCTCACCACTATAGACACCAAAAATATTGTAAAATAGTAATAAAAATAATAATAATAATAACAATGATTATAATAAAACTTATAATCCCAGATTCAACATTGGTAAACTGACTGTAAATGCTTCCATTCTTTGCACAAATCAAGATATTTGTAATAAAACCAACCTGTGAAAATGTCAGCTCATTTCGTTGTTTTATTTTGTGAGAAAACAGTAAAAATGCATTCAGCATTTTTGTACGCATTCCTTATTTATATATAGGCAGGGTTTTCGTCTCACTGAGACGAAAACTAATTTTGGATCTTATTTGATTTATTATTCAAAAACTATAACACTTCAGGCAGAAACATTTCAAGGAAAGTTTTCTGCCATCATAATCTTTATACCACGTAAGGTATATGTACATCTGTGAACATTAATGCTTTTCTTCCTACCAATGTTGAGCTGGGTCTTTAAGGTAAAGGCATTGCAAAAATATTTGAAAATTTGCGTAGTGACCAATGTAATAATATTATTTATAATGCAAGAACAGTGAACAATAAAAGAAGTAAAAGCTACTGAAAACTACACGGTACAACAATAAAACACAGCCAGAGAATGTTTACGCAAAAAGGTAAACACTATCTAATCACCGCTGCATTGGTCGTACTGAAAAGTATTGTAAATTTCTTGAAGTCGTGAAACAGGAAATATTGCTTACCCAAATTACATGCTTAGCAAATAACATTAGAAAACCAGTCATGGGCAATATACATATAGCATGGTCTTTTGGCTGGTACCGGTTCTGCTCTGAGCAAGACTTTTGAGTTTTTTAGTATTGTTTGGGTTTAAATCTTAAGTCAAATTGTCCTCGGTGGAGTGTTCCGACAGATCCTCATCATCGAACGTCAGACGACAACAACATCATTGACTATGCCGGGAACCAGTAGCAGAGGCACACAAATGGGTGCATCAATTATATGGGGGAGCTTCTGCCATATTAACTTATAGTTAAGTTTGAGTTTAAAAAAACAAGAACTATAATAACGCAATTTTTTTACTACATAAATATCGTGATAACATGTAACACTTAGTCGGGTGATTTTTAATCTAATAGGTTCAGATTTCAAATGAAGGGTGGGGATATTTACTGAAGCCACTAATCCCCGTTTTACGCTACTGGTCAGAAGTAATGTACATTCTATTGTATTTCTGATAAGCAGTATAGTTCGAATCTGTTATTTATCGCAAACATATCTCAGCTATTCCTCTAAGGCTCAGAAATGCAGTGAGGCTGCAAATGTAACCCCACCCCACGCCTTAGTTGACACCACCCAACATGCATCAGTGAAAACTGTGGTTAATCTCAAAGTTGACGCGTACCAAACGTCTATACATGTACAATGAACTCAGTGCAGCTTTTTTCCTTTTTTCGGTGTTTTCGCAATAAATGTTGCAGTCAATATAATGTGGGGTAAGGGTGTAATTTGCAGGGGGGGGGGGCACTCAAGGGTCATCATTTTATAAAATGGGTTTGTTAACGGCAGTTTAAAACGGTACGCAATGTTGTTATGTCTTAGTGAAATTTTGAGCGTGTGGCATGCGAACGGTTTTGGGTTGGGGTCGGAGCAGGTTGGGCACCGGCGTAGCCAGGATTGTTTCAGTTCGGGGGGTGGGGGCACATGTTATTCCTGTCTTGAATTCTGTGTTTCCTTGCTTTTTTGTTGTTGTTTATGTCTAAATTCGTTACTTCAGTATTTCTGTAATTCTTTGTTTGTTTGTCTGTTTCTTGTTGTCTTTGTTTGTTTGTGTGGTCTTTTGCTTGGAAAATAATATATTATTGGTTATACTGAAGCCTTTACCTTAATGAGGTTTATATTGCTACTAGATGAGATTTATATCGCTTGTATTTATTTCATACCGTTATTCAGTCAATCAGATTTTAGATTGTATTTTTAGTTACAATGTTTTTATTGTAATGGGATATGGCCTTTTTGTGTGCAGGGTGGGGTTGCATTATGGTTTTCTCTCCATAATTACGGGGAAATGTAAACGTGAAGTGCAGTGCTTAAAAGTGCCATTAGTCGGCGGAGGCAAGGGTAGGAATGTATGTGAACAAATAGTGAACAGTTGTGAAATAATGTCAATGAGGAAGCATAAATTGTGATGGTGATTGAAAGTGGCATATTGGAGGTTTAATGCGTAAATTACAGTTTAAAATTTTAAATTCTAGTGATGTTCTCGCAGCCATTCTATTGTTTCTATGTGAACTGTACATAGCAGATGGAAGTGGTTTTATAAGCATTTGAAAGGAAACACACCACAGGGATGAGAACATGTTGTGGACAAAGCTTGACATGAAAGCTGTGGCAATCTTACGCAACCCTGTTCTCAGTCTTTGTCCTGTAAGATGAGAAAACACTATTAGGGATTTGAACCTAATGAGTTCCATAGGGTTGTGCTGTTTGTGGAGGTTTATCGCTGTAGTTCATTTAAGGACTTTCTTTTTGTTATTGTAATTTAAGCCCCTACTGACTCTGCCACCAACTTGTTTGTTATAACTATTGCACACAGGCTTTCTCAGAATGCACAAACAACGAACTCAAATTTAAGAACGGGCGATGTCGTTCAAACCCAAAAATTTATTGTTTTAATATAGACAAAAATTTATCGCAAATTCAATACCCACGAACCCCTTTTTTATCCTTACGCAAGCGCCGCCACAGACTGGATGCCGCACAAAAAAAAAAACACAAACAAACCAACCAACCAACACACACACACACACATACACACACAGTCGTGAATCACCATTATGTCCGAGGACTTCTATTGTGAATTCTATTGTTCCTGTACTGAAGCAATCTCCATTGGTTTTGTACACAAATGGCGTCCGAGGACCCATGAAGACAAAGAACTGACTAGTGAGGACCTATTGTCCCTATTGTAAAATGTCCTCGGAGCATATGGTCAAACATGCCCACACATTCCAGTTTTTGCATCCTTGTGGAGACTTCTTTTGTTCTTTCCTTTGTCCCTGTAGTTAACATCCTCCCATAGACTTTGTACACAAAATTCCTTGTGGAGCAGCCCTCTCTTTAGAATTTCCCTTTGGAGACACATTGTTCCTTGCTTTCCCTTTTGTCTAATGTCTCCATAAGGCAGCGAATATCTATCCACATGTTTTTGTTACATACACTGTGTGGACCTTCCTTTGTTCTCATGCAGTGAACATTTTTGTACACGTCCCTATCAGAAAAAACCTTGTGTGGACGTGTGCAAGTCCATAGAAGGTCACAGAACCCTGGCTTGTGTGGACCTCTTTTGTTCTGAGGTCCACACTTTGTACGCAATGTTTACTCACACACACACACACACACACCCTCACAAACGTAGACTTATGGGGTATCCTTTTGTTAGTTCTATTATCCCTTTTCTAAAGAATCCCCTTGTGGGGTCGAATTGTTCCTATTGAATTTACCTTGTGGGGTCCATTGTTCTATTGTTCTCAGGACCCCACAAGTGCATGTTTACAAACCCACACACACACAAGTGTGGGTTTGTGTGTATTTACCTGCAATCAGGGACCTCCTATTGTCCCTCTTTTGTTTGTACTTAAACTTTTTAGCAACAGCTCCCATTGGTTTTGTACACGATTTCCAACTGGGGACCTTTTCCAACCGGGGACCCTATTGTCCTCTTTTGTTATAAGTCCCCGGTTTGAATGCCTAAACAAACTCACACACACAAGCAAGCAAGCAATAAGCAAGCAAGCAAGCAAGCAAGCAAGCAAGCAAACAAACAAACAAACAAACAAACAAACAAACAAACAAACAAACAAACAAACAAAAACGGACCACGTCTGATGGGACCGGAACACACCCCAACCGGTGTAAAGAGCCCACCAATCGGCACACGCTCAGCCCTCACAAAAAAGACATATTCTAGGTCCGCCCACGGGGGGGGGGGTTGTCGGAACCCCAGGGCAAACCCAAACCAACAGGTACCCCGGGTTGCATCAAACCGGCAGGGTACGGGCACCAATGACGGAAAAAAACATGGCGGCGCCCATGACCGGAAGCCCCCATGTCAGCTTTTAGAAGGAAAATATAGCAAACTTATCACCACTCGTGTATTTGCTCTTTATGAATGGCTATTTCGTAGACCAAGTAGATGTCGTCGGTGACATTAGACGTTATGAAGATACTTATGTGGACATCAAACACATGAAGTCCTACTGTTTGATGTACATGGTGCTGAAGAAGTGGCTTTATCAAACCATTCAGTGGAATAATGTATGCATCATTTTATTCAGCTGCATTTAATTTACCCTGAACGGACTGCAAAAATGTACAAGGAATTTGCTGAGACTGCTGAGGTTTTTATTAAAAATGAAGACATTATTGATTACCAATGCGAACAAAAATTAAAGAAACTTATTGACGCAGTTTGAATTCAACGATTATCACTAGCTTTTACATAAACTAGTTTCTTTTTAAGATAATACATAATTTTAAGTTATCGAATTGAAGTAACTTGCCTTTTTGACAAAGGCACTATTTCTAAACGGTGAAACGGGAATCAGATGAAACACTTTTTAGAGTTGGGGTAGCATAGATTAGATAAAACTTTATTAAAATCCAAAACTGGAAATTACAAACTTAAATGTACAATATAAAAACACACATACACAGAAAAATCATGTACGTCCACAAGCATATCAAATACCCGCAAACTTTTCTAAGAAAACCTTGTGGGGTAGCATTGTTCCATTGTGTAAAGTGCCCGTAAGTTGGTGAGTGTAAGGGCACACACACACGCTTTTCGGTAGCATCGACGCCCTTGAACGAATGCCAGCTTTTGAGCCATTATAAAGTTTACAAAAAGCAAGAGTGTGTGGCTGCAGTTTTGTGTATTGGCTTCTCCGTAGTCTGGGTATACACGGACCGGTGTCGCGGTCTCAGGTTTCCGGCGTGCTCATTTTTCCGGATGACGTAGCCGGGCATTTCAGCACGTGTGCATCATGGTCTCAGTATTCCGGCGTGCTTGGATTTCCGGGTGACAACATGGTACTATATGATTATTACTGGCCTCATCATATGAATGATTCTTGGCTTGGTAACGAACCAACCTCTTCTGCCCATCCGTCGACCCGTCTGAATACAGACCGCTGTCTAAGTAACGGATAATTTTAGCATTCTTCTCACGAAATTCGTTAAAACGATCCGCTCGTCCGTGATCCGTCACCCTGATCCGATACATGCGATCCTGACACATACATACGACTCAGCACGGCACTGAAACGGACGATTTTCGTCTGCTGTGCGCAGACATGGCATGACGTCATTGTACCATATTTGGTCATCCGGAAAACTGAGCACGCCAGAAACCTGAGACCACGACACCGGAACACACTCACAGAATCCTGACCCGGAAATAGGTCATTCATCAGAGTGTCCGGCCACAGAGTTATTCTTGAACACAGTTTTTGTTGACGAAATTTCTTCAATAAATCACTGGATATTTTTATTTTTCTAATAAAGTGGTACCCTTTACTAAGGAGATACAGCCTTGCCCTACGAAGTATCAGGTTGTAGGTTGTTGTTGTTTTTTTCATTCTGAGAGATCATGTTTCTGTTCTCTCAATGTTAGTCAGTTTGCTTGACTAACCCTGTAGTCTGAACAGTCCCAATCAAGAAGGGATTCCATTCTCGTATGTCAGTCTAGAATGTTACTACATCTGTTTTTTGTGAACTTCTGTTCTGAAATGTATACCCCAATGTCGAAAATTTGTAATCTCAACTCACCAGGAAACAAGAATCCGAGATGTAAGTTAGTCAATTTGCATCACGACATTTAAATTGGCGTCAAGAACTGGCATGGGACGCAAACCTAGCAGCGATTCCGCATCACCAACTGAGTTTCTTACATTTATTAATCACTTTCAGCCTTCGATGAACTTCGATGAAAACTCCGAGCATGCAAAAAGAGCAAGATTTGAAGATCCTCAGGTCATTTACTTTATACACGTCATGAGAAACAAAGGCTGATTGAACATTCTCCCTAAATTAGCAGTCTCGGGGATTGATTAGAAGAAGGAAACAAAGACGACTCTTACGTAATTTTCATCTCTGAAAATATCCAAACGTTGATTGAAGAATATGTTATAATTGCAATTTGTTGCGTGGTTTGTGAATAATGAACGTGAAGCAGTAGAATGTGGTTCCAGTGGTGGGAATGAGTTCAGTTGAAAACACACTGTCAACCTCAAACTCCACTAAAGTAAAAAACAAACAAGCCCATCCTTCGTGGCTGCCAAAAGTGTACATTAGTGACGGTACTTTACCTATTAATGCTAAAACAACAATTCCTATTATCTGGCATGGTTAGTCTGACAAGTCCCGCTTTAAACGTCAGCAAACCGAGGACTTTCTTTGTCAGTTTGTATGTACAAAACTAAGTAATCACAACACAGTACTCCGAACAAGCCATCCTACAAGTGATCTGAGCGGTGTACGACAGGGTCTTTGGAACCAAGTACCTCTGCTGGACGTTTTTCTTTTTTTTGGGGGGGGGTCTTCTTCTTTTTTCTTCTCTTTTTCGGTTTCAAACGCCGCGCTCGTGCCATATCAATCAGGTGGAAGGGGATTATCAGATCATTATTATGACATAAAAAGTTCGAAAAACAAGCCTCGTCATTGGCTGAAAGCTGTCTGTAGCGCGTGCTCACGGGCACACTTCTTCCCTTGTTTGATCTGCAGTGATGACGGCCTAATGCAAGGGGTGCATCTAAGATCGATATGGTAAGACCGCGGCGTTTAAAAACATGCCGCGCATCAAAAGTGTCACGAATCTGGTGGTTTGTTGAAATGGCTGCGACATGGTCATTACTATTCAATCTTTTTATTTACTATAATTGAAGGGCGATAGTGAAAGCTTTTACGGTGATACTGCAGGCCACACAGTTGGAGACGAAAAACCTCATGGCTGCACGAGACACGGAAATTAAACTCACTCCACCTTGCAATTAAACCTTGGCTATTTATTACCATTATAACAGTGTAGGGACTCGTTTTTTGTATTAACTGATCACCCAGCCTATGTGTAAGAATTCTGCTTCTGTTAATGCACCATTATTGCACCGTTGGACATATAGGAATGCAAACTTGAAGCTGAGCGGTGATATCAATAATTAGTCCTGAAGGTTGATTGAAAATACAAAATGAATGGAGAATACAAAATGAATGATGTAGACTTAGCATTAGAGGTTGCATAAGCATTAGACTGCTCAAGATGTTCACTGAAGCACAACCATGTACGCTTGATTGATTCAGTACAGAATGATTGATGCTTATACATTTCGTTTCTTTCAGAAATACGTTGGATTTTAATTTTCTTAATTATGAGTTTGAAATTAAATCTTGTATTAAATGAAAGGTTCGTTCTTCGGGACACGAGGTTGACAATCAACATCAAACTCATACAAGCAAAGCTTGATTAAGACTGTCGCTTTGGGGTACGATCATTTTATGGCCAGAGGGAAGTATTTTGGCACATTCGGTATTTATTTGTTATTTTTGTTGGAACTCGTACAAGCAGAGCTTGTTGTGTAAGACTGTCGCTTTGGGGTACGATCATTTTATGGCCAGAGGGAAGTATTTTGGCACATTCGGTATTTATTTATTATTTTTGTTGGAACTCATACAAGCAGAGCTTGTTGTGTAAGACTGTCGCTTTGGGGTACGATCATTTTTTTTGGCCAGGGAAGTATTTTGGTACATTCGGTATTTATTTATTATTTTTGTTGGAACTCATACAGGCAGAGCTTGTTGTGTAAGACTGTCGCTTTGGGGTACGATCAGTTTATGGTCAGGGAAGTATTTCGGCACATTCGGAATTTATTTATTATTTTGTTTGACGTATAGAGTGACTTAAGATGATTTTTTGTAGCCCTTTTTGTGATGTATATTATTGTTCCGAATAAGTATTGTTAACACACAGAGAGGCCTGACACTTCGCTCTTGTAAGAGAAATCAGTTTTTAATTAGGAAAGAGCACCTCTATGAATAGGAGAGGTGAAAATTCTACAGGGAAAAGGCAATGGCCCGGAACATTGAGGCAATGGCCTTGATCCGTGAAGTATCACGCCTGCACACAAGGCACGCACACACACTCTAATTGTTCTTTCCTTTGTCCCTGTACTTAATATTTTCTCATAGACTTTAGACACAAATTTCCTTGTGGAGCATCCTTCTCTTTAGAATTCCCCTGTGGAGACCAATTGTTCTTGCACTTCCCTTTTGTTATAGGACTCCACAAGGGAGCGAATTCGAGCACACCCACGCACGACACTTTATGTATGGCAATTACATATTACATATTACAATTATATTTAAGCAAGATGTTTAACCATTGTTGCTTCGTCTTTCAGATGGGACGTGCTGTGTAATAAAAGTAAGAGAACCCATTACACGTATCGTTATATAAGAGAAGGGGTTTGCCCCGGTGTTTCTGGCATTGTTTGGCAATTAGGTGTTGTATTATAGTTGCTTCGTCTCATAAAATCGTTCACAACAAGCTCCACCAAAAACTTTGATAGTTCGGCGTCAGGAGTGCCATTTATGACAGACATGGCGCATGATAAATATACACTATTATATTCTTCCTAAAACCAATGATGTCATACCAAGGCAGAAGGTACATAACTGGTATTGTCTAAACCAAGATATGATTGCTTTTCCAACGCCAATTATATAATACAATAGTATCTTTACAAAATACAGTAGAATTTGAGAGACACAAACCATCCCGAAATATCTGTGCAGGAAATAATTGCTTGGACTTGTGAAAATATGTCCAGAAATACTCCCGGTGTTCATTAATACTTATGTTTTATTTTCACTAGGTAGATAAAAGGATCTGACCTCGTACATCCCTCACCATAATCTGGAAAACTGATATAAAAATATAAAACTGACTGAAATGAATTGAAGATCTTCTTGTGAGAGAAATGAATGGCAATAGGTTACTCTCCAGCTTGGAATGTACTTTTACTCTGGAATCGAAGACATTAACTTGGTACAGTGGCCAAGGGTAGGTGTTTCATTTGGTTACTGAAATTTGATCAAGTATAGCACTTGAACTTTGGAAGTATAAGTTCTTGCAAATTTGATTTATCTTGGACAGGATCTGGGGCTACCCAGCCCCACTTCTAGTAAATTTGAGCATATTCAAAAGTGTTCATAAAGATTTTTATCGTCCATGTTTGCAACAACAAAAATGCAAGGCAAAAAGGCATAACAAATTTTTAGGGAAAAAAAAATAAATAAAACGGATTTTCAGAAAAATACATTTCCTCTAAACAATATTGATTTTGACGTTAAAGTTGCGGATTCGGTTTTAATTAAATGTATCGTGTTCGGAAATCAACCGTAAAAAAATTAATATTAGTCCTACAAAATGACAGTTTTCAGTGGTGTGGGCGCTTTTTACATACCGTAACCAATAACAATTCATAGTGAAGATTTATCTTAAGGTACCCGTAAAATTCATGGTACTAGTTTGTCGGCAATGCTGCCTGGTAACTCAACGTAAAATTATTGGAACTGTTTGACAGTGAGGTCTGAGGTATGCAGCGTTCCAGCACACCTGTATTCTAGCGTTCAACATTGGCAACAAATGTTTCCCGCGCGTGGCACATTAGTCTTGGGTATAGATGCGTAACGTACTGCATTAGTAAAATTGACCTGAACTGTCGTGCGACTGTTACGCTTGCTGACACAAATAAACTCGCCACTAAAAGGTTTATGAGGCTGTACGTGATGCCAGGAATGTCAATGTGAATAATTTACATGGATTACCTAATGGATACAATGTGATGGGTCTCAAATGGTGCAGACACTTGTGGAAATTGCCACAAAAATAAAGAACGAATAAATAAATAAACAAAAAAGATAATAAAATAACCTTTGAACGAACAGCTTTCAAATAGAAAATGCAATATTTCAATTTGTAAGTCATGTTAGTATAAAACATGTTTTTAGATCGATCAACGTATGCCTTTACCAATACAAACAATTGACAGTATTGTATAAATAACAGTTATTTATATTACTAATTGACAAATATTGCACAAAAAATAGTCTCTCTTTTTTTCAACCCTTAACTTGATTGCATATTTGTAACAACCAAACCTCAAAATGATGTTTTGCTAAGACTCTTTTATCAACTTCAATGGCTTTCATCCGGGGTGTTTATGTGAAAGTCTGAATACTAAACCCACATGCTGGACTGATTACCTATAGCTATACTGAACAAAAAGAAGCAATTTCTTTGGCAAACATTTGATCGATTTCCTGTTTTTCAAAACCAAACTGTTTTTTACCTGAAAACTTGCTAGGATTCTGTAAGATTGTCCGCACGCACTCGGTGGATATTTGAAAGTCCGATACACAAATAGTTTACCCTATTGTCTAATATTGAAATAACACAGGAATAAATACTTACAGCAGCACTGTGTTTGTAGTAAACACAAGAACCTTGTGATGTCTTCACTGTTTTTCATTAAGTTAAGACGAGCTATCGAGGTGTCGTTTAATTTCAGCCGTACGAACCTGTCGAATTGCTCGTCTTGCTATCTGATGAAGATTTGAATGAGTAAGGGTTTTGTATTGCCCTTATATATCAGCTATCTGCAGGATATAAACAACGCATTCATGCAATGACCAAATCGTATACCCTTCATTCAATAGTAAGTAAAGGGGGGAAATGGGCGGGCCCACTGCGAGACAATTCATGATAGACGGACGGCAAACACAGGGTAATGTTTTGTCTAAGGTTGCTTTCTCTAGGGGAAAATTTGTTGATCATGTAGAAATGTAAAGCAATTCAACAATTAAGTTTTCATTAAAACAACCATGTTAAGATTCATCCAACTGATTAATACATTATTGCTACTTAGTAGGAATCGAACCAGCCTGGCAAGCTTTGAAAGGGGCTTCGAAATTTAGTAGAATACGGAGGGGCGTGGGTTCGAATCTGGGGGTTTCCCCATTACGTTAAGGGATAAGTTCGGTCACATCAAACTTCAGAACACGTTTCAGAAACATTTTCGAAATCACATTATCCCCGTCAATGCCATCAAATAGACTTTATTTACTGTTAATCTAAAGTATAGTAAAAGTGAATATTTACCTCCGTGAATTCCACGCATGTCAGACAGGCTTTGTCCCCGCATAGAGCAGGGATCTCGCTCGATGGTTCCCGGACATCCACCTGAATCAGTGTTAATGCAAAGTGTTCGTACATTCCATGGCAACCTATAAAGGAACAATACAGCAAATGAGTATCTAGCCATTACCGTGTCTTTCACAAGGGAGTAATATAGCACTTAACTTATGTTATACGATTTGTATTTTATGGCCGAGTTTTGATCATTTTCAATCTGGACGCTCTTCATTATACAGTGTCACAACCAACCCGTGAGGGTAACGATGTGACGTGGAAGATTTTGTTTGCTGCAGTAATAAATTGACACGTTGAAGGCAAACACAGTGAGGTATTTACAATTTTGTGTATAATTTATTTACAACTCATCACTTAAGTATATTCTTGCTTCACTTCAGCTATAGATCATGATCTGGACTATAGTTCCTTGTTATGGTTTCAACAAAATCACAATTTAAATATTAATACAGAGGGAACTTTTAATTAAATAATTTAAGCACTTAGATTTTTGTCCCCGTAGGACTCAGAAATTCTTATTATATCGATCAAAGCCAACTTAATGTATACTGGCAACTTATATTATTTGTTAGCCTTCAAACTATCCTCTGGTACGTCTCCAAATGTACGAATATCGGCACTATGCCTCACTTCAAATTCACTGGTCCACCAAATCATTTCACTTCATATTCAATGGGTGAACTTGATATAGAATCAGTGGGTGAACTTATTATAAGTATTTTATTTATAAGTATCTACATTTCATGGCCAACAGTTCCATTCACTTTGTCTGCAGTTTTACAAATAAATCCACTCTCGCCTGTTTTGTTTCACAGTTCAGTTCTACAACATGTTAGGTTCTTCAGTGTCACATAGTCTGCCTCGGCAGTCTTTCCTTAATGGAGAAGACGATGAATATTATTCACATTGGGCGGTGCTCCCGTCTAATGGCCAACTCTGACTGGGTGTTCACTAACCCCATCAACTGTCACATATTAATGATGACTGTTTATTGAATTTCATCACTATCACTCCTCAAGTCCGCATCTCATAACTTAAACCCGGTCCATGTACCAGGGCCATCTAATAATTTAAAACAAAACCATCCAAAATGTATAGGAACATGGCCTCACTTTGCCATTTATCTATCATTAGCAAAGTTACACACCAGCTTATCAAATAACTTTAAATTTAACTGTATCTGCTTTTGGTCACTTTAAAACTGCCTTATTTCCTTTCAAAGTTAAATAAATTCGCTAGATATTCTTCATAAAGAAAAGTTTCAAAATGAACTTACAATGTGCTGTGTGTGTAGCTCCTCTTCTCTGTGCCTCTGCATCGCCTTGCTTCACCAGATAGAAACATATGTGCTGTTTACAAGGGCGTTGGGGTGGCATGCACTCTCTCTCTACAACTTCCTCTGCTCATCCGCAAGTTCAAACTGGTACTAACTACACACAACTCTACTACACACAACTCTACATCCACCTTAAAACTTAAAACCAACATTTTTGCCTGCTCAAGCACACTAGTGACATACCAATCACATTCCTGAGAGACTACACCCACAGAACAAAAAGAAACATACCTTTAGCAATGCCTTTGTACTTATAGCAAGTGCTGCTGCTGCACAGTAGCACTGGTTCACCTGCCAAAACTATTTACAACACAATAGCAGCTGCACAGCAGCTGCTGCACAGATAGCAAATTATGGCCCTACACTTTGTGGACCAAGAAATACAAGATAACCATTTAAAATCACATTCCAACTGGGATATAGGGATCTAGCTGTGACATACAGTTCATGCTAGTATCAATCCTCGAAAAAAAATCCATCTGAAATAATCTCGAAAAATATCATCTTAGAAGATCCTACAATGTACCATTACTTATTTCGATTGCTTTAATCGAAATAAACACGTACAATATGAATATGCAACAAACTTCTGTCACAACATCAACACTTTTCGTTGTACTAAAGCGGGACGACCTAATTTGATCATAGTTTCCAAGTTTGTGGTGTGTTTATTGAAGAGTAGAAATTGAGATAAATATACTCTTCCGCAAAAAATGATGTAATGTATCTTTAAGACGTTATAATTTATGACATTTCGTCGTGTGCCCGGCAAAAGGACGTAAGGGAAAGTTCCCAGCAAAAGGACTTAAGCAATTCATGTTAAAATTTGTGTTTCAAGAACTATGAGCGGGAAAGTTTGGTAAACATGTTGCCATGCAAAAGACATTATAGAAAGGTTAAATTCTGCATGGGGAATGGGGAAACATGTCTTCAGGGTAATTCTAGCAAAAAAACTATCAAAAATGATATATTTTTCATGCCACGAGCCATTTAGTTGCTTACGTCATTTTGTTACTGTGACAAACTACTTTATGTTCCCGGCAAAAGGGCGTAAGGCCGTACACCCTTTTCCCGGCACACGACGATTTGATGGTTTGTTTGTTGAGTGTTTGCTTTTTGTTTTGTTCGTTTTCATTTCCACATAACCATTTTCTCCATGATTAAATTCCCATTGGCATGGTCTTCAGAGGACGTTCATTAGAAATCTCAATTTCACGCAAAACTCAGGGTTGTTATTAAGTCATCAAATGCATTTGTGATCTCCTTTTACTTATACAAATCTGCGTGGTTTTTTTAGTTTTTTTTTTTTTTTTTACATAAGACTAAGTTGTATTTGTTCTTATTTATTATTTCTCTCCATAATGTCCAGTAATGGACGTAAAGAACTTCCAACAAAGTCTCTTTTTCAATTATTAATCCCCAACAAGGCACCGCCCTCTTCTGCGTTATTAAGTATGTGCGGAATGCAAAGATCCAGTCATTTTAAAACCGTGCGTTTAAATAACTTGTCCATTGCCTCCATGAATTGTCTTGGTCTAGCTGACCACATAAAACGGAGGGATTTTTTTGATTTGTTGAGGTCCAAGAAGTACTCTATCTATTGTCTATAGACAGATTTAGAGCAGAGCGGGGGCTGGACTTCTATTTTTGTTCTTTTGTTAAAAGCAACGCAAGAGGAGTGGCTATTTTGTTTAACAATACTATTGATTTTAAAATTCTGGGGCCCAATTTTGACGCTAATGGGGAATTTTTGGCACTCAGCTTGGAAATTCAAAGCCATAATGTTACTTTGATTAATTTGTATGGTCCAAATATTAAAAGGATGATCCATATTTTTACGAGAATATATAGAGAATATTGTCTCTGAGTTTGATAATCATCTTACAATTATTTGTGGTGATTGGAATTTAGTTTTGGATAGCAATCTAGACTGCGATAACAATCTTCATATCCACGATCCTTTGGTGAAAAATTGTGTGATAGGTTTATGTAAAGCTCTTGAATTGATTGACCGATGGTGGGTTCAAATAACAACATTAGGAAATATACCTGGAGACGGCACTTTTACATTCAAACAGTCTAGGTTGGGTTTCTTTTTAATTTCGTCAGAGCTGAGTTCTAGTCTTGTCTCATGGAGAATTAAGCCAGGTTACCAGACGGATCATTCACTGATTGATATTCACTTTGATTTCAATCACATTGAGAGGGGACCGGGTTATTGGAAATTGAATAACTCGTTTCTTACAGATAAGGTTTACGTTGAGCAGGTTAAAAAGGTTATCAGAGAGGTTGTCGAAACTTATGCTGTATCGCCTTATCGACACTCCAATGTACACGACATTCATCTAAAAGATATTCATTAGACTGTTAAGTACAGCTCTTTTTTTAAATGTTACTTATGGAAATCAGGACCAAAATAATCTCTTATGCATCCTGAAAAAACCAAGAATGCTAGTGTCGAAGAAGCTTGCCTTGAAAGTGAAATAAAAGATTTGTCTGATAATATTGCTGATGGTGATTTCGAGCAAACCTTGTTAACCTTCGTAAAACTAAAATGGATGGTGTTATGGTCAGGTCTAGAACCAGATGGATGGAACATGGAGAAAAACCATCCAAGTATTTTCTCAATACGGAAAAACGCAATTGCGTTAACAAATTGATTAGTCGTATTACAAAAGAGGACGGTAGTGAGTTAAACACTTCGGCTGAAATTACTAAAGAGGCTGGTGATTTTTGTAAGAGGCTGTACCCAACCTCAGAAGAAGTTACTACGGTTAAATGGTAATCTATTTTTGATAATTGATTGAAAAGCGATGGTGCTGTCCAACTTAGTGACACTCCGTAACTGTTGACTTGAAATCACAAAAATGTAAAAGTATTTTTTACAGATTTGTTTTGGTGGGATTCGTATCGGGTATTTATATTCATAGTATTGTCATTTTGACAGGGGTTAAATGTAGATGAATATAAGCTGACCGGTGGAGCTATCATGACAGATTGCGTCATTAGTTTCAACGAGATAGGTGAGACTGAGGATCAGATCCCGGTCCTACTAATTGCCGACCCTTACCGACAACTCGAAAAAAAACTACCGACAACTCATTCCATATGCACTCTTAACCACTGATTTAAGCTTTAAATGATAGATAATGTTACTTTGAGTCCTAAAAGCCTGATTTTTACTTCTTTGATATGAGAGAAATAAGTATTTTCAATCACGGAATGTGATTTTCCGCGACGCAGAAGTGCTGTCGTGCACCTATACGCTCTGAAAATTCTTTAGAATCCTTCTGCAGAACGTGGCGATTCCACACAGACAGCCGCCTTTTCCCGTTACACGAATTTACCTCGTTTGTACAAAGAGTGGGGACCGATTATTTTGAAAACGATGCTGCGAAAATAACACGTGACGAACGAAACACGAAACACGTGCAACAAAAGTGCGCACATAGCTGCGAGTTTGGACGTGCAGTTCGCACACGCAGTGAGCAATGATCATCAACTGCACGTCCAAATTTTTTAGGCCTTCAAGTGCTGACGTCATTAAAAAACTGAAAGGTCTGAAGCAAGTAACCCCCCTGCGCACAGTTTCCAGGGTGGTGCTTTTAAATTTATTTTTCTTTTTTGATGGCTATAAATAAATCATTTCGATGTTTCAGGTATGTTGTCTATCCTGAACAGAGTCCAAAAGACTGAATGTGATTGTAATAAATATTATTTGGCAAAGAAAAATTTGCCTCATGCAGAGTGAATGAGAGGGGGACTAGTGTGTCACTGTGGGTCGCAGCACAGTACAGACTACTCGATCGAACAACGATACGGACGGGGAGCTAGATTCGTTTCTAAGGCTTGGGTTGATGTTTTACCGACCGCGGTGTCGACGCACGAACTACGTCCACTTTATTTTCATGTTCATTTAATAGTGACGAAGTCGATCTCCATCTTATGTATTTATTTGTTATTTATTTAAAAAAAAAATTCAATTGATTAATTAATTCACTATTTTAAGCCGCCGAAAAAGAAAAAAAGTCGAATAAAAAGTTTAGGGTCGCGCCGTAAAATTAGGGTCGGTCGGTAACCGGAAACAGAACATTTATTTATTTATTTATTTTTATTTTTTATTTTTTATTTTTTTTTTTTTTTTTGGGGGGGGTCTTAATTCACTTAAGTGTACATGGGTCCCAGAGAAGTGAAGACAAATGAGACTTGGTGCAATTTATTCTATAAAATTACTGAAATTCCGATAGAAGCTGGCCATTCACTAAGTCTTATTGTTCACTCGCTTAAACGGGTCACGAAACCAAACCATTCTGGATTGATGTATTTAGCGCTTGGGGTTCTTTTGTGCAATGTCATACTCCGGTCAACCAAAATGACCTCCTTAGGAATGTTCTGTGGAACAACCTTAAAGTTAAGATAGACAACAATTGTATTTTTTAAAAACACTGGTCTAAAGGGGTTAATTTTGTGTGTGATCCAATGAATAATAATGGGTCTTTTCTGAGTCTCGAGCTTTTTAGGTTGAAACTTGGTATAAAGACCAACTTTTTAGAATACGGTGGTGTTTTAAAGGCTGTGAACAAATTCAAATTACTCACTGGCGTTAGGCCAAATATTAGCTCTTTTTTTTCCATTAAATTTGAAAACACTTCTACAAGACAAAAAGGGCTCCACCCGTATCTATCAATTTTTAGCGTCCGAGCAAAAAATTGTTAGCAAGTTCACTGAAAAATGGGAAGCAAAACCGGGTACCAGTATCCAACTTTCTCAATGGTATGTTTTTTGCAGTATGCGGTATGCCTTTTACGATCACTGAGGATACAAAATTACGGTGGTTTCCAATATAGACTTGTCCATCGAATCGTGGGCGTAAATCCCTTTCTGGTAAAAATTGGGGAAGTGGAAAATGATTTGTGTTCTTTCTGTCAGTTAGAGAGTGAAACTTTGGTCCACTTATATTGTAATTGTGAGTTTCTGTTATGTTTTGGTCCCAAATTAAAGGATTGGATCAAGAAGACCATAAGTATAAACGTTCCCATGGACCACGAGGCAATATTATTTGGTATACTCAATAAAAAATGGAATGCCATGAACTAAATTCTCCTACTAGGTGGCTACCATGTTTATAAAATGAAGATGAACGGTTGTAGTAAACCATCCTTTATTCTGTACAAAAGGAGTTAAAACTGTAGTCTGAGATAGAAAAACAAATTTATATTACCAATGGTAAACGTGCAAGATTCAATCTGAAATGGGACATATTTTCTCGTCTTTGCAATAATTAATTTAGATTTCTGTTTACAATTGTAAATTGCAGAGTGTTTAAGTGAATAAAAGTCTCTCCCCCCCCCCGAGAAAAAAAAGGGGAAAAAAAAGAAATCTTATGTTGGTACATACATGCCTTACTTCAAGGAGGCAATGTAGGCCATTGTCTCAATGGCCCTGTGGCCGATGACGAATAACTTATGATTGACAACAGTTGGTTTCTTTTTGATAACAATATGCACGGAGGGCACGGTTTAATCTACACACAAAGAAAATAATACCAAAACAATACTGAAATAAGCATACAATAACCCAAGACAAAGCAATCAAATACTATAGGTCTGCAATGAACATACGAATGTACTGTGTACAAGCACCGGTATATGCCTGAATATGTACATGTAGGTCTACGCAAATGGAAAGTTGTCATCTTATACTTTGATAATTCACAACAATTTTGATGAGTAAAATCAACCAAAAATGTCACACAATATATACTTAATTAACTGACTGCCATTATCTATGAATCTTATATTATCAAAAGTAAGAAGGAGACTTTACACTAATACGACATTGGGCTCGCGAAAAGCGAAAATTTCAACACCAAAAAACAAACTAGTATCTTGTCATGCAACGCATGGGACTTCAGGCAGGTATGACTTTTACAGTCCTTCAAAATAGTGCCCTCTATCGACCAAAAATCGGCGTCAACAAAGTTTGCTAAAATTGCCACACTGAACGAATACCCTAGTCATTGCCTTGGTGCCCCTTGAAATGTTCCACACATGATGGAAGTATTGGTAATGTCGCATAAAAATGGCTGACACAAGAATAAAATGATTGCGGAATCTCGATGATGATGATGAAATGTAACGACAATGTGGATGGTTGAATGTCAACGTCTCATTTTCGAAAAATTATTTTTTTTAAATGGTCAAGAATTAAAAAAATATATGACATTAGAATAAAGCTATTAAGATCATTTTTCTAGTACTTGATCAAATTTCAGACGAATTAGATTTTTTAGTTTTTGAGAAAAGGGAAATTAAAATCTGTACTATGTGCTAAAAACGGCACCTTTTTAGCCTCAGTTCATTTCTCGTATTTTTTTCCAAACGTGATGACGTTCTTCTTTGGGCTGTTGCTTTCTTGAAATACGTCAAAAAATGTCATACTACCCCGTAAAATGAAGCTTACATGTTATTCTTTTAATTATAGATGATTCCAGAGTGCTGAAAATGTTCTTCAATTAATAAATTGATAAAGAAACGGTGCAGTAGCGAAAACGCTAGGATAACGTTGCAGCTCACCGGTCAGTTGCATACCGTTTGAAATCGCCATTCACGATGAAGTGAATGGCAGCCGTGTCAAAGTATAAGCACAAGGCGGTTTTTTTATTATAGCACTTTCTAAAGGGGGTCACTCGAGAATCAACAGCTGTGCGACAGAGGTTGTGTTGACTAGCTAGTTTATAGGGTTTTCACCTTATACAAGAAGCCATGGAATACAGCCAACTATAATGGAGCATTTGAAAACGTGGGTTTGTCCATTGTTTGTTTATTTGTTTGCATGAGAAATATTTCAACTTTCATATTTTAAATTAATTCCCTGGGTACTTTAGATCCTTGTTTGAGATCTGTTAATTCAAATTCCACGCAATCAAATTGATTGATTCCTTCTGTTCTCATTAAACTTTTTGCAAGGAACTAATATTTTAAGTTTTGTGTGACTCGAAAGACTGCTTTGTTAATTACGAATTTATTGAAAGTGTTGTTTGTTTATTTATTGAAATATAGTGGGTTTGTCCTCGGGACGACTGTGCCACTTTCACCATTTTGGAAGTCACTACACGGTATAACATTATACAGTGACATTGACTTCCAAAATGGCGCAACAAACACTACTTGTGATGATGACGTCAAGTGATTTTGGTCAAGATAAGATAAATCTTTATTGTCCCACCAGGGGAAATTCATGTGGCCATTTGACACACATGCATAAAAATGTTATTTTACATAAAGTATATAAATACTAAAAATATTTCCTTGACGAAATAGGAATCTGTAACTTGATATCGCCACAGAGTCTTATTTCATGTACGCAATGTGTGCTTAAAGTCCTGGTGGTGTGCATGCTATAGGCAGCATTCCATTACGATATGAATTCAACCTTGAAACTTCCGTACATGAGCACCTCTGCGCCCTCTATTGGTGGTGCATACGCAAATAACCGCTGAGGGAGTTTTGGCAAACATGAACGATTGATTAGGCCTGTGTCTGCGAGCATGCTTGCGTTGCAACTGATCTGTGTTGTTATAAACATATTCATTTGAAGATGTTTGTGTTATCCCGAATTACTCACCTTTATCAATCAATCTTCTCAGTAGGTTTACTTCGTTTTCTCCTTAGGAATAAGCAGGATCTCCTGCCATCCACGGCCACACCCTAACTCCAAACTAGGCCAAGGAGTCAACTCAGGTCAACTAACACTCTTGCCCTGTAAGTCCCATCTTGCTTCTTTCGGTGCTTTTCCAATTCTGACACAGTTCAGTGAACATATACCAAAACCACTCATTAGCTCCGTATTCACACTGAATCCTGTGTCTAGTTTCCCGCCTTAATGGTTCATTGATGTGTGACCAGCCAGACTACGCTGCCAGGCCCCCGTATGATAAACCCCTTTACTTTCTTTGTTGTATTTCCTTTGTACATATATTTAAATAGTGACGTAATGCTAAAGGCGAAGCTCGCTAAACAGCGCCGCTAGCGTTTCTTTGAGCACACTTTGTTAAATTTCACATAGCGCGGTATTTAAATATTTGGCTGCACTGCGTGTACATTCTTAGCATTCTTTTACATTCTCTTGGAGAGTAGTTTAAGTGCTAGTAGTCACTCCTCTGCTGCTTTCCGAGGAAGACACACCCTAATTTTGCCAGCGTGTTGTACTTTTAAATAACCTTACAGCAAGCTTAGCTCCCGTTGATATTTCGTCACCAGTTGGATACATTTTCACCAATTATTTAAGGCTCCAATTCGGAATGTCACTTGTTTTCACAACTACTCGACAACTCGACACATTTAGTATAAAAAGCCTGGTTATTTTCTGGATAAAAGCTTGGTTATTTTCTTGATGTTGTAAAGAGTACGGTATCTTGCCTCGCTTACATAGATACATTCAAATAATTCTTAATGAACTCATTTAGACGACTGTTTCATTTAATAACCTTTGCAAACTGTACCACAAATATTTCACAACAATTATGTAGGACCGGTCTGAAAACTCTCAATAGCAAATAATAATTATTGTACATAACTTTATTGCTGATTCATTCTTGAATTCACCATTGACGTGCCTAGCTGCCACTTATCAAGGGCCTCCAATTAGTTTTGGGTACGTTTGTTAATGAATAATCATGGCTTGTTGAATTTTCCTATTTGTATTAAAATAATATCTCAGTATGAGAAGCCTTTTTATCATTATATTTATTAACTATTGATGAATTGAAATGAATTGAGAGACTTTAGGATTGACATATTTATTAAGCTATGATCCATATGGATTTAGACTTGATATAAACTGGTTCACAGTGATATTATCTGATGTACTTATTGTGTTTAAAGATTTTGGTGTATAATAGTTTGAATGAATAATTGTGAGTTTCAATGAATTAATCAGTCATATTCCTGTTCTTTTAATTTTCAGAAAGCCTAATATATATGACTGTCGTTTTGTTTTGTGTTGATGATTGTAAATAAATTGTGAACCCAACAACTGCAGAATAAACTGAACTTTAACAAAAAACAAACTCTGGCTTCCTTCGTGTCACACCCTGAGTAGCCTTACCAACTTGGTTACAGATGACATGACTGCTCTGCATGCAACATATAGGCCTTCATTTAGCATGTGCGTGATGACCTGAAGCATTCATTTTCAAGTTTGTGAATAATTCACAAACTTGAAAATGAACTAAATGACTTATCAGTTGGTTGAACATACATAACTCATGCCTCACAATGCTTACCAAATCATGTGATCGTTATGTAGAAACCATCTCTACCGTAATCGGTATTACTTTTTATTTATTTATATTATTAAAGGCATTATCAGTGACTTGACAAAAAGTTAAAGAAGCCTTCTTAAAGATTACCCTCAGTTCGACCAAATCACCAGCCCCTCATCTCCGAATTTGATTTCACTTAATGTATTATTTTATTTGTTTATTACTTCTATCATTTATTACGTCACCATAACGCCATTTTGAAATCGTGCATCTTTGCTACAGGGGTGTAAATGGGTTTTGAATGCAGAGCCGGCTCTAAATGGCACCACAACATCTTTATCAATGGAGGGTAATGTCGGAAGAGGGCGTGCTGTGCACCAGCGACATTCCCGCGATCGAACGTCGCTTCTCAAAACAGCGGCTTCGGCTTCGGCTTCGACTCCGTGAGCCTGCTTTGAAGCCCGTACCGAAAGTGCACGTTTTCAAAATAACTGACCGGGCTTAAGCCGAAGCCTAAGCCACAGCCGTGCTTCTCAGTGATTCGCCACAGTACAGGTCATTGTTTCTGTTCAATAGACCGATTGCGCGACCCGCGTCACGTGACCTACTATGGGTATTTTTGGGTCCTCCAAAGTGCGGCACGTTACATGATGATTGTTGCATTTGTTTATTCGATCGAGGCTTTTTAACAGTGATTTACGCCAACATTACAAACAAAATAACAGGCAGGTGGCTACATAGTCGCCCAACACCGGTAGTGCATAACTCAAAATAAATCTGTTTTATAGTAGAAAACTGCCAGTCTATGCAATAGTAATGTGATTGACATCAATGTCACAACATACAACTTTCATAAAATGGCTTAGTAACTGTGTTTTTTATTATCAAAAGCCGACTTTTGGTGTGTCTCTGTCGGTCACGTCATATATTTGCACATAGTTTGCCATCCATCAGCTCAGATGACGTAGTACCCAAATTAGGTCACGTGATGACATGTAAACATTGGTCGCGCAATCGGTCTATTCCTACTGGACAGTTAAATGCACCATTTCATAGTTTATTATCTCCTAGGGTTAAAAGTTCTTATGGGACGTTTGGATGACAACAGAAAATGAAACGTAGCAAATTTAGGAAATAAATTATAATTTATTTTATTTTCCTTCTGAACAGTTGTACGGTGTCAACAAAAATATGCCAGATATGGAAGTGCTCATAATTGTCTTTATGAAAGATAGGACTGAATTACGCTTATAACAATAACTAAGTTTATTTGATACACACAAATTAGCAGGGAACCAATCACAAGCTAACGGAGACTTTTCTGCGCTTAGCAAGTTTTCGTGGTTCACAGCTTTTTGATATAGTCAATAACACATTCTATTTGGTATAAGTCAATGACGAGTAATCCGTGATCTATATTCGTCAAGGGAGCAATTTCAAAATGTTCTACTAAGGAAAAAAACAAATGGAACACAAGTCAGAAATGGTACATTTGAAATGATATCATGTTGACTGGTCCTAAATATTCCGGTGATCAAAATGTTTGTCGTGCTTCGTTACTTTTTGTACAGCTCTATAAAATTGGGCACAGGTGTGTATAGACTAATCCCAACAGCTTGTTCATTGGCGTTTACCCCCCCCCCCCGCCCACCCGCCCGCAACCATGGCCGCCACACGCGCGCAGCCACACACACGCACTGTGAATCCTCAATGCTGATTGGTAAATACGCGCGCTGTCGCGAGTGTCGTGTCACGCACGCGTGCGGCGGCTTCAGTTGCGGGTGTAAAACCGGAAACGAGCGCTGCTCGGATTGGTGTATACATGCATAGGCCGCTTCCGTGATAAATGTACAACTCCAAATTATCAGCTTCTTTCTCTGAGAACATTGAATCCATATTCACTCTTAAAATCTTTTGTAAATAAGAAATGAGGCTGAAGTTATCGTTTTTTTATACAGGCACTGTGGCAGACTCGGTACACATGCCGTTAGAGTTGTTAACTACCATAATGGTTTAAAATATTGCACATTTCAATGATATTATGGAACATAACGATAACAAACAGGTGTCTCCATAACTCATGAGTACATAATAAGACACTTTACGTTATTAAGACACGAGATGGCATAAAGATTGTTCATCACAGGGTAGATAAACCATGCACAGGTTGTCAACGTATCTTTAGAAATATTCTCTAAAACTCATCTGAATTCCATTCAATCCAATATGAAATTGAGGGCAAATATCATTCTTGCCTGGCATCTAACCATTTTCATTAAAATTAATAATGTTTATTGAACATTCTTTTTAATAATTTGAAACGAATCATCAGCGGAAATAAAAGTGATATCAATCAAGTTTCGTGTTTATTTTTCTTTTTTCTTAAACCCTTACTGTACAAAGACATAAGTGGTGGAATTCCGTAAGAACTTTATGGGCGATGACACTGCATTTACAGACGAAATATTCTAGTTACATTTTGAGTGCGGTGAAATTCCCTTGCATGTGACGTCACAGGCTCAAAAGCGCCCTCAATGACTGGGGTCAAATGAGGAACCATCTGTGGCTGAAAGTTGTGCTTTTCTTTTGGTTTCTCAGCAATGGCAGCCTATGTAAGAGAATCTATTGGATTTTGGCTCCAGTTTTACACAACACAAAAACAACAAACGTTTTGGTGTTATCACAAAAAAGATGTTCAGAATTATGGTAGATAAAGTTGCTATTTGATGTAGTTAACGTTAAATCAACTTAAGTATCTATATATGAACATAAAAATGTTTAAATGAGCTTCATGTTATAATATTTAGTTTGAACTTTCGGTTTGGACAGGAAACTAGGTCAAATAAGATATCATATTAGTGTAACTTTGTGAAGTACTTTAAGCCCTTACATCCGGCGAATAGATGATTGTGAAAATGGCTCACATAGTTTCAGAGCTTTGTTTTTTTAAATATCAAACTTTGAATGCCGACACTTTACTTAACGCGGTAAATATGGGCGGCTGTATTTAAGACTAACAAAGCTTCACGTCAAATCTGTCTGCGCCACCTTGAGCGGAGATTGGGTATCGCACAGTAAATAATTGTCAGTAGGTGTATCAATGTCATACAGCCATGTCCACACACGCACGCACGTGTGTGCAAGCACATGTACTGTACATATACAATGATGGACATGCTTGGTTGCACTTGCATAATAGATTTGCCTTTATGTCCGGTTTGAACCGGAAGTAAAGATCAAAATGGTGTCGTCTCAATGTAAAAGTTAGAGAAGCCTCAATTCTGTACAAATTGATTTAAGAATGATATTATATGATAGGTACTTCTGAAAATATGAATTTTTAAAGTTTTCAACTTCCGGTTTGAACCAGAAGACAATGTCAAATTGGGTTAGGTCTGTGAGTAGTTTATGACTTTTTGAAATAAAAAATGTTTATTTAATGTAATTCGACACCCGATGACGTCAACATGATGTCACTCAAGCGGTTCATGTCCTTGTGATGGTCTAACTCTGTTAAGTTTGAAGTTTGTATGAGCTTCTGGAGTGTGTATTTGTTAGCGGACAAACGGGGAGTAGCAGAAGTAAAAAAAACTAGACATAAGTTTTTATGACATCACAAAAACAAAGTGCTCGGAAACATGGTATTTAAAATTGTTATTTGATGTATGTAAAGTTAAATCAATCTAAATATGGACATTAAAACGTGCCATTGTGCTTTATAATATATTTAATTTTGAACTTCCGGTTTTGACAGGAAACTGGGTCAAACCAGATCTCATATTAGTATAACTTTGTAAAGTACTTTAAGCCCTTTCATACGGCGTATAGATTGTGAAAATGGCTTATGTAGTTTCAGAGATGTGCAATAGAGCAGGATCTTCCGGTTTGACCAGAAGTAGAGATCACAGAGGTCACGCAATGTGCAACAGCGAAGGGCCTTCCCTTACCTTGGTATTTGGTGAAAAAATCATGTTCCTTCCTCTAAACACTTTAAATGAGGAGCCACTTCCGGTTTGACCGGAAGTAGAAGTCACAGAGGTCATGCAATCTGCAACCGAGAAGGACCTTCCCTCACCTTGATATTGGTGAAAGATTTATGTTCATAGCTCTTACCATTTTTAAATGAGGAGCTACTTTAGGTTTGACCGGAAGTAAAGGTCAAGAATGCAACAGCGAAGGACCTTCCCTTACCTTGGTATTTGGTGAAAGAATCATGATGTACCTCTAACCACTTTTAAATGGGGACCTACTTCCGGTTTGACCGGAAGTAGAAGTCACAGAGGTCACGCAATGTGCAACAGAGAAAGACCTTCACTAACCTTGGTATTTGGTGAAAAAATAAAAATGGTGTCGTCTCAATGTAAAAGTTTGAGAAGCTCAATCCTCTACAATCTGATGTAAGAATAGACCGATTGCGCGACCAATGTTGACATGCGGTCACCTGACCCCTTATGGGTATAACGCCATACAGCTAATGGCAAAATACGTGTAAAGAGATACGCAGTCGATTTTACATTTGTTAAGTGATAATTAATCAGCCCCTTTATTTAAAGTAGTATGTGGTGGCATTCATTTAAGTCACATCTCTGTTTAACAATTTAACAGAATAATATCTACTAAAAAGAGTTTTTTTAGCCATATACTACCGCCGTCGGACGACTATTATGTAGCCACCCGCTTGTATATTTTGTTTGTAATGTTGGCCTAAATCACTGTAAAAAAAAGGGGGATAAAAAACATTGGAAAAGTGAGCACTTATACCTTGCAAAATTTCAAAAGGGCAAAGGAAACACAGTTTTGGAAAGCAATTTCTTACGATGATTTCAGCTTCAAAACTTTGAAATTTTTGTGTTGAAAAGTGTGAGGTGATTGCGGTCATCTGGCCTAACGTTCCGTCGTTCACTAGTACACATTGTGCACATTTGTACGGTACTTGTAATTGTTAAGTTTTGCTGGAACTGTCCTTACTGGCTTTATTCAGCCACTCGAAGGTCTCTGGTACAAACTCTGGAATATTTGTCACAGACTTCAAGCAAGAAAAGCCTCGATCAAATAAACTAAATGCAACAATCATCGTGTACCGTACCGCACTTTCCTATAGAGGACGTCGTGTATGTTTATACCCAGAAGGGGTCACGTGACGCGGGTCGCGCAATCGGTCAATTGTGATTATGTGATAAGTACTTCTTAAACTATGAACTTTTGAAATTTTGAACTTCCGGTTTGAACCGGAAGACAAGGTCAAATTGGGGTCATGTCAGTGAGGCGTTCATTGAGTTTTGAAAGACCTTTCCGATGATGCATAGACTGGACAAATCCATTGTGTACTTTAGGAGTTATTATTTTTTTTAAATAATAAACTTTGATTTAATGTAATTCGACACCTGATGACGTCGTCATGACATCACAACAACGGTTTCGTCTCCTTGCAATGTATAATATGTGTATGAAGTTTGTGAATGTGAACTGCACATGCATCGGGCCCCCGTGCATACAACACGGACGCACCAGTAGCGAGTATGAACATCTCAGACCCCGCAAATTTTTTTTACACGAATTCGAAACAGTCGTCGTAGTACATGTATGGAGAAAAATTTCATCACGCTTGAGTGCACACGCACGTGGTACAATGCAGTGCTGCACTGTACATACTTTTTCCCCGATCGCACTAAAAACAGCACTTTTCGCCTTAGTACAACTTCGTTAACAACGGCCGATTTCGTTCAAATTTCATTAATATGCTTTTATAGTCGTTATCTATTATTAAACCATTCAAGACGAAGTTTGCTACACTGTAACCATGTCCAAATTCTGTTTCATATTGACTCCAGAGCTTAAATTGTGACTTTATTAAAGGAGATGCATACGGTTGGTAGTTGGAGCCTAGTGTCTGTTTTAAACCTATCTAATTGTAGATATATACCATAAAACTAACCTGTGAAAATTTCATTTCAAATGGTGGCAGCGTTTTTGAGATATTGCCAAAAATCTGGAGCGGTTGTGTTCACGATGAAGAAGTATCCGTCATTGGAATACACATTCTGAGAAGCGTTACGGCCATAACGCTTCTCAGATTCAAATTTTTGGGGATGAAAACTGATATATTTTTCCATAACCGCAGCACTTCAAAGTGAAAAAAGTTTCTCAAAATGCATTATACTGTCCAGAGCTGCTGTACTTCTTACCAAGTAAGTTTTTATTGCCATAAATTTTCGGAGTCATTACCAAACGTATGCAATGCCTTTAAGCATTTTAGGCTTCAACTTCCGATTTGAACCGGAAAACAAGGAACCGGAAGAAAAGGTCAAATTTGGGTCATGTCAGTGTGCCGTTTACGCGGTTTTTGATGACCTTTCCGATGATGTACTGATAGTAAAAAATCCCTTGTGTAGATCAAATGTTACGATTTTTTTAAATAATAAACTTTGATTTTTTATAATTCAAGAATTGATGACGTCATCACGACGTCACTTCAGGATATACATTGGTAAATATCTAACTATGTGTTAAGTGTGAAGGTTGTGTGAGTTTAGAAAGTGTGTCTTTGTTTGCAGACAATCGCGGGAAGAGAAGAAGAAATATGAAAAAACGAACAAAAACAAGGTGTTGCGAGCGTTGCTCCGATCACATAAAAAACAGAACAAAAACAAGAGGTGTTCCAGGTTTCACCCAAACACCTAAAAAAAAACACAACAACAAGAGGTGTTCCGAGCGTTGCTCTGAACACCTAATTACATTTTAAACCATTTTCACGAGGTTTTAGAGACTTGCAATAATATTTATATAATTTCTCTTTTAAGAAATGAGTGCATCTATAATGTTAGTTTTCAATGGTAACCAATCATACCATGCGTTGAAATATTAAATACTGTGGTCCAATCTATTTAATAATCGAAATTATTAAAAAAAGAAACTCAAACTATACGAGTTTAAATACAATTTTGGTATGAGGACAGCGGCATCCATGATGGTAGGAACAAAAAAGGTATAGCCGACACGCGCGCTATAAAACTGTTACCTTTTGTAATCAGAGCATTGCCTGTAATAACATGGTTTCATGAATTGATAATAATGATAAAACAAAAATCAATGATATATCCCGTCATGTTTATATATTGACATTTCAGAAATGACATTTTCAGTATGCTCTGATTCGTCTTCACATCCTACTGAGATCTCTTCCCATTTGTAGCCTTTTGTATGATTAGCCTCCAATCACTGCATATCGGAATCGCCGTATCAGGCCCGGTCAGCATTTGGATGCATAATTATTTTAATGACATTTAAGTATCTTCACACACTCTTTTCTAAACCGGGGGTCGATGAAAGAATACAAGAATGGGTTGACTGCATGATTAACCACGTTAATGTACGACGCAACATTGACTGCAATGCGGAGGGCTGCGCTTTGGCTGAGCATAGGGATGATGACAGGGTACATGATCAGGACTAAAATCGTAGGTGTGAGTGTGACGAAGAAAATGATGGTAGATAGAAGCAGCATTAAAGTAACTTTCTTCTGAAAGTTGGGGGAAGGAACACCACTTGTTTTGGATGAAGCTGGCTGAGAAATGCTTGGGATGGTTTTCTCGTGACCCAAGGTTGCAGGTCCTTGCACTTTCAGGGTTTGTCCACTTGATGAGTCGACTAAGGAGTGAACCATTTCCGGACGGTTTGGATTGATCGTGCTGGCATTCCAGGTAGATACATCAAAAGCCCTAGAGTTTCCAGGCACGGAGTTATTTCGATTGTGATTTCTGCCAGGGCGTACCTTAGCCATGCTTCTGATAGTTTTATGTACCTTCCAATAGGATATAACAATAATTATAAAAGAGACAAGAAAGGCAACAACCAGCTGCACGAACTCAGCGATAATAAACGACATCGACACAGCGAAGACGCACCTCCCACTTTTCTTATCTAAAGCATACATGAACAGGAACGGTGAACAAATTGTCGTAGCAATCAGACAGCACACAATGACTGTATTCCGTGCACGCCGATTGTTCAACATATTCCTATGCGGTCGGCAAATGGCGAAATACCGGTCGAGAGCAATAGCAGCAGTCAGTATTATCGAAGAGTGTTTCGGCCACATTTGTAATACAGGGGGCACCCGACATATGAATTCGTTGTTGGGAAAAGGTGAAAAGAGCAGGATGATTGGAATGGTCTCCATGATACAGACAATAATGTCTGCGATGGCCAGGCCTATGATGAAAATGTGCGGGGTGGCCTTGTTCTTCTTAGCTGCGTATACCCGAATAATAAGCGCGTTCCCGGGGGTACCAACCAAGAAGACCGAAGCTTTTAAGATCAGACGAAACCACCACACTGAATCATTTTCAACATCCATCTGAAAAAGGAAAAAAAAAAGACTTTGACTTTTCAATTGAATCTTTATTGTCTAAACAATATTCTAATTAAAGTAGACAACGTTTTAAAAAAAAAATAAAAAATTATAGCAAATTATATCAAAAACGCACTTTAGTTTCGGCGTTATCAGGTCTAGTGCCTCCTGTGAGTCACAATCCAAGTGGTGTCAGGGCAAAGAGAAATCGAGACTAAGCCCCACCCCCGTATTTTTTCCCTTCTTCTCTATAGAGAGAAAAATAAAAAGTGATCAGAAAATTGTTACCCGATACCAAACAGAGAGCAATGCATAGAAAGGAGAGGCATACCCAGAAAATCTCCCAGTCTGTATTTTGGTGTTTTACTTTGTACTTGACAACCCCTTCCCGAGTTAGAGCATAGTTCTCACCACCCTCCAAATATAGTTTCTAAAAATGCCAATCCTCCTCCACCTCCTTTGGCTATACGGTGCAGGTAACTATTGTCAAGATTCTTCCAATTACTGCGATCTTAGTAAAATTACTGCCAATTAGTGCCAACATTAATTTGGTCTGGTCGCGACATGCCTTCACTATCTCAAAGCAGGAACTGAACATAACTTGTTATAGATGATGTCCGGCCATATCCGAATTGGTGGCTATGGCTGGGTCGCCGCGTCATCAGCCGTAGCCGCCAATTTCGATTTCGTATTTTTTGAAAGGTGCAAAGTTGTTGCGTTTTTCCTGAGCAATCCAATGCATCTCATACTTTCAACTCTCGGCTCTCTCTAGAAATTCATCTTTGTAAGTAAATAAACGATCACATGGCTCATTCATAAGCATGCAGCTACTAGCCCTTGTTGGACTTTTGATATGAAACATGAAATTCCTTCGACCTACGCTCTAGATCCATTGCACTGCCGTCACACTCGGCTCAAGTATGTTCACCGTCTTCCATTTTGAGAGTCAATAGACCGATTGTGCGACCCGCGTCACGTGACCACTTCTGGGTATAAAATGTAAACACACACGTAATCCTCCATAGGAAAGGGTGGTACGGTACACGATGATTAATGCATTTAGTTTATTCGATCGAGGCTTTTCTTGCTTGAAATCTGTAAAACATATTCCAGAGTTTGTACCAAAGACCTTCAAGTGGCTGAATAAAGCCAGTAAGGACAGTTCCAGAAAGACTTGAAAATTGTAAAAGTACCGTATAAATGTGCACGATGTGTACAGCGCACGACGGAACGTTAGGCCAGACGACCGCGATCACCACACACTTTTCAACACAAATATTTCAAAGTTTTGAAGCTGAAATCCTCCAAAGAAATTGCTTTCCAAATTTGTGTGATTCCTTTGCCTATTTGAAATTCTGCAAGGCTAGGTATTAACGCTCACTTTTCCAACGTTTGTTTATCCTTTTTTTACAGTGATTTAGGCCAACATTACAAAAAAAATAACAGACGGGTGGCTACATAATAGTCGTCCGACGCCGGTAGTGCATGGCTAAAAAAAACTTCTTTTTAGAAGATTTCTGTTAAATTATGAAACAGAGATGTGATTTAAATTAAAGCCACAACATACTACTTTAAATAATAGGGGCTGATTAACTAATTCATTGCTTAACGTAAGTAAAATCGACTGTTTTCGTACTCACTATGTGTCACGGCCTACGCTTGTACACGTATTTTTTCATCAGCTGTATGACGTCATATCCAATAGGAGGTCACGTGACCGCATTTAAACTTTGTCGCGCAATCTGTCTATAGCCCGATTGCTCGACCAATGTTTATATGTCATCACGTGACCTGTAGTGGGTACTACGTCATCTGAGTTAATGGCAAACTACGTGCAAACATATGCCGTGAACGACATAGTCACAACAACAGTCGGCTTTTGGTAACATTAACACAGTTCCTTAGCCCTTTTATTAAAGTTGTACGGTATGTTAAAAGTGACATTGATTTAAATCATATTACTGTTTCATAAACTAAGTATTCTACAAAAAGGGGGAGTAAAGAACTTTTAGAAAGTTAGCATTTATACCTATAGCCTTGCAAAATTTCAAATAGACAAAGGAATCACAGTTTTGGAAAGCCTTTTCTTTGGATGATTTCAGCTTCAAAACTGTGAAATTCTTGTGTTTGAAAAGTGTGATCGCGGTCGTCTGGCCCAAACGTTCCGTCGTGCAACTAGTCCTACCACATCATGAACATACGTTCCTTGTACAATTTCCGAGACTTCTGGAACTGTCCTTAATGGCTTTATTCAGCCACTCGAAGGTCACTGGTACAAACTCTGGAATATTTTTCACAGATTTCGAGAGAAAAGCCTCGATCGAAATCGTACTGTACCGCACTTTCCTATGAAGGACGTTTGTTTACATTTAATACCCACTACAGGTCACGTGACGTTGGAGGTGCAGACGGTCTATTGCATGTAAAGATATGGTAGGCGTTTAAACGGCGAATTAACACATAACTCGTTAATTTCCCTTGGTTATTAACAAAGCTTAACCATGGCCTCAAGGCTGTGTCGTGGTCCTGAAGTGCCCATTTACCAAACCTGTTTAGGAAAGATTTCATATTCAAAAACATTCTGTAAAAAATTAAAAAGTTTATGTTTCCATCCAACCAATAAGTGCCTTGAAAAGACATATTTTATGACTTGTACAAAAGACTGTAATCATCATAAAAAAGTATTAATGGTATATATACAATAGGCGGTTAATGACAACTCATTTGGTTTTAACTCAGTAGGGAAATTATGCTAATTCGCTTGAACTAATTGGTAGCGGTTGTCTTTCATGTTTGGACTACTTTGATAGTTATGTATGAAAAAGAACGCCGACATTCTATTCCAAAATATAAAACATCAACACTGACTCATTAACCCTTGGTTGCGTTTTGGGAAAATACGCCTTCTATACAATACATGGAAAATAACTAACTCTGTCTTGAATAACAAAAAATCATCTCAAAGCATTGGCAATATTGTTCTTGGTGGCAAAATAATTTATAATGCTGAACGTATTGTAAATTATTGTAATGATTACTTTATTAACATTGGTCCTAATCTTGCCAGCAACATTCAACCAATCCAACCACCTCTCAATTTTAAGGACTATCTGTCAAATTTTCATACAAATTCTTTTTTCTTACCCCACTAACATGTATGAGAATATGAGATTATGGATTTTGTTAAAGATTTGCAAAACAAAACTAGACATTAGGATTTTGTCTCTTGGACAAAATCACAGCTGTTTCGGGTTTTTTTTTTTTTTTGTGTGTCCTGTACCTTGTGTTTTCACCTTGTCACTCGATTTGCCGTGTAACAGTCTCTAAACGCAACCTTTATTTTTGTATGTAAAGCATCACTTATAAAATGCAAGTCTGCAGATCGTTCGTCAGACTTTTTAATTTAGAGCATCTTGTTTCAACCGGAAGTATAGGTCAAAGTCCGATCATGCCTGTATATAAAAAGTCAGATATGATGCAAGCTACACATGGTACAAAGAGTGTGATTCTCTGACATTTGGCTCAGGAGATATGATTTTTTGAAATTTAGAGCTTCCTGTTCAGACCGGAAGTTAAGGTCAAAGTGGGGTCATGCCTGTAGAGCAAATGTCAAATATGATGCAAGTTACACATGGTACAAAAAGAGTATGATTCTACGAAATTTGGCTCAGGAGATATGATTTTTTAATTTTAGAGCTTCCTGTTTTGACCGAAAGTAAAGATCAAAATGGGGTCACGCCTTTAAATAAAATGACAAGTTATTTGTAAGCTACAAAACTACACAAAGATTGCGACTCCTTGACACAGGGTTCATGAGATAAATAAACTTTGAATTTACGTATCTGGATACGTGATGTCGTCACGATGCATGTTTGTATGGTGCATGTTTGCATGGTGGTATAATGTTTATTCTCATGCGATGCCTTCGAACGAAAACCCTAAATTTGTAAAGATTCTGCCCTTCTATTTACAGATAGAGGGCGCAATAGCATATGAGACGTCATAACAATTAGTCAATGAAAGCCAAACTAACGTCTGAGAACACAATATGAAGTTTAACACGCTAAAAAACAGCGCTACCCCACCGCATTCATGTTTGAAGTTTTCCCTACAAAAACGTTTATAGGTTTGCAACACCGGCAAACACCATTGCATAAACGTTGGAAAAACACCGTGTGCGTACTTGTGTACAGATGTATATGCAATTCTGAGCCGCAAAATGCGGCGCAATCCCCTACAACGTTGTACCAATGGTGCTCAGACTGAACAATTAACGGTTATTTATTGTGAAATTACATAGTGCTTTGATTAGTTTTAACGGTCTTCAATAACTCTTTTTTTATAATAAATATTATGATATTATGTCTGAATCAGTTTGGTTTTCGTAGCAAACATTCAACCACTCATACACTCCTTGATTTTATTGATAAAGTTTCTAATAAAATTGATGACTCCAAACACACCATAGGAATTTGTCTTGACCTTTCTAAGGCATCTGATACAATCGAGCATCAAATATTATTGCATAAACTTTCATTTAACGTAATCAGAGGAATTGCTCTTGAATCGTGTAAGAGCTATCTATCAAATAGATTGCTGTATGTTTCCATTTCAAATTCAAGTTCTAGTATCCTTACCCATGGCGTACCCCAGGGATCCATCCTGGGGCCATTGCTTTTTATATTATATACCAACGACTTTGCAAATTCTTTTAGCGCGCTTTCATTTATATTGTTTGCTGATGGCTCAAACCTATTGTTTCGCATAGCAACATAAAACACCTTGTACATACACACATTTGATAACGAGCTTAAATCTGCTGCAATTGGTACACAACCAATGGGCTATCCCTTAATGCTGCCAAAACTAACTACGTTATTTAGTAATTCTGCTAGTGAACTTCCATATGAAGTCAAGATTAATGATTCAATCATTCAATTGTTGTAAATTTTGTGGATTATTTATTGATTGTGGACTATCGGATTATGTTTGTAATATTATCGCAAGGACTACTGGTGTTATTAATAAGATAAAAACTTGTTTTCCCTCACCCGTTCTTGATTCTCTGTACAATAACCCGGTTGTTTCATATATTAATTATGGGATACTTGCATGGGGTGGTAGCTCTGGTAAACGTTTAAACAGACTTGCAGAAACGGGCCCTTCGTATAATCAAGTTCTCCGACTTTAATGTACATACTGATCCATTGTTCTTAAAACATAAAACTTTAAAACTGAATGATCTTTATCATGATCAGCTTGGGTCCCTCATATACCAAGTCACCAGTAACAATAAACCGTCTTCAATTAAAAGCATTTTTTTCTCGTAATCTTGAAATTCATTCTCACTTCACTCGTCAAGCCTCGAGTTTTCAATTTCCATATTCCATATACCCGTACTTCTTTTGCTCATAAAACGATTAAACACGAGAGACCCATGCTTTGGAATTCATTTACCGATAAACTTAAATCATAAAAAAACATTTCTACTTTTAAACGTTTTTACAAATCTATTATGCTGAAGGAAGCTTAAGGTTGATTCTCTGTGATGCAATTGTTCATTTAATTCCAGTTAGCTGGCTTATTGTGTATTGTCCATGCCCTGGGTATTTGTCTGTTTTGTTTCTTCACATCTGGGATTTTTTTCTGAGCAGCACGTGCATTGAGCTCTTTTTTTTTGTTCCACCAATGGCATGCCCTCTTTTTCATTTCTTCTTCAATAGGCTCAATGCACGTGCATGCTTTTAGGGACCATTACTTATACAAGCCTTGCTTTTTAATGGATGCCTCCGCAGTATCATTTATGTCATATCCACAAGTATAAATTTCTATTGCTTTCTGTTACTGTTTTGACATTTATTTTGTTTTGTTTAAAACTGTGGAAAATAAATACACATCAACCTGAACCTAAAATTAAACCTACAAGTTTTATTCTGGAGTTACTTTTATTAACTTTACTAGGTTTGCTGAACAGTTCAGCACGACGTGTATTTACCAAGCAAATAGTCCACCAATAGATAATTAGTTGGGTATGGAGGAGAAATATTTGGGGGAATTGTGCCTTCAATGAAACAACAATGGAACCTGGCACACAGTCAGTATGTCTTAAGAAAGATTTGTCCTCTATAAGTAGAATACAAACAGAATACCGGGAACAATTAAGCCAATTTTAAAAAAAATTTAAATGGCTGCGCAGTCGCTTTTATTTTATCTATATATTTTTGACCCTGTAGCCAAATATCTTTTTCATACTCTGACTTTGTGATAAATTCCATGCTTGTGATCACCAAAAGCACAATGTCGTGACCTTTATGCCGTACTAATGACCAGTTCAATCTTTATCTTTTCTGTAATTTCTTTAGGACGATATTTGCGTCATTATTGTGTATTATGTTTCAAAAATTTGAATCGTCCTCTAAAAATAAAAACATGATATTCACTGATTGTGTAGGCACGAGGGGCGTCTTGATTTAGTAGGGTAGTTCGCGTTGCTGAAATGCATTATTATGACGAGTCTTAACTATAATGTGGTATATTTTATACAACGACAAGTATTTGAATGCGCTTTGGGACTCGTTTGTTTGAATTTTGGAGATTTTGAAACAGGTCACTGTGACAAACATCTAAAGTTCGGCTTTAATATAAAACACAAGAACCCATACTTAAAAAGTAGAATTTTAAAGTTTGTGGAACTCACACTTTATTTTTTAACCAAAACAACCAAGTGTTTTTAATGTTATTTTTGATTGATATACGAGGGCTCACATAACTTCTGACTAAACATGAACCTTGTTTATTCATCGATGTTATATTCTTTTACATTCTGTAAATAGATGGTCCTCGAAGGATCCTTTGCCTATAGCTTTTAGCTCAACGTGAGTGCAGGAGCTTCTGCAACGAGCTTTGTGCAGGGTGATAACAAGCTACATTACCCAATGTTTAGGCCTATTAATTCCCATCAGGTTCCTTCGGCGGGCAACAGACTCCATGCTCGAAGATGTGTTTACTTGGATATCGCTATCCTTCACCCCTAGAATCAGATCTCTTAAATTACGCCGCTGTCAATTTGCTCACTGTAATGCACTACAAATTTTATAGAAGTAGAATTTTTGCCGAAGTAGAAGCCATCATGTTTGAGCGGTTTGTTTTGAAGCAGACATGACGTCCTCGGATTTGTTATTATTCAATTTATGACTCTATTAATTTGAATAATACATGAACATTTGATTCCACGTCCCGTTGCGTCAGCAAATCTTCAAGATATAGGTCAGATATCAAAGATGCATTTTTTGTTATACAGCATTGATTATGAAAAAGAGACCCGACTGTTTGCGCTTGCATTTTTGGTTTTGGTCGTGTGGATGTGAGAGTAAAGAATGAAAACAGAAGCAAATATACGGAGCTCCGAGATAAGACTTATGGCACCCATGAACTTCGTAAAGAAATAATTTATGTCAATACCGCCCCCTGGCTTATTGAATGAAAGGTTTGTTTCAACGAGGTGGAAGTACATCCCCTAAAATGTACTTATAGAGGACAACGGCTTAGACTTACGTTGATGATTTCAAAAATTACATCAATTTACCAAGGTCGCGAGGCTTATTCAGAAATAAGTTTGGCACGCCTTAAGTTTACAGCACAGCGAGTTTATTTCATTTACGTTTAGAGTAAAACAATAAACGAACAGTGTACCCATTACGTTGATGTGCTCCAGAGCGGAATTTGTGTTTGTGTCAGGGAAACGAAATAAGATTAGAGGTCAATATTTCAATGCACATTGCCTAGTTCACAGGAAGCTTTTATCTAATTTCAAAATAAAATTTACTGTGAAACTTGCATAAACCTTTTTGTAAACGGGGAGCAAGAAGGTTCGCATGGTAAATCTATATTTTGTGCATGGCAATGACATCTGCAAGTTTGAGCCTATTTACACTTTTTATTGCATAAAGGGAATTAGGAGCGACAAAACTTTTGTTTTCAAACCGAAATGTGTTGCTTTGGTAGACTCTTTCCGAATACACACTTAGCTTATAACTGACGATTCCTATAACTAACGACACTGTTACAAATGCTGGGGGAAGAAAAAACAAGCAAAAGAAGAACAGATTACTGGATAAATTAATTAAATTTGTTAATAGTCATATTTACTAGGCAATGAATGACGTAACAATGCGTGCCATTTTTATTGTTTCCTACTATTTCACTGGGCAGAAAATCAAGCAAATTCCCATAAGTTGGATAGATTTTGGAAGGAAAGTGGGCAGCATTTATTATTCAGTAAAAGATTGAGAAATGTACACGTTTAGAAAGCACTTCCGTAACGAGATTCAGGAATTGTAAAAAAAAAAAAAAAAAAAAAAAAGTACTTACAGTTTGCAAGTCCCCATCCCCTTGCATCAGGTGCATAAAGGCCCACGATCCTAAGATCAATCTAGTGGTACTAACATGGATAAGCACAACCCTGTTAAAAGTGATGAAATTTCGTCCGTTGCCCATAATGATGCAACCAGCTGGTGAGGTTCACAATCACAGCAGTGTCACGTCAAAATCCGTTCTCTTCAAAATCCCCGCAAGAAAATATAAAGGACTAAAAGCAGCTCCACACACCGAACAGATAAAATAACTGATAAAAAAGTTATTGTAAGATGAATTCACGATCCAGATAACGATGAACGCCGCACTGCGTCATTGATAAAGTGGCATTCACCATTACAAAGATTACAAGATCCCAGTAGCACAATTTTGATGATAAAAATCATCCAAAATCTACATCCAAAAACAGAAATTAGTTATAAACTAGAGTCAAAAATGTTAAAAGAGCAGTTAGCTCGGCTAAAATGTCACGATGACAAATAAAAAACAAAGAATTTAGTGGATTAACGTAGTATTAAGCGCGGTATAAATGTTTGTTGTTAATATTATTATGATTATTATTATTATGATTAAAAACTTAATCCCTGCGACAAAATTAAAAACGCGAAGTTCATTCCACACGCATGCGCCATAGAACCACTAGAATCTATCAATCAGAAAGCTAGGAATCTTCAAAATTTGTGAACAAAAAATCTCATGAACAAATTTCATCCGAAAAGTGTTCAGACATGTCATATGGAGGCCGCCATGTTTGTTTCCGGAAGGTGACGTGTTGGCCCAGAATGCAATGTAAAGTGAACCGAACCAAACCAATCGAACCAATCACCCATGCCTAGCGCCCGTCCGTCTCAACAGTGTCATCCAAACCCGCATTGTTTGCTTCCAGAGGAGAATCAGTGCATGCAGATGCAAGTGCAAATTAACCAGCAATCACAACCATGTCTAAAATCTGCCATTCATCCTTGTTTGAGGTAAATGATCATCTTATTTATTCATTTCAGCTGTGTGCGCGCTCCATCAGTCTGGACCACCCATATAGCAAAGTTGATCACCGATCGCAGAAGTCAATCACCGATGGCAAAGTTGATCACCGATCGCAGAAGTCAATCACCGATCGCTAAGTTGATCCCCGATCGCAGAAGTCAATCACCGATGACAAAGTTGATCACTGATCGCAAAAGTCCATCACCGATCGCTAAGTTGATCACCAATCCAGAAGTCAATCACCGATGGCAAAGTTGATCACCGATCGCAGAAGTCAATCACCGATGACAAAGTTGATCGCCAATCCAGAAGTCAATCACCGATGGCAAAGTTGATCACCGATCGCTAAGTTGATCACCGATGACAAAGTTGATCACCAATCGCAGAAGCCAATCACCGATCGCTAAGTTGATCACCGATCGCAGAAGTCAATCACCGATGACAAAGTTGATCACCAATCCAGAAGTCAATCACCGATGGCAAAGTTGATCACCGATCGCAGAAGTCAATCACCGATCGCTAAGTTGATCACCAATCGCAGAAGTCAATCACCGATCGCTAAGTTGATCACCAATCCAAAAGTCAATCACCGATCGCTAAGTTGATCACCAATCCAGAAGTCAATCACCGATCGCAGAAGTCAATCACCGATCGCTTAGTTGATCACCGATCGCAGAAGTCAATCACCGATGACAAAGTTGATCACCAATCCAGAAGTCAATCACCGATGGCAAAGTTGATCACCAATCGCAGAAGTCAATCACCGATGACAAAGTTGATCACCAATCGCAGAATTAGTCAATCACCGATCGCAGAAGTCAATCACCGATGACAAAAAATGATCACCAATCGCAGAAGTCAATCACCGATCGCTAAGTTGATCACCGATCGCAGAAGTCAATCACCGATGACAAAGTTGATCACCAATCAAGAAGTCAATCACCGATGGCAAAGTTGATCGCCGATCGCAGAAGTCAATCACCGATCGCTAAGTTGATCACCGATCGCAGAAGTCAATCACCGATGACAAAGTTGATCACCAATCCAGAAGTCAATCACCGATGGCAAAGTTGATCACCAATCGCAGAAGTCAATCACCGATGACAAAGTTGATCACCAATCCAGAAGTCAATCACCGATGGCAAAGTTGATCACCGATCGCAGAAGTCAATCACCGATCGCTAAGTTGATCACCAATCGCAGTCAATCACCGATGACAAAGTTGATCACCGATCGCAGAAGTCAATCACCGATCGCTAAGTTGATCACCAATCGCAGAAGTCAATCACCGATCGCTAAGTTGATCACCAATCGCAGAAGTCAATCACCGATCGCTAAGTTGATCACCAATCCAGAAGTCAATCACCAATTGCTAAGTTGATCACCGATCGCAGAAGTCAATCACCGATGACAAAGTTGATCACCAATCGCAGAAGTCAATCACCGATGACAAAGTTGATCACCGATCGCAGAAGTCAATCACCGTTCGCTAAGTTGATCACTGATGGCAAAAGTCCATCACCGATCGCTAAGTTGATCACCAATCGCAGAAGTCAATCACCGATCGTAAAAAGTCACCACCCATCTCAAAAACCATCACCGATCATGACTATGTACCACCAATGGTGCAAGCACATCACCGATCGTGAATATGCATCACCAATCGCAAAAGTTCACCACCGATGGTGAATATGCATCACCGATTGCACACCCATTCACCGATCCTGGGCACAATTACATGTACATTACCGATTGTTAAAGTACATCAACAAACGAATGACCACATTAAATGCCTCTTTGGCGTTCCCTACAACACAGATTGCACAAAATGAGGGCAATCAGAGTACAATAAAAAGACAAAGGCTATGGGGGCTTTCAGAGAGGCGCGTTGTGCGGTTTCTAATTAATAGCTTTTATTTTATTTTATGTTGTTTAATTAATTATTTATTTCTTCTCTTGGGCGGAGTTATACGATTCCATTTATTTCAAACATGAATAATGTCATTTATTTGTTATTTATTAATTTGTATTAATTTATTTAATGATGTATACATACAATTTTGTTAGAATTTATTAATTTATGTGGTTATTTCATTTTACTTTTTATTTGTTTTGTATGGGGTGCATGAGCTAGTTTCAATTGGGAGTGCTCTTTTTAAGTCGACTCTTTCAAAATGAATATAATATACGATAATAATATTGACATAGATTGCTGAACTGACTCTTATTAGGCGTAGATCTTTGTAAGCTCACATGATTCCGATCTGGTTGTAAAAGCAAACTATATTTTTGTTCAACAGCGTAGGGGAAGGTCTTTTTGACACATCCATCCTCCCCAGCCTATACAGTACAGGAATGATGTGTACTGTGCCCGCAATCTAATTCCTTATACTAACGAATTTGAAGAGCATAGTCAAGTTACTCAAGTATTTTGCAAGTCTGTGAAAATGACAGTGTCAATGATGTTCAGTTACCTTCATGTCAATGTTCTTTAACCATGTTATTCTTTTACCTGACATATATACTTCTTACTAAAAATATACAGCAACGTATAAATAGGCTTTAATTGAACCCCCCCCCCCCCGAAAGTGCAGATAATTTTCACTAAAAGTTTCGCTAATATTATGACAAGGCACGCAGTGAAGAATGAATAACAAACATTACTAGTAATCGGTAGATTATACTATTGTGTTTCACCGTGGTTTTCTCTATGGTTGCACATTGGAATTGATTAACCTTGGCACAACCTTGGATAAAGTGCGTTTTGAAAGCTAAGTCACAGGGGGCCATCGTAAATCACTAATATCTGCACGTTTGCGATGTTGCACATTTTGTAGTGAATAATTACGTAATAATTATTATTTGTGATGTTTGCATATTGTGCTGATCCAGACAGCACAGGCCTCTGATTCTGATATAGAAACAAAATTGCTATTTTTATATGCAAAAAGGCGCACACATATTGTATTCCCCCAATGGTTCTACGATATCTTGGCTAGGTCACGTGACTTCAAGGGTCCATAAACTATCTTTTTGATTCTATACTAATACGCCAAGATATTTACAGATGACTTACTATAGTGATGTAATATGGTGGCAAGATGAAGTTGTTGATGATGGCTCGAGGTCAAGAAAGTGGTCTTACCCTCTTAAAAGACCCTCCCCTCCCCCATGATCCCAATGGTCTGACCCAAATGGTCTCCCTTTGCGATTCTCCTTTGACCCTTAACATTTGACAACAAATACCTAACTTAATGACATTTTAAATCCAAGCAGAATTCAATTCTGAATTTGTGGACAGTCACACATTACTTTGGCCCAAATGGGACTCGACGTGAATACGTTTTCACTTTAATTCCTTCAGTTTCAAAGTCATCCATATTTCATTATTTGAAAGAAGGCGGGAATACACAAAAGGATTTGTATTGTATGCTGTTAATCCATTCCCACAGTTCAGTGAATTATGGATGAATTTCCTCGTCGGTATATCACGCGGCTTGAAGGTCTCTGAGCAAGTAATAACTTTTCTCATTTTAACTTAATTCTAAAGGATAGAAAACTATTTTATTTTCTACGCTTACACAGATGTGTGATAAGAAACAATGCATATACTCGAGGTTTCGCCGAGTCTTGCGGGAAAACAATTCACACTCAGGCATATCTACTCGGGTGGGATTCGAACCCCTCCCTCCCCGCCCCGCGCCATTCGAGACAGCAGATGCTAACCACTATAGACACCCAAAATATTATAAACTAGTAATACAAATAATAATAACAACGATTATAATAAAACTAATAATCCCAGATTCAACATTGGTAAACTGACTGTAAATGCTTCCATTCTCTACACAAATCAAGATATTTGTAATAAAACCAACCTGTGAAAATGTCAGCTCATTCCGTTGTTTTATTTTGCGAGAAAACAGTAAAAATGCATTCAGCATTTTTGTACGCATTCCTTAAGGCAGTTTTTTTTCTCACTGAGACGAAAACAAAGTTTGGATCTTATTTCATTTATTATTTAAAAACCATAACACTTCAGGCAGAAACATTTCAAGGAAAGTTTTCTGCCATCATTATCTTTATACCATGTAAGGTATATATATATCTGTGAACATTTAAGCTTTTCTTCCTACCTGAGCTGGGTCTTTAAGGTAAAGGCATTGCAAAAAAATTTGAAAATGTGCGTAGTGACCAATGTAATAATATAAATAATAATTTAATTTATAATGCAAGAACAATGAACTATAAAAGAAGTAAAAGCTACTGAAAACTACACGGTACAACAATAAAACACAGCCAGAGAATAATGTTTACGAAACAATTATGGAGCATTAAAAATATTCATTATACATATAAATAGCTAAATACTAAAAACAAACATTAAAAAAAAAAATGTAAACACTATCTAATCACCGCTGCATTGGTCATACTGAACAGTATTGTAAATTTCTTGAAGTCGTTAAGCAGAAAATATTGCTTACCCAAATTACATGCTTAGCAAATATAGAAAGCCAGTCATGAGCAATATACATAGCATGGTCTTTTGGCATAGTGGAGGTTTAATGCGTAAATTACAGTTTAAAATTTTAAATTCTAGTGATTTTCTCGCAGTCATTCTATTGTTTCTGTGTGAACTGTACATAGCAGATGGAAGTGGTTTTATATGAAGCATTTGAAAGGAAACACACCACAGGGATGAGAACATGTTGTGGACAAAGCTTGACATGAAAGCTGTGACAATCTTACGCTACCCTGTTCTCAGTCTTTGTCCTGTAAGATGAGAAACCACTATTAGGGATTTGCATACCTAATGAGTTCCATAGGGTTGTGCAGTTTGTGGAGGTTTATCTCTGTAGTTTATGACTTAATCTCCTGCTTATTTAAGGACTTTCTTTTTGTTATTGTAATTTAAGCCCCTACTGACTCTGTCACCAACTTGTTTGTTATAACTATTGCACACAGGCTTTCTCAGAATGCAAAAAGAACCAACGCAAATTTAAGAACGGGCGATGTCGTTCAGACCCCCAATTTATTTTTTTAATATAGCCAAAAATTTATTGCAAATTCAACACCCACGAACCCCTTATCCTCATGCAAGCGCCCCCACGGACTGGATCCCGCATCAAAAAAAAAAACGGACCACGTCTGATGGGACCGAAACACACCCCAACCGGTGTAAAGAGCCCACCAATCGGCACACGCTCAGCCCCCACAAAAAAGACACATTCTAGGTCCGCCCACCCGGGTGTCCGGCCGTCTACGCACGCAATTGCGGGGAGTTGTCAGAACCCCAGGGCTAACCCAAACCAACAGGTACCCCGGGACGCATCAAACCGGCAGGGTACGGGCGCCAATGACGGAAAAAACACAGCGCCCGTGACCGGAAGCCCCCATGTCAGCTTTTAGAAGGAAAATATAGCAAATTTGTCACCACTCGTGTATTTGCTCTTTATGAATGGCTATTTCGTAGACCAAGTAGATGTCGTCGGTGACATAAGACGTTATAAAGATACTTATGTGGACATCAAACACATTAAGTCCTACTGTTTGATGTACATGGTGCTGAAGAAGCGGCTTTATCAAACCATTCAGTGGAATAATGTATGCATCATTTTATTCAGCTGCATTTAATTTACCCTGAACGAACTGCATAAAAAAAGTTTCCATAAATCATGGAATTTGCTGAGACTGCTGAGGGTTTTATTAAAAATGAAGACATTATTGATTACCAATGCGAACAAAAATTAAAGAAACTTATTGACGCAGTTTGAATTCAACGATTCAACGATTATCACTAGCTTTTACATAAACTGGTTTCTTTGAAGAGAATACATAATTTTAAGTTATCGAATTGCAGTCTCTTGCCGCTAACTTGAAGTAAGATTATTTCTAAACGGTGAAACGGGAATCAGATGAAATAACACACAAACGAATGCAAGGGCGTCGATTGGTTGGGGACGGTGGGACATGTCCGCCTGTCCCACACACACACTTTTTAGAGTGGGGGCATACATTAGATTAGATTAGATAAAACTTTATCAAAATCCAAAACTGGAAATTACAAACTGTTTTCTCACATAAATATACAATATAAAAATACACAGCAGTACATAGAAAAATTATGTACGTCCACAAGCATATTAAATGTCCCCAAACTTTTCTATCCCCCCCCCCATCACATACACACACCCCAAAAAAGACGATAAATAAAAGCAAAAATATACAGCAAATCGGGGAAAGAAAACGTGGGTGGTTTCGGTTTGTTCATACATTTTTCTTCAAAGAACTGATAACGCTCGAATGGTCATGGGTGAAATGATTTTGTGTTTATTAAACATTGCCCTGTCGACGGCCCATACAAAGATGGACCACGCGCGGAATGCTATTTGGGCCTATTTCCGGCAAAGCTATTTCCAATCTTCCAAGGCTTGTACGTGCACGTCCCCACCCCCCCCCCCCCCACTCCTCTACACACACCCACACCCACATTCTCATTTTTGTATCCTTGTGGAGACCTCTATTGTTCTTTCTTTTGTCCCTGTACTTAATATTTTCTTATAGACTTTGTACACAAATTTCCTTGTAGAGCATCCCTCTCTTTAGAATTCCCCTGTGGAGACCAATTGTTCTTGCGCTTCCCTTTTGTTATAGGACTCCACAAGGGAGCGAATTCGAGCACACCCAGCCATTATAAAGTTTACAAAAAGCAAGAGTGTGTGGCTGCAGTTTTGTGTATTGGCTTCTCCGTAGTCTGGGTATACACGGACCGGTGTCGCGGTCTCAGGTTTCCGGCGTGCTCATTTTTCCGGATGACGTAGCCGGGCATTTCAGCACGCGTGCATCATGGTCTCAGTATTCCGGCGTGCTTGGATTTCCGGGTGACAACATGGTACTATATGATTATTACTGGCCTCATCATATGAATGATTCTTGGCTTGGTAACGAACCAACCTCTTCTGCCCATCCGTCGACCCGTCTGAATACAGACCGCTGTCTAAGTAACGGATAATTTTAGCATTCTTCTCACGAAATTCGTTAAAACGATCCGATCGTCCGTGATCCGTCACCCTGATCCGATACATGCGATCCTGACACGTACATACGACTCAGCACGGCACTGAAACGGACGATTTTCGTCTGCTGTGCGCAGACATGGCATGACGTCATTGTACCATATTTGGTCATCCGGAAAACTGAGCACGCCAGAAACCTGAGACCACGACACCGGTGTCGTGGTCTCAGGTTTCCGGCGTGCTCAGTTTTCCAGATGACCAAATATGGTACAATGACGTCATGCAATGTCTGCGCACAGCAGACGAAAGTCGTCCGTTTCAGTGCCGTGCTGAGTCGTATGTACGTGTCAGGATCGCATGCATCGGATCAGGGTGACGGATCACGCTGAAGCTATCTTGGCGGCCTGCGCGCTGGCGGCCTCCTCGAGCAATGACGTGCGGATCGTTTTAACGAATTTCGTGAGAAGAATGCTAAAATTATCCGTTACTTAGACAGTGGTCTGTATTCAGACGGGTCGACGGATGAGCAGAAGAGGTTGGTTCGTTATCAAACCAAGTACCATGTTGTCACCCGGAAATCCAAGCACGCCGGAATACTTAGACCATGATGCCTGCGTGCTGAAATGCCCGGCTACGTCATCCGGAAAACTGAGCACGCCGGAAACCTGAGACCGCGACACCGGAACACACTCACAGAATCCTGACCCGGAAATAGGTCATTCAGAGTGTCCGGCCACAGAGTTATTCTTGAACACAGTTTTTGTTGACGAAATTTCTTCAATAAATCACTGGATATTTTTATTTCTCTAATAAAGTGGTACCCTTTACTGAGGAGAAACAGCCTTTCCCTACGAAGTATCAGGTTGTAGGTTGTTGTTGTTTTTTTCATTCTGAGAGATCATGTTTCTGTTCCCTCAATGTTAGTCAGTTTGCTTGAAACTAACCCTGTAGTCTGAACAGTCCCAATCAAGAAGGGATTCCATTCTCGTATGTCAGTCTAGAATGTTACTACATCTGTTTTTGATGAACTTCTGTTCTAAAATGTTTACACCAATGTTGAATTTGTAATCTCAACTCACCAGAAAACAAGAATCCGAGATGTAGTTAGTCAATTTTCATATACATGACATTTAAATTGGCGTCAAGAACTGGCATGGGACGCAAACCTAGCAGCGATTCCGCATCACCAACTGAGTTTCTTACATTTATTAATCACTTTCAGCCTTCGATGAACTTCGATGACAAACTCCGAGCATGCAAAAAGAGCAAGATTTGAAGATCCTCAGGTCATTTACATTTATACACGTCATGAGAAACAAAGGCTGATTGAACATTCTCCCTAAATTAGCAGCCTTGGGGATTGATTAGAAGAAGGAAACAAAGACGACTCTTACATAATTTTCATCTCTGAAAATATCCAAACGTTGATTGAAGAATATGTTATAATTGCAATTTGTTGCGTGGTTTGTGAATAATGAACGTGAAGCAGTAGAATGTGGTTCCAGTGGTGGGAATGTGTTCAGTTGAAAACACACTGTCAACCTCAAACTCCACTAAAGTAGAAAACAAACAAGCCCATCCTTCGTGGCTGCCAAAAGTGTACATTAGTGACGGTACTTTACCTATCAATGCTAAAACAACAATTTGAACGTCACAAGCTTGTTACCCTTCAGCAGACCGAGGACTTTCTTTGTCAGTTTTTATGTACAAAACTAAGTAATCACAACACAGTACTCCGAACAAGCCATCCTACAAGTGATCTGAGCGGTGTACGACAGGGTCTTTGGAACCAAGTGCATCTTCTGGACGTTTTTTATTTTTGTAGGGGGGTGGTTCTTCTTTTTTCTTCCTTTTTCGGTTTTAAACGCAATTTTTTTTTATTTACTATAATTGAAGGTCGACTGTGAAAGCTTTAACGATAATACTGTAGGCCACACAATTGAAGACGAAAAATATCATGGCTGCATCTCACTCCACTTTGCAATTAAACCTTGGCTATTTAATACGATTATATAACAGTGTATAGGGATTCGGTTTTTTGTATTAACTAATCACCGAGCCTATGTGTAAGAATTCTGCTCCCGTTATGCGCCATTATTGCACCGTTGGGCATGTAGGAATGCAAACTTGAAGCTGAGCGGTGATATCCATAATTAGCCTGAAGGTTGATTGAAAATACAAAATGAATGATGTAGACTTAGCATTAGAGGTTTAGACTGCTCAAGATGTTCACTGAAGCACAGCCATGTACGCTTGATTGATTCAGTACAGAATGATTGATGCTTATACATTTCGTTTCTTTCAGAAATGCGTCGGGTTTTATTTTCCTAATAATGAGTTTGAGATTAAATCTTGTTTAAACGAAAGGTTCGTTCTTCGGGACACGAGGTTGACAATCAACATTAAACTCATACAAGTAAAGCTTGATGTGTGAGACTGTCGCTTTTGGGTACGACCATGCATTTTATGGCCAGGGAAGTATTTCGGCACATTCGGTATTTATCTACTATTTCGTATGACTTAGAGTGACTTAAAATGATTTTTGTAGCCCTTTTTGCGATGTATGCTATTGTTCCGAATAAGTATTTTTACACACACATAAAGGCCTGACACTTCGCTCTTGTAAGAGAAATCAGTTTTTAATTAGGAAAGAGCACCTCTATGAGTATGAGAGGTGAAAATTCTTCAGGGGAAAAGGCAATGGCCAGGAACATTGATGCAATGGCCTTGATCCGTGTTGAACACTTCCCGTTTGAAATATGAGTCCCTTTCTTGTTTAATTATTATGTCCAATCCTTTACGACATATCCATAATTATTTTATATTAAATGTTCGCTAAAAGACAAAGTAAAACATTGGTCATTATCGAAAAGAAGAAATGGTTATAGTTTTTAATCTGGAAGCTTACTAATCATAAAGTTAAGCAATCCTCCAGGGAAGTTTCTCTGTTTAAAATACTGTCAAAGTTGAGAAAAAAAGTATTTTCCCACAAAATAATGGAAGACTCAAAAATATATTTATCTTCGTAATTGCTAATGTTACAGAGTATAAAAAGTTATGAGCTTTCATTTGATACTTTGAACGAAAAATCCGTCAATGATTAGTGGCAGTTAATTACAAACGTAAATGAATAAAAGGCTGGGCCAGCCTTTTAATCCTCAGAGCTATGACGTACGTCATTTGCATATTGCTGAAGCACAGGATATGAATATTCATGTTTGTATTCATGCAACGTAATTTGGAACGACAGTCGACCGGTTATATGTGTGGTGCACATGGTACACGGTGTAATGAGAAAACCCCACACATTGTACACGTGTAGATCGCACACATTGCACATGTACTCGTACAAACCGTCATGGCCTACAAGTTTGACCATTATGAAGGACAAGCCAAGTTGCCCGATCTAAAGATCGGGCTTGGAGCGGTCGGTTTGGGTGAAATGAAGGGGAATGAAGGGTATAGATAGTTGGCTAGTATGATCTGACATAATCGTACCATCATGCGGCAACATCTCCATCGTAGTTCAGGTGATTTTAAACTATATTGTTGAGGTCTTTCATGGATTTTGGAGCAGTTTTTTGTTACTACCTGTTTTTGAAATTTGAATTTGTGAGGCATTATTACACAGGTACCAACAAACACATGAGCGTTCACTCGGTTGGACCCTATACATAGTATACGCAACATAATGTCCAGTGTTAATAAAAGCGTTGTTGGGTCTAGTGTAACTCGGTGACTGTGATGGGGTCTAAAATAATAAGAGGGAAATCCTAGACCCGTGTAAAAAGTTTGTCGCACCCCTCCCCCTTTCCTTCCTCCATGGTCGCACATAGCGTCCGGAACGGCTGGGTCTTGCTGGTCGAGAGGGTACCAGCTGCGTGTCCAGAAAAATCCAGACAGCAAGACAGTTAAGTGGTACACCGATAATCAAAATGTGAAGAGAATTATGAACCTGGGCAGCAGAAGATCTGATCTTCAGAAAATTGCCTTAAGTATCAATCAATTTTGTGAGCAGAAAGGAATAATTATCGAACCGGAATGGATTAAAAGAACGAATAACCAAATGGCCGATACACTGTGCAGAGCAACTGATAGTGATGACTGACAAATTCAGTCCGGAATATTTGCATATCTCGATGAAGTTTGGGGTCTACACTCCATTAATAGGTTTATTTCAAATTTGAACACACATTGTAAGAAGTTTAATTCCAGGTGGTGGTGTCCTGGAACAGTTAGCGTAGATGCTTTTATCCAGCATTGGTCAAAGGAACACGAACTTAACTGGCTTGTACCGCCACCAAGGTGAATTCTGAGAACACGGAAGATAATGCAAAAGGATAAGGCAAAAGGGACTATTGTTGTTCCCCTATGGAAATCATTTCCATTTTGGTCGTTTGTGGTTGCAGAACCAAATGTATTTCACAGTTTTGTAAAAGCTAAGTTTTAGTACGAACGTGATCCGCAAAGGATTCGGTAACAATGGGATTTTTGCAGATAATCAACAAAAATTCAAATTAATCGCTTTGATTTTTTTGATTTTTTTTTTAATAGGGGGCCCTAATCAAATACTGCCAGATGGCAGAAACATGAGTCACATCCTTCTAAATTGTATGTGATGGACACGAGACAAGGAAAGTAACTCCTTTGTTATTTTTACTAGGTATATCCATTTGAAGAGTAGTGTAAGTGTGGCATTGGAGACAACTGGAGTCAGTGAAGCAGGGTAAGCAAAGAGAATGTGTGGGTACATGATGTCGGCTAGAAGCGACAGCACAACAGCTTTAAGAGATGGCAACAATTTTGCAACCAGAACAATTTTCCAGACATGCCAGCCGATCCAATTCATGTTTCAGTGTTTTTGACATAACTATTGCATACTGGGTCAACGCACCATGTCATTTCGGCGGCTGTTTATATAGTACCAGTGCCTAATGGGCACACAACATGAACGGTCTGGACGATCCAATTAATAAAGCTTTCATCAGGAATCTTCACGAGGCAGCAAAGCGGACTACAAGTCACAAAACTGTCAAGAAAGATGTTGCTACTGCTGACATGATAATAGAGCTTTGTAACAGTTTTGAAAATAACCATGACGTGTAACAAGGGATTTATGTATGACAGCAACTGCACTCGCAGGTTTTCTGAGATATGACGAAATGATTCCATTCGCTGTAATGATTTGAATATTCAATCAGATCATTTTGTAATTAACATACAGAAGAGTAAGACGGATCGGTACAGATCAGGCAATGAGGTTGTAATTGCTATAGGTTCAAGTTCAGCTTGTCCATACAATATTCTGTTGAGATTTATATCTGTAGCAAATGTAACTTCCGATTCGAAACATTTACGTTTAAACCAGCTTACAGATCAAAAAAGGTGTGCAAAATAATATCCAAAGACAAACAATTGAGTTATTCCAGAGCCATTGTAGCAGGAAATAGTTGTCTCATAAATTCGGGTCATGCATGGGTGCATACAAGAGGATATTATAGGAATTATATATTAAGGGTGAGGTGGGGGTTTAAATAGGGGGACAAGAGCTATAGAAGACAGGTTCTAGCAAGCACCTTTACAGCATACTTCTCGTTAAGTCTAATTTCATACAATTTAATGACTGGACATTTATATACACAAAAGGTGAGGTCCAACACCTTCACGGGGGGAGACTCTGGATGTCTTTGGGCACAGGTTTCCAGAGTAACTTCTCTGGTTTTCCTGGAAATCGTGTTCTTCCGATGATGTGCTTTTGGGTGCATGGTAGGTAGAAACATTATTACCTGCCAAGCGGGGGGAAAATAATTGTTGCGAGGTTGAAAGTCAGACAGGACTTGCAATGACAGCCGGCTTAATAAAAAAAGCCAGTATATGTGATGTAACATGTATATTATTTGTGAGTTAATATATAGACCTATGGGTCCATTGATCTTGTAAACGTGCTCGAACATACAGTTCGTACATGTACTTTGTAATAAACGAACAGTAAGCGTCGCTCCACGTGCTTCGCTAACGCCATATTTTTATATTTAATGAGTATTTATTGTGTTGTATGCATAGAGTATAGCTAAGACTGTACTTTTACTGTATCAGGAATCGAAGACATCAAATTGTTACAGTGGCCAAGGGTGGATGTTTCATTTGGTTACTGAAATTTGATCAAGTATAGCACTTGAACTTTGGAAGTATATGTTCTTGCAAATTTGATTTATCTTGGACAGGATCTTGGGCTACCCAGCCCCACTTCTAGTAAATTTGAGCATATTCAAAAGTGTTCATAAAGATTTTTATCGTCCATGTTTGCAATAACAAGAATGCAAGGCAAAAAGGCATAACAAATGTATTTAAACAAATTTTGGGGCAAAGCTTGCGGATTTTCAGAAAAATACCTTTCCTCTAATCTCAATTTTGACGTTAAAGTTACGGATACGGTTTTAATTAAATTTACCGTATTCGGAAATCAACCATAAATATTATTCCTACAAAATGACAGTTTTCAGTGGTGTGGGAGCTTTTTACATACCGTAATCAATAACAATTCATAGTGAAGATTTATTTTAAGGTACCCGTAAAATTCATGGTACTAGTTTGTCGGCAATGCTGCCTGGTAACTCAACGTAAAATTATTGGAACTGTTTGACAGTGAGGTCTGAGGTATGCAGCGTTCCAGCACACCTGTATTCTAGCGTTCAACATTGGCAACAAATGTTTCCCGCGCGTGGCGCATTATCGTCATGAGTATAGATGCGTAACGTACTGCATTAGTAAAATTGACCAGAACTCCCGTGCGACTGTTACGCTTGCTGACACAAATAAACTCGCCACTAAAAGGTTTATGGGGCTGTACGTGATGCCAGGAATGTCAATGTGAATAATTTACATGGATTACTTAATATATACAATGTGATGGGTCTCAAATGGTGCAGACACTTGTGGAAATTGCCACAAAAATAAAGAATGTATAAATAAATAAACAAAAGAAATAATAATATAACCTGTTGAGATTTACCTCATTTGAAAGAGCAGCTTTCAAATAGAAAGTGCATTATTTAAATTTGTAAGTCGTGTTTGTAAAGCACAGTTTTGGATCGATCAACTTATGAGTTTATCACTAATTAACAGTATTGTATAAATAACAGTTATTTATATTACTAATTGACGAATATATTACACACAAAAATAGTCTCTCTTTTTTTAAATCTTGACTTGATTGCATATTTGTCACAACCAAACCTCAAAATGATGTTTTGATAAAATTCTTTTATCAACTTCGAAGGCTTTCATCTGGGGTATTTATGTGAAAGTCTGAATACTAAACCTACACGCTGGACTGATTACCTATAGCTATACTGAACAAAAAAAAGCAGTTTCTGTGGCAAACATTTGCTCGACTTCCTGTTTTTCAAAACCAAACTGTTACATTACCTGAAAACTTGCTAGGATTCTATAAGATTGTCCAAACGCACTCGGTGGATATTTGAAAGTCCGATACACAAAATTAGTTTACTCTGTGGTCTAATATTGACATAAAACAGCAGTAAATACTTACGGCAGCACTGTGCTTGTAGTGAACACAAGAACCGTGTGATGTCTTGAGAAATGTCTTCACTGTTTTCATTAAGTTGAGCTATCGAGGTGTCATTTAATTTCAGCCTTACAAACCTGTCGAATTGCTCGTCTTGTTATCTGATGAAGATATGGATGAGTAAGGGTTTTCTATTGCCCTTATATGTCAGCTATCTGCAGGATATAAACAACGCATTCATGCAATGACCAAATCGTATACCCTTCATTCAATAGTAAGTAAAGGGGAAAATGGGCGGGCCCACTGCGAGATAATTCATGATAGACGGATGGCAAACACAGGGTAATGCTTTTGTCTAGGTTGTTTTCTCTAGAGGGAAATTAGTTGATCAGCGTTAAAGATGTACCTCTTTCAGAAATGTAAAGCAATTCAACAATTAAGGTTCCATTAAAAAAAACCACGTTAAGATTCATCCCAACTGATTAATACATTATTGCTACTTAGTAGGAATCGAACAAGCCTGGCAAACTCGGTGGTCAAGGGGCTTAGAAATTTAGTAGAATACGGAAGGGCGTGGGTTCGAATCTGGGGGATTTCTCCATTATGTTATGGGATAAATCATCTTTTAAAATTGATTTTGTAAGATTGATTTTGTAAAAGTAACTATCACTAATCATTAAATTCCATTCAATTCAGTAACTTCCAGATCATGGAATATTTTATTTACCGTTTCATGAATTTGAAACAAAGCTTCTTGAGAAAGAACAGTGAACATTCAAATCGATTTTTAAAATTTGAGAAATCTGAACAAATTGTTTCAAAGCGTTTCAGACTCAGCTTTCAAACAAACTTATTTATTTACATTCAGTTTAATTAAATCAAATGCGACTATGTTGTCCTTGCATGGGAAATTACTGTGGTCTTTTACAAAAAATACAAATAAACATTACATCAAAACGCATAAAAGAAAATGTCAAAATTCAGAACACGTTTCAGAAACATTTTCGAAATCACATTGTCCCCGTCGATGCCATCAAATAGACTCTATTTACTGTTAATCTAAAGTATAGTAAAAGTGAATATTTACCTCCGTGAATTCTATACATGTCAGACAGGCTTTGTCCCCGCATAGAGCAGGGATCTCGCTCGATGGTCCCCGGACATCCACCTGAATCAGTGTTAATGCAAAGAGTTCGTACATTCCATGGCAACCTATAAAGGAACAATACAGCAAATGAGTATCTAGCCATTACCGTGTCTTTCACAAGGGAGTAATATAGCACTTAACTAATGTTTAAATTCAAAACATATGAATGTTAGTCAACGATTTGTATTTTATGGCCGAGTTTTGATCATTTTCAATCTGGACGCTCTTTTGATTATAAAGTTCAATCCTCAGTCGAAAAAAAGTCCATCTAAAACAATCTCGAAAAATATAATTTTTGAAGATCCTAAAACTTACCATCGCTTGGATTGCTTCTATCGAAATAAACGCGTACAATATGAATGTTCAACAAGCTTCTGTCACAAAATCAACAGTGTTCGTTGTAATTACTAAAACAGGACCACCTAATTTGATAATAGTTTCCAAGTTTGTGGTGTGTTTATTGAAGAATAGAAATTGAGATAAATATGCTCTTCTGCCCAAAAATGATGTAATGTATCTCCAAGACGTTATAATTTATGACATTTGAAGCTTTGTTTGTTGAGAGTGTTTGCTTTTCATTTTTTTCCCCTGGGGAATTTTTCACAATACCATTTTCTCCATGATTAAGTTCCCATTGGCATGGTCTTCAGAGGACGTTGATTAGAAATCTCATGTTGGTTCACGCCCTACTTCAAGAATGCAATGTAGGCTATTGCCTCAATAACCTAGTTATTGCCTTGGTGCCCCTTGAAATCTTTCACACATAATGGAAGTATTTGTGATGTCGCATAAAAATGGCTGACACAAGAATAAAATGATTGAAAGGCGGAATCTCGATGATGATGATGAAAGTTAACAACATGTGGATGGATTGTAATTAACGGAAAACAAATTGATTATTAATTTCATACCAAAAACAAAATCCTCGGGAATAAATTTCCGCCAGAAATATTCTCAAAGCCGAGGAAAGAGGATTTCAAGGCACTAAAGGAACACAGCTTCTCTTGTATTTGGATTGCCAATATCAAACTAAGTCTGATATGAGTGCACACACAAAGTCCCTCACAAAACACTAGCCAAATTTATTCCATTGTGTATAATAGTTCTATTATTCTAAAACCGAATGTAACAGCTAGTCACTTAACGAACTGTTGTTAGACTAAAACTTAATATTTTTAGTCTCCGGACAATTTATTTGGTATTTTGTATAAAACCGAAATTGAATTGAATTATTTGCTATGTACATGTTCATCACTTCTCCTTATCATACTTTTTCATTAATTGTTTTTGTTATTCCTAAATGGTTATTATAGTTCATTCATTTATTAACAAAAGGGATCAGGTCATGTAGAAGCCTAGGCTTTTTCCTGGTGCCCTCTTTTCGTCACCATTTGTATCTAGTTCATGCAAATACAGATTGTCTAGTTGTGATATGGGAAAATACAAACAAACAAATAAACAAATAAACAAACAAACAAACAAAACAAACAAACACCAAAAACAAACTAAGTTGATGGATTGTTTACAGGTTGGTTGTATAAAGATTGGAATTAGTTTACGCCCCCCCAAAAAAAAATAATAATAAATAAATAAATAAATAAATAAATGAAATAGCTAAATAAATTAAATAAATAAAATAACTGAAACATTATGAACCTCTCCTTTCAATAGTACGTGACGTAATGTCAGTGTCATCGGGTAACGAATGTCACCAAATTTCTGAAGCTTTAAAATCTATGTTTCAGTGTGTCAAACAACACTCATAATGTCTTTTTACCCAATCATCGATGTGTGTTAAGCACTGTACACTCAGTACTTTCCTGAGTCCTATGAAAAAAATCCACAGGTAGTCCTCAGGTGTACAATGGTGTATGGGTAAAAACACAAATAATATTCTTTATCCCCGATGCAAAAAATTAACATCTATGAAAACTCACAATCTTTACACCTTTGCAGCTAACATTGTGAACATGTATCATGTGAACATTGATACAATGAAACCATTTTGACCTTTCCCTGATTATATTTCCCTCATTTGTTTTGCAGTTCAGAAGAAATTCTTTAGAAGTTATTATTTTCAACTTCGACAGTATTATAAAGAAAGATTTATTTATCTGAAGGATTGGTACCAGTGATATAAACTTTATAGTTAATGAGCCCTCAAACTCAAATCAGTATTTTTTCCCGACGATTACCAAATTGTATTTTATATTTCATACATTCCAGCTGCTTGAAATTATCTACAGATAGTCTTTGGCGGATCCAGGGGGGGGGGGGGGGCTAAGAGAAATTACAGGGTCATTTTAAAAGGTGAAAGACAGGATAGACATCAGCAACGTGAACTTAGAACACGTCAGTTTATCTCAATCTGTTCAATGTACGCCTTTAAAACTTATTGACTGAAGACCAAGACAAAAGTGAGACATTTATCCGAATTGTGTTTATTGAGGAAGGGGGACAGAAAATTGTTTTAAAAACCTGCCCCTGTTATGAACATTAAATCATGAACATGTACACCCCTAATTTCTTAATTAATCAGAGGATTGTCTTTTAATCTTGTCTGTTAGGGTCTGTTGCATCTTGCATTGGTAAAGGGACAGCAGTTGGGTGAATCAGTTCATTTCAGTGTTTCTTACAAATATGTTCAGAAAGTCTGTCTCTGTTATAAACGTTGTAATCTTCAAGACTATTGATATAATAGTCTGCAATTTTTCGGAATTTCTGTTGAGAGCAATCCTCTTGGGGTTTTGAATGTACACCTTGGAACAGATGTGACAAAATACTTCCCTTGGATTATTGTCATAGCATGTTTCCTCAAATGTCACACCTTTGTAACCGTTAGTGTAGACAGACCCAAATATTCAAAAATACTCAACAAATATTTAAAGGTCTCTCAGCTTCTTGACGAATATATTTTCTGAAAACTAAACTTCACTTTTCTTTTCAACTTTTAGTAGGTTAGCCGTAGAGCAATTTTGGAAGGCTTATTTAAAGTCAAAATAAAAACACCCTGAACGAGTAAACTGGCCAGCAGACACCATATTATTATTGGAAAAATGACCCTACACTTTTTCGAAAGATTTGGCAATGTTTGTAGGGCTAGCGTACCCAAAATGCTCCAGGATGAAAGTCAACAACCCCAGGGGCACAATACTGGACTATTTTTCAACAATACATAAAAGCAATGACCTTCAGATCTTTGATTTACAGATAAGGTTGCGGGTTTACATTTTATTAATTAATGAGGCCCGGCGCATGGTTTTCTCACTACGCCCATCATAACATTTCTATTATAGTAATATCGCCCTCTATTGACGATGTGAATTATTTCCCTCAATGATACATAATAGATCGATTGCGCGACCCGCGTCACGTGACCACTTCTGGGTATAAAATTTAAACACACACGTAATCCTCCATAGGAAAGGGTGGTACGGTACACGATGATTAATTCATTTAGTTTATTCGATCGAGGCTTTTCTTGCTCGAAATCTGTGAAACATATTCCAGAGTTTGTACCAGAGACCTTCAAGTGGCTGAATAAGGCCAGTAGGGACAGTTCCAGCAAAACTTGAAAATTGTAAAAGTACCGTATAAATGTGCACGATGTGTACAGTGCACGACGGGACGTTAGGCCAGACAACCACGATCACCACACACTTTTCACCACAAAAATTTCAAAGTTTTGAAGCTGAAATCCTCCAAAGAAATTGCTTTCCAAAACTGTGTGATTCCTTGGCCTATCTGAAATTCTGCAAGGCTAGGTATTAATGCTCACTTTTCCAACGTTATTTATCCCTTTTTACAGTGATTTAGGCCTAAATTACAAACAAAATAACACATGGGTGGCTACATAATAGTCGTCCGACGCCGGTAGTGCATGGCTAAAAAAACTCTTTTTAGTAGAATCCTGTTAAATTATGAAACAGAGATGTTATTTAAATTAATGCCACAACATACTACTTTAAATAAAGGGGCTGATTGATTAATTTATGTGTCACGGCCTATCTCTTTACACGTATTTTGCCATCAGCTGTACGGCGGTTTACCCAGTAGGGGGTCACGTGACCACATGTCAACATTGTCGCCCAATCGGTCTATTCTATAGTTCTGTCTGCTAGGTTGCCACGCCCGAAAAGACCGTGTACACAGTAACTGTTTTTTAAAACAAAATAATAATTTTTGCACGTATCCTCGTGCTTGTAAAAAACAAAAATAGTATTATAGTCCTACACCCAAAAATGTTTTATAATAAAACAAGTGTGTTACCTTATCAACAACGAGCTTTCCCTCCCCTACCATACGGCAGGGGCCCTTTCGAAACCATGGATTGGACTTAGGCTTGGGCTTGGGCTTGAGCTTGGGCTCCGTCAGGTATTTAGAAGACGTGCACTTTCCTTACCAGGCTCCAGTCAAGTGGACGGAGCCCAAGCCGAAGCCCATCAGCCCAAGCCGTGGTTTCATAAACGGCCATAGACTCATGCTTTCAGGTTGAAGATGTTTCGTTCGGTTTTACTCCCTGGACTGTTGGGGTGACGACACCCCCTACCCCCTACCCCCACACCCCGTGAAAGCAAGGGAAGTGTAGCTTTAGAAAATCACAAATGATGTTTACAACTATGTCAAGGGGGTGATTGGAAAATACCTCGTTGAAGTCATGGTTTGTCCGTCATCCTATAGCAAAATATATTGAATGTTCAAATATTTAGACTTAGTGTGACACTCACTCTCAGTTACTCCATGATCTATATAAAGCATCATGTATTTTGTAACTTCAAAACAAAATCCTGATTTTCAAATCGAAGCAACCAACACCCGTTGACATGCATAATTTAAAAAAACAAAAGTGAAGTGACGTTTGCCATCCCCAGGAATTTACATAAAGTTACTTTAAAACGCTTCAAGCTAACAATAATTATGGAGTAAAATTTACATTGCTTGACATGGTTTTTGGAGTGTCCTAATACCGTAGTTTAATTCTCCACTTAAATAATTTCGGTAATCAAAGCGTTTTATTATAACACACTGGAAGCAAGTAATCATTTTATCCTGGTGTTTGGATAGAACCACATTATTTTCCTTAACCAGATAAAGCATACAGTTTGTGTTAGCGCCCCCTATCAATTAATGTTGGCCAATTAAATGTTATCAATTTTATATGAACGCGAACATCCAGCCTTCAAAGTATCACGTCTCTACTTCAATTATGGTCTTGATAAAACCATACATTTTACTCACGCCTCCCCCACACACTATACTTAAGTTTGTCCAATACAAAAAGGAACAGTTACCTTATAATCAGTGTCTAAATCTAGTTATAGCTCTCTTAAAATCATGATATAAAATCATAAATCAAATTTCTGTTTTAATTCAGAGTTTTTATGTACCGGTATGTTGCAAAATAAATATAACAAATTTTAAGATTTGAATCATTTGTAATGGATCCATAACGCGTAGTTTATTATTTCGTATATCAGAAAAAAACAAATTATTAATGTTTGACATTTGTACAGGTCGTTTGTACTGTCATGTCCTTGTTGGAAACTAGATGATGAGATACGTGGCCCTCTTAATTAAATAAAAAAGAAAACAAAACAAAGCAAAAAACAATATTACTCCTCAGTTAAAAGCTACTCCCAATTGCCAACAAGATTAGAATAAGTTTTCCCGGGAATTACCCGGACAATTTGGTCTCGTATGAGCGTGTCTTATAAGTTATAATGAGTTGATGGATTGGTTATATGAGATGACGGTTTCATGGACAGTAATCAGTTTCATTCTGTAATAACTAATCACCTCGGGACGTTTACTCCAAGGTGATAATTAATTAGGTATCGGGTGATAAAACAAGTATCAATAATGGAACATGAAGACAAGACACGTATTGACAGTGTCTGGAGTCAGATTTGATCTTGTGTCTACAGTTGCTGCGAGATATGACAACATAGTAGCCGACTGTCCTGACAACCACCTTAATGATGGCATCACAGTCCTTCATCAGGCTGAGGACCTGGCCCTCAACTGGCTTGCAGACTCTATCAAGAGATCACAATAGCATACGACATCATCATCAGACTACCCATTAGTGATTAGTGTCTATTTTTACGTACTCTTAGCAAACTCAAGCCTTGCCGAAGGCGTATTAAACATTTTTTCTTAATATATCATCGGGATGGGCGCCATTCATTAATTGTGAATTTTTTTCGATCTCATTGGGGGATCTTAAGGAGTTCTAGAGCCCCCCCCCCTCCCCCACCCGTTACGCCACCGCGCCTTGCATCATTTTACAATTGCCCGAAGTCGCAAAATCTACTTTGGCAAACTTTATTTGTTTTGGACGTGATAAGTAAAAAGAGAATAACTTGAAACAAAACTGAACTAAAGGAGTTGATAAACTTTAATTTGAGACACTGTACGAAAAAAAACTGTCGACATTTCATGACTGGTTAAACTACTGTCGGAAGAAGGACAATCTAAATATTTTCATCTTTCGGCTGAAAATCGGCCGATGCCGCTTTAAGATTTAGTTTGTTTAACATTTCGTATTTATTTTAATCGTTAACTAGAAATGGCAAAACAAAGTTTGGAACCACAATGCCTTGCCTGTTGAAGTTGTATTATTTTATTTTTGTTATTTGTTGTTTTTCTCAGAACGAATTGTGACAATATACAACTACCTTTCGCATTCCATGGCACAGACTGTGCACAAAATACGTGTAGCATGCAAAATTATTTGTACATGCTATTAATGGCGTCAGATAATGTCGGGATCCTGACAATAATTCATTTACATTTTTAAATTAACCACCACTTATCAATGGCGGATTTTTTTGTTCGTGCAATACCTTAACTGAAAGTTTATAACTTGAATCTATATAAAAATAAAAAATAAAAATTATCTAAAACTTCAATCAAACAGCTATTTAAAATTTAAATCTTAATTTTCGGGCCAAATCGACCCCAACATCTTTAAGTTGTTTTTCTCCACATTTGTTACCGTCTTAAAAGCCTCACTGAGAGCCTAATCTACCGAAAACATCATTATACGCCAACGTTCACTCAACCAAAGGTTGTAACAAAAGTTCCCTTTAAACCTATAGCAACAACTCAGTCAGGTGGTTGTGGATTCCACAAGGGCGGGGCATTAGATGCATGTACATGTACACGTACATGTACATTGTACAAACTGCATAAAATCAGTCAAATGGTTGTATTTAGAGTGAGAGGCAACATACCCAGAACTAACCGTTTCCATTCGCGTGTGTAAGCCTAGCGTAGCGATAAGAAAGAAGATACTGTTGTCGACTAATCACGCAACTAAACAGCTCTAACCATGGCTGAAAGACCGAAGGGATTTGGAATGACAGCAGAACTGCAGAGGAAGGTAAGGCCTGAGTTTACCCCAGTGTGTTTTGACTGTAGTTATACTATTGGTACTATTTAGCCACCGAGCAAAAGACCTAATGCTTCATGTATTACCCTATTATAGTAGTACAGCAACTCGTGCAGCAGGTTCCGTCTGCCATGGGATCGTACACTACACATATCGAGGTCATAGTTCTATATTGCAGTACAATGAATACACAATGAATGTCTATAGTCGATGACACATGAGTTTACATACATGTACATTCTTGCGAAAACGGAGTTCAAAAATTTGAAATATGCTAAAGTAAGGACCGCACCGTGGGTGACTTCGACCTGGCATGGTTTTGACTCGGGGGTTACAGGTGGTTTAAAGTCGTCGGGTTGTTTCAGAGACAACGCAGGCACATGGTAAGGAAGGAATCCTTCCTCTACATGCACAGGAAATAATGCCGATGTGTTACTCATGCCGTCCACATGACACTCATAAAGCGCATTTTTTTTCTCAGCTTTAATTACACGAAATAAAAAGACAAAGTGCTAATGTGAAAAGTTGTCAATTGTACATGGATATTAAGGACCCAATATCATGGAGCTGCTTAAGCACAAAATGTAGCTCAGCACAATCAAAATTACGCTTACCAGAATAAGGTTACCAGCCAAAATAGCATGTCACATGTACAATCTGTGACTGGTATCCTGCTTATTTTTGCTTATTTTTAAGCACCATTTTCTGCTTAAGCAGCTTTATGAATTTGACCCAGATCTAGTTCACTGAAGAAGGGCGTGTCATATTGACTTCAATAAGTTTCACCATTAATTTCAGGCAATAATGTTTCAAATAAAGCAACATTAGTGTCGATTAACCATGGTCACATTTTCAAAAATCTAAAATGAAATGCAACCCTCGTCATATCAAGTATAGGTCGTCTGGGTTCTTAAAGTGAGATACTCGGAGTAGGCACATTTGGCATCCTGTTCAAAATTTCAAGAATTATTAATTGAAGGACACAGTTTTATTTGGGACACCCTGGTGTTACATTTTCATTAATGGCTTCGGCTGTGGCTATGGCGGGTTGTTGCAGCCAACGTCCATAGCCGTAGCCGAAGTTGATTAACTTGGTTTGGTTCGAGAATGGCGTTCAGTAGTTGTTAACTCAACATCCAATTTTATGGACTCTGATGAAAAGATTGGTTTCCCAGCTACAGTTTATTACTAAGCATTGTTGGTTTACTTCATGATGCTGACACATAGATTACCCCCATCACACGCAACCTCCCACATGCCGATTGCGTGCACACATCATATAAATATTTAAATTCCAGCATACGTGTACATGGATATTGCATCTATATATCTACTTGCATCTAGATTTGAAATGCATAATAACTTGTATATTAAAAACGAGACAGACGTATTTTCAATAAAATCATACCAGCAACCAATGTTATAATTATTGTTGAAAACAGTACAATACTGAGTACACAGTGTCGTGATAAATAATACGTCGACCGCTCGTAAACCATTCTTCGGCAGTTTAAAGGGTGACGTGCATGTTGATGTCTAATCCACGACATTTCTGGCTTTTGTCTACTTTATTGTTTGTGTAAAGCGCATTAAGATTTCCCTCGGTTATGTTTTACGCTATATAAGACTTTCTTATGGTTATTATTATACTATTAATAGATAGACTCACTGTTGTCACGTTTGTTATCCATCGATCCACATGAGACAAAATGACGGCTGAGAAAAACGTGAGGCAACTATAGGTTTTAGTGTTTAACAATCTTTTTATGTCCCCACTTTCACCTTCATTTTGAGCAACTTTGTCCATGAATTTTCACCAGTACTTCAACTGTCCCTTTAATTATGCAGATGCTAGTTTATTAGACCAAAATAAGTCACTCCACATGAAATATTTTCCTATTCGTGAAAACCCGCTTGGTTCATTTTGATATCATCGTCAATGATCCGTGTTATTCGATTTAAAGTTAATTTTGTCAGTCTGAATCGTTAGTTTGAATTATTGTCATAGAAATTAGTTTGATTGAAAAGAAATATGTATTGTTAGAAAGGTACTTTAACGACATCGGGTAAATTTCAAGTATTTCTTAATCTTGTCATGTCAAAGCAAGTGTAAGCATGAAACATCTTTTACTCTGGGTATGCTTCTGTATCTGATGAAGACGATGAAGGAATACGGAAGGAAACAATTTTTATTTTTGTTTATTGGTTTATGCAATACTCTTGCTAACTTTGATAAAAACCCGTGGCGATATTTGTTGTCTTATAAAACCCTTTTCTTTATTCAAGTCAAATTTCAGTGGTGAAAATATATTTACAGCAAACTTGACATTAGTTTTAAGGGTATATAGCTTAAATATATATATATACTTAAAGCCCCAGCTCAACATTGGTAAACTGACTGTAAATGCTTCCATTCTTTGCACAAATCAAGATATTTGTTATAAAACCAACCTGTGAAAATGTCAGCTCCTTTCGTTGTTTCATTTGCACGAAAACGGTAAAAATACATTCAGCATTTTTTGTACGCATTGCTACAGGCAGAGTTTTCGTCTCACTGAGACGAAAAACTAATTTCGGATCTTATTTCATTTATTATTTAAAAACACTTCAGGGAGAAATATGTCAAGGAAAGTTTCTACCATCATCATCTTTATACCATAATTATATGTAAATCAGTGAACATTTTTGAAGCCAAATTAAGGGTCTATGTCAGGTTTGAGGTCCTGGTCTACCACACAATAGTCAAAAACAAGAGCCTTTGAAGGGTGAAGGAACTTCCATGTCAAAGTCAGGCTCATCTTAGAGTTCTGGAGTGTTTAATCAAAGTAAAACAACTTCGGAACAGCTTTGTGTTTGTCCACAAATACCTCATGTCTAGTTTCATTTTGTTACTTCTGTATACGAACATGCAGTTTTCTTACTAAAACATCTGGAGTGGTTTCACAAAACTATTATTAATTTAGGACTAGTCAATAGTTAGGACTTGTTATTCGTCCTAACTCGAGATAAGCCTAGTCCTGGCGCTTTGTGAAATCCACCCCTGGCCCTACAATTTGGTTTCAACCCTGTTGTTGTTGTTTTTTGTTTTCGTCCGTCTAGGTAACAACATAATATCATGTTAATATTTTTCATATAAATCAACCCTTGTCTGTATAGCCTGTAATAACGTATGCACGTTAAAGGTCACCATATCCCTGTGTAATAAGTCACTGAATTTGATCAGCTTAACTTGGCCCATTTGACCGGATATTCTGTGTAAAGTGATGAGCTTGTTTGCCAAAAAAAAATGTTTATGATAAAGGGAGATTTTCCGGTTGTCATGTCTGTGGTGTGTGGTTAATTTTTATCGTGGTTTTGCACGCATGGTCTACCCGAAACCTTGTTAAAGGGACTGTACAACCATCCCACAGACACCCGACCCCGAGTCCGAATCACGAAGAATTCTAAAACTTGTCAGTGTAACTGGCAAACTAATAATGGCTTATTGGACCTGGATTTGTGCTAATCGTGACCCAGGTTTTTAAGTGTTGCACCATTGGGTAACATTTAAATACCAACTGCATATGGGCCTTCCTGAAAAATGTCTCATAAAAACTCAGCCAACATAGCTACTCCAGAATCTGCAACGGAGACTGATTCCATGTCTTGTTGAGACTGACCGAATCCAACAATGGAATATAGGCCTGGAAAGAATCCAAGTCGAGAACAAAATGAAGTTGGAACACACTTCTCGACCCTCAAATGGGTGCGGCTCCTGTGATAACAGCTTTTGGGATAATTCTGACCCACAAGAGGTTTGTAGAAGGTACACACGTGAACTTTTACTACCTTCGTCATGATACAAACTTGCTTTTAGGTCCAATTTATAGACTGATTTGATAATTAGTTTGGTGTCAAGTGGAAACTTAAGTTGAACCATCTCTTTAATAATACACATACTCTAATACAAACAAGGGTTGAACCACTTACCAAGGGAAGTAGACTTGTTATTTTGCGTGTGTCTAGCAACCATTTCCCGGATCCGACATTCCGACTGTTTTTCATGATGTTCTTTATATTCCTATTGTACCATCTTAGTTACTTGGTTGAAAAGTGCAAACTTGTTCATCTTTGCATCGTTTATAACTAAAGTTTGCAAAAACTGATGTGTTCGAGGATGTATAACCATTGGGTTTATTAAGTACAGCACGAACGCCGTTGATATTGATATTGATCAAATTCAATACGGCACGATTTTTTCCTATATTGTATGGTATTGCGCTGCTGAAATCATCTATAGTCCCGTATGTTTGTATTTTGATTGGTTTTTGGTAACAATTTTTGTGGGTGTTGTTGTTTTGCTTTTTTAATTGTTTTTATGTTGTTTTTTGTATTTTTTTCTGCTTGAAATATTTAGTGGTATTTGTAACAATGTCTACATGTACAACAATTACAAAGCATGGATTTATAATGGATTTCATGCTAGTACAATTTGCAGAATGATTCCAACAAACTTGTTGGCACCGTTTACTTTTGATGCCATCTCTAAAGTTGTTAATGTTACGCTTCATGTGCATATTTACAAACTGAAAGGATCTGCAAATATCAGGTCATCGAAACTATGCAGTGAATCAGTCATTAAAAAAGAAAAGAAAATTACACAATAATTTGTATTTTTGGTCATTTGGCGATACATAAGTCGACTTATTATTAGAAGGAGGCTATATTACTATACAATTATTACCCAAGGTCATTTTGCAACGGCTATTTTGTTTTCCTCGCTATTTATTGAAATAGGCCCTACTATACATTTAACTTACAAGGAAATCATCGGCATTATAAGGTCAGTTCTTATTTACGTGTTTGTTTGATTGTATTTCAGTTAAACATCAACTTTCCAGTGATGTAGTAAAACAAGCCTTGGTATCGTAATTCGAGATAACTTGAACGTTTATAAACTAGAACATGTCTTGCCCATTATTTGATTTCCACGTCGTATAATAATCCCAGTTGTTAAATTGGTGAGTTTCCTTGTGAATACCATTAGGTAAAAGCATAGTTTCTTTATGCAAAACTAAATACATTCTTTATGAGAGTTACAATATTTGTTGTGCCATGGGGCTTGAAGCTCATCTGAGGGACTGGGTTGAAGTGTGTTTTATTTAAAATGGATATAACAAGTTTATATTACTGCAAATGTGGAGAATTCAAACCAAGTTGTAAGACATTTCCCATGAAATGATATTCTTCAGCCGGTCTATAATATGCACTGGTTCCAATATGAAGTATATACTGTGGGTAACTTTGTGACCTTACCTCATCAACAACGGGGTAGTGGTGAATATTTTAAGAGATGTGATATTGTGATTTCAGGGTTCAACAAGGAAACTGATATATCAATGAAATTTTAATAACAAGGGGCCTTAACCATCTGCCATAATATTTGAATTGAGATATTTTTTCAAAAAGCTTTAGGCTACTAACCTGACAGTTTTAGTAACAGTCGTAAAATACTGAGTAGTATGACGGATTAACCCTCATAAATATAATCGTTCACGGCATCAAGGTGCGCCATAACAAACTGTACATAAGTGAAATTCGTGCCAGCATATTACCACACGAAACCCGACGGTTGCTGTTTGACAATTTATATGACAAGGCCATTCTCAATCAAAGGCTTGACAATGCATGTAGTAGAATATCAACACACACACATGGAAAAAATCAATAGATTCCCAAGGTGATCCACTTGTTATCTGATAACTAGGCAACTTAATCTTAGACCAAGGCCTTTATTGCATTGTACTCAAGGTCGACCATTACCATTATACCATAACGCGTAAAGACAAACTCAGGAGTCAGAGTTAACGAATTGATTTTGAGATGCGCTGCATTGTGACTGAAATGAATGTAAAATACATCAACTACTTTGACAATGTTAGCGCAAATACAATCGTCTCAAAGTCTGAGCTGGTTTTGTGGTTTGCCGTTTTTTTTAACATGGAGGAAATGCTTTTAAAGGGATAATAGTAATACATCATTTTGTTTTGAGAGTCACTTTCCATCCTGTACTTCATACAACCAACTTGTGAAAGTTTCATCAAGTTTAGGTGGTTTTGTTTTGAAGTGAAGATTACGAATTTGTGGTTGTTCATATCGGCTGTTTAGATATTGAACGATGAACAAACACTGACGCAAAACAGCGTTAGCTTGAGGTAGGCGAGCCCACAATACAAACACAGAACACCACGAACAAATAGACAAACGCAAAACACGAGAGGACATGTTCCAGTGGTTAATCTAATAAAATAAAGTGATAAATGAAAGTACATTTACTATACAAAAGAAAGATAAATAAAGAAGAAAACTTAAAAGGGAAACAACAAAACAATCTAATTTTGAAGCAGATAACATTTCAGATTACTACGTTGGAAAATGTTTAAATTACAGCTATTTCGAAGGCTAGTAGGCAAGTTGTTCCAGTTGAGTGGTCCAGAGTATCCTATTCTATGTTTAAAGGTTGAGGTTCTAAACTGTGGGAAGAGAAGAGAACCTGGTTTTAATTATAATTAATGTGAAAAATATTATTAAAATGCACTGGAAGTTGTTTCTTGGAATGCTTGTAAACAAAACATTTTGCTGATACAGGTTTATTTCATTGACATGTTGTATTTTTTAAGCAATTGACTGGTATGAGCCCGATATGTAACTAATTTATATAAATTACTTGGATAGCCATTTGCCCACACAACATTACAATAAGAAAGATAAGGTATGTCAATGAACAGTAAAGAATACGCAGGGGTATCAGGAAAAACGCATTTCAACCGAGTAATAATACCAATTGATTTGGCAAGTTTGTTACAGATTCCATTAATGTGATGTTTCCATAATGTCAGTTGGCTGTCAATTAGAACTCCAAGAAAAGTAGTACAGTCAACCTGGACGATTGGTTCATTCGAGATAGTGATAGTTAGGTTACGGACACAATTTTTATTTCTGTTACAGAAAATCATAAAGTTGCATTTCTTATAATTTATAGACAACCTATTGCCCACAAAACAATCACAGAAAAATGAAAGGTGAATCTTGGCATCATGAATTCATGCAGATAGGTCCTTGTTTGAACACAGTACATTTGTGTTGTCCACATCAAGTATAAAAGAAACACATTAGATGAGTTGCAAATATCAGTAATATAAATTATAATAAGAAGTGGACCTAGTAAAGAACCCTGTGGGACGCCACAAGTAATTTTAGAAGGACCAAATGTGGAGCTCAAATATTTGGTACACTGATAACGATTTGTTAAATTACTAGAGTACCAATCAAGGGCCACACCGCGAATACCATAATTGTCTAACTTATTTAATAAAAAAGAGTGGTTAATTGTATCGAAGGCCTTAGATAAGTCTAGAAAAATACCCATAAAGCCGTTGATAACTTCGTCGTTGATAACCGTTTTGTGTTCTTCAAGGTGAAGGAAATAATAGATGATTGTTTGAAATGAAATTTTTAACATTTTAGACATGAGAATTGATGGGTTATTAACTTATTGCTTTACTTGAAACACAGGGAGTCACATTTTGGAAAAGTTGTTACACTATAAAAGAAATCACAGGACTTCACTCCATTTTGTTTCTTTACATCGTTTTCATTCCGGCAATAAATACAAATGACGCGACAATAAAAAAAATACTGACAGTTGTGTTGGGAGCAGCTGATTCAAGGCATGTGTGGACCCTTCGTCTATCATGCTATAAGGCCTAAAGACAGAGAGAGAGAGAGTCATCAAAACTAACACCAACAGGTAGATTGCTTGACACCATGGAGGATTGTAAACACAAAAGTTGATAAATACAAACAAGTCTTAAACGTTACAGTTGGTTTGTTTCTTGCTCTATGGTTTGTTTAATAGGGCAATTTGACAACATCAAAGTATATCAATTACTAAGAACATTTGAATGTTTTTTTACCAGTAGTGAAACCTCTTTAAGTTTCAATACTGTAACGTAAATGAATTTCAGCCCACGCAAAGACTGATCTTTGACCCCAAGCATTATGACTGAACAAAACAAATGGGTCAAACCGGTTTTCTTTTGAGAAACAACCCTTTAAATAGTGGTGCGGTCCACTGACATTGTGCGCAAGGAATCGCAAGCAATATTCCACGAAAATAAAAAATGTCTTTAGTGTACGTGGAGTTATCCGAGTTGTCATGAAACAAGTTGACGTTAAACCAAGTTAAAGTACGATCCTGGTTGATTTGTGAGTCAATTTTTCTTTCAGCCCGTACATGCTACAGAAATAATCCCGGTAAAATTAAAAGTTTGATTAAAATGGATCACATGTGCTCAAAAAAATGTGTCTGTTTCTCTGTTTAAAAAAAGCTCAGAGCTTACGGGCTTCGCCCTCTGGACCCCCAACTGTTTATTAGTTCGACCCCCTCCCCCTCCCCCCCCCCCCCCCCCCCTCCCCCAAGAATTAATCCTGGGTGCGCCGTTGTTTGGTGTATTGTCCTGACGGACTCCGTGTATGGTATGTGCGACCATCCTGTGCTTGGAGAACTCGGGGCTAGGGAAAGCCCACAGACAGCCTTGATCGAGTCTAACAAAAGTCCGACACATTAAAATCCAATTAGAAAACTAAACAAACCGCCGCCATTTTTCTGCGCACAACTTTACTGGCTTATGTTTTGTGTAATTTTTTTTTGTATTTCTGGTGGTGCAAATCCCACAGCAGTGGTTCCTGTACAGTCGTGTAAAAGTAGTTGAACAGTGTTCCAGTCTGCATTGTTCTTTGGACTCAAGGCACTGCTCGAAAGGCAATAAAACTAAATCCATACCATTCGCGAAAACCATGTACATTCCGTGCGTGTATCCGATACGTGTGTGTGGCCACAACCGAACCACCGCTGCGTTGGTGGCAAGAAAGTCACACCAAGTGCTGTTGTTCAAATGATTCTTACCATAAATGTTTTGTTTTGTTTGTGTGGAACATTTACAGAAAGATGCCAAGTATGACCCCGAGTTGGAGAGGCAGTGTAGGGAGTGGATCCAGGCTGTGGTCGGGGAGCCAGTGGTTGGAGACTTCCATGAGGCATTGAAGAATGGTGTTTTGCTTTGCAAGTATGAACATTTTAACATGTTTGTCTTTCTCTCTAATAAGGATCTACAACAAATTTAAGGAGAAAGTACCGAATTAGTGATTATTGAAGAAAACAAACTATATGGTTATAAAGTTCCTACAGTCCTACAGAGAAATGTTGGCCTCGAAAATGCTTTCAAAGTCAAGAAAATCACATTTTAAACCCCAAATATCACCACTGCTTATTTCAAATGATGCAATCGTATTAAGCACATTTGTGGATTTGCACAAAATCTTGGTAACCCTTTTATGGTTTTTTTTTCACTAAAATAGAATCTCATTTTGACGAAATTTTTACAGATTATATGGATGGTGTTCTTATTTCAAACTAGAGTATGGGAATGAACTAATTGTCATAAATCCGACAAACCTTGCTACTTATTAATTTCATTATATATGTAATTTCCCTATAACGCCTTTAATTTGCAATTCATTATCAGAATGCGCACACAACTTTTAAGTCATTATTAAAATGCCCACAAAGCCCGCAGTTTGGAAAATGCGCTTTATAAGTCTTACTTATTATTATTATTATAATATTACGTAAGTTTCAAATCATTATCAAAATGCCTACGTAACTTTCAAAACATTATAACAATTCCCACGTTACTTTTAAATATTTATCAGAATGCCCACTTAAGTTTTGAATCTTTATCAAACGACAGGTGAGCTCCTTTTAAAGGGGGAACAAATTCAGTTACAAATAAATTCAATTAACGAAATCTTGGCCATTTCATTAGCTGCTTTGAATTTGAGCAAAGTTTTGATAACACTTAATACTATACTTTAATGTTCTGTGTTCTTAATGTCCTTGTTCATGTAGTAGTAATTGCACAAGGGGTAAGGCTTGGGACGAGCACAGTAACATGTCTGATGGTTTATATTGTACAGTAGGGCTATCTGATTATTTGGTCACCCGTCAGAAGGAAACTAACAACATCTGAAAAAATGTATAAACTATTTTTTTTTCCACAGATTGATTAACAAATTGCGTCCAGGCAGTGTTGGAAAGATCAACGAAAGCAAAATGGCATTCAAAATGGTGAGATAATTTTAAAAAGAAGAAACATTCGTTAGTTTTTTTAAATGGAAACAACCAAATATTCGTATCGATCTAACGTCCTTATGACGTCACACTAAGTGGGGCGAAGCAAGATGATAAACTTAAAAATCGAGTTCTTTTAGAGTAGGAAAAGGAGTTTTTGAAGGTAAAGGATCATTTAGTGCAGCTACTTTAAAAGGTGCAAGTCTTAAGTTTCATCTTTATTTATGAATATTTCATACATCTTGAATGAATGAATAATTATTAATGGTATGTAAATACGTCACACGTATTATGTACGTTTGTTTGTAATCTTACCCCCAAGTGAGTGCATTTCATGGTTTAAGGGAAATTCTTTTGGCTTTTTTTCTAAGAGACCTTGAGTCTTTACAAAACATGAAAAAGATTCAAAGATTCCTAGCCTATTGAGTAAATCTTATTGCACAGTGCGTTGATCCAATGGGCTTCTTGATGAGTTTGGATACATTGCTGTAGTTGATAAACAACCGATAAGAATACGATTTTCCTATAAATCACTGGAGAAAATCCTTCTAAAATGAGTTGTCTTAATTCGTTTGAACTAATGATCTTTAAAGTGCTTTATTTCCAACGCAATAGCGTATAATTATGTGTATGCAAGAAAGTCAGTCTTATTATACACCCTAATACTGAAATTAAATCCTACAATAATTCTTCTTAAAATAAACTGTATAGTGTGTTTTTCTCTCTGTGTCCTTTAGATGGAAAATATTGGCAATTTTTTGACTGGATGTGAGAAGTATGGCTTGTTAAAAGCTGATTTATTTCAGACAGTGGACTTGTATGAAAACCAGAATATGCCACAGGTAAGATGTGGCTGAAGACGCCATATGAGAAGTTACCATGTAAACCAACTGGCATAGAAACATGCCCATGCAAACAAATGTCCAATCTTCTGCCCTTTGCACTGGTGTCTTAAAATATAGTGTAGAGTTATTATTTGACGCTGGCCCCCAGTCTCTGTCGAGAAAAACTATTTGTTGTTGGAAAGATCACCCTAACAGGAAGTTCATACACAAATAGTTCTTTGAATACTCCAGGGCTAATACTGGCAGGCAAGATGCCATTAAGTTGACATTACGATGTATTTTCAACATCTGAGTAAGTTTTTGATATGAGTCTCATTTTGTCATAATATTGACTTTTGTCAAATTTAATGTTGGATTTTTGATGTTTTTTCCATTGCTTTATACAGGTAATCAATGGAATAATGGCTATTGGACGAAAGGTTGGTACCAGTAGTTAGTTAATATTAACATTTACTGATAAGTTGATATTCTTTAACCAAATCCTTTTTAATGATAACGAGTTGCTAAGGCAAAAATTCCCATGCTATATTGTCCGGGCCTAGCCTCCTTCTAATTCAAATATTGTGTCGATGTGTATTTTCATTATATAAGACATTCATAAAATACTCGCCCCCCCCCCCCCTCAAATCCACCTTCCCGTCTCATAGGGAGTCAATACATTATTTTTCTCCACTTTTTGAATGTTTTGCTTGAGTATTTCTCGAATGCCAAGGTTTTCAGTCCTGTAAAGAAAGCTTTTAGCACTATGACCTTGGGTCACTCTCTCTCCCCCCGCCCCTCCCCCTCTCTTTCTACACCACCCGGTCCAAAAGTTTGGCTTGGAAGAAAACTGTGGATTAAAATATCTAGCAGGCTGGTAAAGACAAAATGATTTTAAAATGGCGACTTTTCTACCCGTGACAGATTTTTTTCATAACGATTTCATTGCCAACTAGTAGCCCATGACCCACTTGAAGAATCTTATGCAAGTCATTCATCGCGGATTCAACTCCAACGATCTTTGTCATGACTTGTTTTTATCAATAGGCGCAGGCCAACAACTTCAATGGCCCCACTTTAGGCCCAAAGGAATCCACGGCAGATAAACGTGAATTTACAGAGGAGCAATTAAAGGCTGGACAGGGTGTGATTGGACTTCAGATGGGAACAAATGCGGGAGCATCACAAGCAGGAATGACGGCATACGGAGCCGGGCGTCAAGTCAAGGATCACCGCACTTGATGTGCATGATGTTGCAAACTAATACTGTTTTCCGTACTCCTCATCGAGTGCTAAAAACAGGATTTTGGGGGGGTTTTTTGTTCAAGAGTATGACATTGAAGCCAATGAATCCGTGGTGCATTTAGGGACATACGAAACCTGTCTGAACCATTCTGGTTCACCCATGTAGACAGAACAGTGTTTTCTCTGGGTTTTTTTTAGTGTTAGTTTAATGTTGAATGCTTAGGCCGCTTAGCCTGAACAAGTTCAGAGTTTTAAAAGAAAAAATTGCTTAAAGTATACATTAAACCATCAATCTGTATTATGTAAAACATTTCAAGAAATATTGATATTAGTTCTAACATTGCTCTGTGCTTTCGATGGAAATATAAAATGTAGAGCCAATATGTATAGCGCCCTCTATTTCTAGAACTGTCCATGTTCAAAAACAATGAATGGATTTCCGCATGTATTACAATGCTACCATCTTGTTTCCTGCGGTCAAATCAGTATAACAAAACAGAGGCTTTATAGTAGAAGGGAACTTTCTTAGCACAAAAAAATAAATGTCTCAGATAAGATATGAACACGGGCGAACCTTCTCGCTTATATAATTACTGGTATTTCTAACACAGGCTTTGCATTGAAAGCGCTTGTTGTGAAAACATTAATCCATTAGTTATAATCATGAAAGGTTTTTAAGCTTGTGACGAACATTCTTAGCACACAAAAAAATGTCTCAGATAAGATATGAACACAGGCGAACCTTCTCGCTGATATAAATACTGGTATTTCTAACACAGGCTTTGCATTGAAAGCGCTTGTTGTGAAAACATTAATCCATTAGTTGTAATCATGAAAAGTTTTTAAGCTTGTGACGAACATTCTTAGCACACACAAAATGTCTCAGATAAGATATGAACATAAGCGAACCTTCTCGCTTAACACAGGCTTTGCATTGAAAACGCTTGTTGTAAAAACATGAATCCATTAATTACAATCATGACAAGTGAGCTTTATACTAAACGATTCCTCACTGGCCTTATTTTAGTTTCCCGTTCTTTACATTTAGATTATGCACCTATATTTTGCTCATTGTTCTTCTGGGAGGTGCCAAGCGCGGTCATAAACCGCCAAAATCGAACTCTGCGTTACTTGTTCTCTAGTTTATAATCGCTGAAACAACAGGTGTATTGAGTCTTCCACAATGCAGGTGCTTTGATTGATTGCCTTATAGTTTATATAGTTTTTGATAAAGATACTTGTCTTAAAAATTTATATTGTATTTCTTTGGTTTTAGAGAGGAATTGGTCTTGACAAAGTTTTACAAAAAGTATTCCACATCGTAAAGAAAACACTTTTTATATTGGTTTGAAGTAAAAACATTGAAGCCTGTAAACTTATGTTACAGAGAATCTGGTTACTAACTCGTGAGCCCATCATTTTACATGTTAAACCACACTCATTGTAGGTGACAGTTTGCAACAACTGTTTGTATTTTTGTTTTTTCTTCTTCTTTGTAAAGAAAATACATTATAAATTGTAGTGCTGGATAAAGTGACAACAGTTTGAAAGAGTTAAATGTAACTCAATTGAAGAGTTGAATTTACACTATTAAGAGTCAAATCTCAGCTTCTGAAACGTTAGTTTAACACTTGTATAATTAGTTGAATCTAACTTTATAAAAGTGTTATCACTGACTGAACCTTGCAATTGCTGATTTAACACTTTCATTGACAATCAGTGTGGTGGCCTGCTGGCAAACGTTATAAATGAAGTCACTATCAGCAAACTGACCAAAATGTTTATTTGACTTATTTTTGTAGAAACCTTAAAATAAATTAGTTTGCACATCTTGTTTTCGACAATAAATACACAATAGCATAACTGTAACCTTGCATGTGAAGTTCAGGCTGAAATCTTACACATTTTTGTTGTTGTGACAATATTTAAATGCTAAAGTATTTACGGGCTGGGTCCAATTTCATGTAGAGCTGTTTTAAGCAGATACAAAAGTCCCTACATGTCACATACCATCTGTGTCTGGTATCCTGCTTATTTTTGCTTAGCAGAAAATGTTGAAGCAATAATATTCTACTTTAAGTTCTCCAGAGCATTTTCTAGAGCTGATTAATCAGCTCTAGAAAATGCTCTGGTGAAAGATCATTTTTAGCCCTCAAAGTCTGAAAGTTTGAACTAACATGATGAATACACGTGTTTTTAGGACTTGGGAGAAATGCTACAGTACAGTGAAATTATTAACACGAAACCCTGCTGTGACCTTTGGATGGAATTGGATTCATAGTGAACAGCGCCCTCTGTATTTGTTTGGAACTTGCAACATTTTGACAAATTTACATAACTTTAAATAAAAATTAGTAAATAGAAGATGATTTTAAGAAGTATTGATGAAGGACTCTCACAGTACCATCAGCACAATAGTACGAAATGCCAAAAAAATGTATGTATTTTTTGTAATTGAATAAATTCAAATTATGTCCTGGCTATTCAAATCAACAATAATGTTGAAATTTCTGAACTCCCTCATCTGGATGATTGATGTTGATAATCTGGAGCAAAGAACAAAGAGCAAAGATGGAGCAGAAACTAAAATCTTAAGTTTGTCCACAGAGCAAGGTCTAGATGTATGGTTGATGTTACAAATCGTGCAACCAAAAAAGAAACCCGTGGCGTTCAGGCGACAGAACCATACATAGATGTATTAGTGCCGTGACGGAACAACATTCTAGTCGTTGATATTAGAGCAACAACGCAAAAATGTATGCCACAATATCTGAGATTACGGCATAATGCTGTATAAACAGTTGAAGAAAAGAAAGGTATTTGACGCGCCCGAAGGTCAAATGCCTAACCTCCTACGTCAAAATCGTTGTTATTTAACGACGACTGTTGCATGAATTGTAGGTTAATTAGCAACATTGGGGTGTACCATGGAGGAATTGGATTATGTGTGTACCTTTCTTGCTGATGCATGCGAAATAATATTAAAGGCTCAAGTAGTTTATTTACAGAGTACACATTTCTAAATTATTTCAGTAAAATCAAAATTGTGTAATGTGCTGGATGGGATGGGGTGGTGTTAGTAGCAATTCCAGAATGTTTTAAAACAATTTTAGGTAAGTTCCTCCATGGGTTCGTGAACGTACTCTTCCTAACCTGTAGCAGCTTGCATAAACATGGAACAAGTTTCCATTTTGCTTATTTATATTAGTCTACTGATCGACAGAAACACTCTCAAATGAAATACAGGACTTCGTTACTTTTGATGAGCTAGTATTGGAAAACACACCACATACGTTCTAGACCATCATCCTGATTCAACATCCACATGGTTTCACGGAGAGAAGACTACCCCCTCACCAGCAGTTTTTGCACGAGACATCCAACAGTCAACGTTGCTTGGTTTTGATCTTGAGAGGGCGTGTGTTGGGTCACACATGGGTCATGTTTCTCCTAGAAATATTGTTGCGACCGTTGATGATGTGATCTGATCACTGCATTTTTACAAGCATTTTGTTGTACCACCTAAGTACCGTAGGTTACAAGAATCAGCTAGCCACCGCTCTTTTGAAACTTATCGTTGGGATTAACATTGTTTGGACACCTTGCTGAAGTCAACTAGAAAAATCATGAATAAAGGCAGGGCGTATGGACTGTCTGCGGAATTGGAAAGAAAGGTAGGTCTTTAGGTTGTGCTGCTGCAGTGACTAGTCATGCCATTGCCTCGACTGAATGAGAGGGCGAGTGTGTCAAGTGTGGATTACTTTTGTTTTAATCATAGATGAAGGTCTTTCTTTGTTCACATCCGTCGTACCTTTTTGTAAATGACTCGTCGTGATAATGGGTTACTGAATTTAACACAATTGAGGTGGCATGAACTAGCTTCGGAATGGACAAAAGCGATTGTCACAAATTAAAATTATTTAATCAGATGATTGTTCATCTTTCATGTCATTGGAAAAATAAATAAATGTTCTTTATGGATACATTTTTGAATTACATGCGCTTTCCATCTTGTACCCCGTCTACCATCCCCTATGTGCAGTCCAGTATGATTGTGTATTGTACTAAGATAAGATGGATTATTCCAGATTAATGATAATCCTCAAGGATCAAGGACTGCTAGTTGTCCCAGCCCCATCTTATGGCCAATCCACTGGGCTTGGAGGAGAGTTAGCCTCTGTTGAATGTTCAATCTATTGCATGTTGTGATATGGGAGAACACTGTATGGTAATAGTATACTATGTACACAATGTAGCTGTCTTTTATAATGTAACAACATTGCTTGGACAATCGTGTTGCTGACAGAGAGTAAGATAATGCAAATTTTGTTGGTCTAATTTTTATTTTATTTATTTATTTATTTATTTTTTTGCCAGTTATTCCTCTATTCTCTGCAACAACGGTCAGAACTTTGTTTTCACCATTTGTGTGTGTGTGCGTAAGGGAAGGGGGGGGGAACTACCCAGGTGTCATCAAATTAACTATTATTATTATTATATATTTCTGGTAATGAAACCGAGGATGCCTCATAAGTGAACTTAATCACTGTAGCTCTCAAGCCTGAGGAAACCTGTAGATAAGGATGCTTGCCATGTGAACCAGAAACACCGGGGTAAACCCCTACTCTTCCACGATAAGTGTTCTGGGTTCTTTTACGTGCACTACCTACCTTAGTACACGGGACCTACAGCGTAATGTCCCATCCGAAGGCGCAGCAATTATCAGGGCTTGCGCTAACTTTTTGTCCTGACTAGACCACCGGGCTAGTCAGATATAGTTTTGACTAGCCCTCACAAATTTTTACTAGCCTGACCATTTACACCACCTAGAAAACTGACCGGGTACATTTAGAAAGAGGAGTCATCGACTCAGTTTTTACTAGCCTGGCCGGGCTACCCAGAAGTAAGTTTGACTAGCCCACGGCACTCTTGACTAGTGTTTGTACGCCGGGCTAGTGTCTAAATCGAGCCCTGATTATGGTAAAGTATCTTGCTCAAAGACACAAGTGCCGCGACCAGGATTCGAACCCACACTCTGCTGCCAACAACACCAGAACTTGAGTCCGGTGATCTTAACCAGTCGGTCACAACACTCCACCTGTGTGAGAACCCCATCAATATTAATGGTGTTTTTATCTGTTCACAGATGCCTTGGTCTGGCATCTTAACATTCCTCCTCTTTATCAAATGTCTGCACGCTTTCTTTGTCTGTATGAAGTGTCTATTGTACAGCTAGTCATCTAGCAAATATTCCAGTGGTTATTGTCAGAGCCAGTCTTGTGGAATGTTGTCAACAGTAGACAAGTCATCCAAGCAGCTCTGTGAATCTTGTCTGCTCAGTTTATGCAGAGCTCTTCTCACTGGCATACAATATACAATCAATAAAGTCTCTCTTCAACTTTATGTATGCTTTTATGATTTACATGTGAAGCAACAGCAATAATAACACAACAAAAACCTAAAACTGTCCGGCCCCGAGAGTATTCCCTTTATAAAACTATTAAATTTCTAGGTTTTTGATGAATGTTTGCACCACTGACCATTGGCCATGTTTACAAATGATTGTACGTACAAGTGCCAAGTGAAAATGTTGTCCTTGCGCAAACTTGACAAACATTACAAGGAGGAAGGCTCTGCAAGGATTATTGATTGAGTTCACCTTCCTGGAATAGACTCATTCCTTTGTTACAGCTTACTGATACAGGAAATTAAGAAAATTGGAACATCCATAATTATTTCCTTCCTTGTAATTAAAACAATCTAATGGTTTAAGCAAAGCCTGAAAGTTCTGTCTTTCAAGTAGCCATTTCACTTTTAGTGTTCAGTCTACTGGGATTTTATTTCAATCAAGTTTTGACTGGTTTCTTGAAGATTGAAATGAGTGGACTGAAAGCCAATGATGTAACAGTCCTTACTGGTTCTTAAAAACTTGTGCTAAACCATTGATGAGCGCACACACAGTTCCTTGAACATTGTAAGGTTACACTAGAAGCACCTAGCATGCACAGAAGGATTTCAACTTTTGTTTAGCATTGTATTTAAAGGTACACACCGGCTTACTGTTTACCTAATTTAGTGATGTGGGATGACAGACAATAATATTTGAGTGGTTGTTGTAAAAAAAAATCATCAAAATATCGCGTAATTAACGAAAAATGTGAAAATAACAAAACACGGTCAAAGGTCAGCTTATACGCTTTTCCAGCCGTTGCAACTGTCAAGTTTACGTGACATTGTTGCGCAATGTTGTAAGTAGACTGGTGCTCTGTTTATGCATGAATTATTACAATGGCGAGGCAAGAGGATCCAGACTTCATATCAATCCAGCACAAATTCACGTGTAAATAAAAAACACATAATCGTCGTTGTGGTTATTCAGACATAGCACACCCTATCATGCTCTTCCAGCCCCCCCCCCCCTGTCAAATGTCAGTGATTCTGCCTCTTGTCCAACTTTCAAATTCACGTGTAAATAAAGAACATACATAAACGGACAGTTTTGTATTCTGTGTACGACGAACTGGACGAACTTACTTGCAATGGAGAACGTTTCTTCGACATCCAAGGATCGGTACAAAAAAACATCACAAGGAAAAACACCCAAAAGGCGGTCCAACGAAAAGTAAAAATTAAAAAAATAACTACGATAAATTCAAAGGGAAAGCCAGCATGTGCCAAGCGAGTCTCCCACCTTCGCTGCAAAGGGATTGCCTTTCTCCTGGCAGCTTTAGCGATGGCATTCTCCCGTTTTTCGGGCGATGACTTCACTGGCCAGCTGCAGCCACAGCCACCGGTTTTTTGTTGTTGTGGCGATTGGGGGGGGGGGAGTGGACATTATGCAGCTATCATAGAAGTAGATAGATCAGCTGTATGGGATAAACCATGGAGGTAGAAATTAGTCTAATTTCTACCACCATGGATAAACATTCCCCGTCGTCGTCCCACGTGTGTGTAACACAGGCAACACGTTACAATAGTCATGATAGTTAGGGGATAATAGCTAGGGGTACAGACTAAAACAGTCGTAAAAAAACGTAATTGTTGGTCTGGCTCCCTACCCCTCCGACGAGCTCCCAAGCTTACGGCTAGACCGGCAATGCAGAGTTCATGCCCCGGGGTTTGTCTCTCTGGCCCCACGAGACACGGCACCGGATGTACGGGACATGCCCCAAGGTTTACGTTCCGCTACAATGTAGCTCCCACGCTGGTGCACCGTAAAACACGCTTCGGTTGCACGGACTCTCTGAATGCGAATATTACATTCGATTTTTCATCATTATTTACGAATTGTATCAATAATCTGAATGCATAGTCTTTTTTGTCAAATACTCATAAATAATTGTAGAAAAACATATTTAAATTTGGTTCAGTAATTTACTTTTATACGGCTGGAAGTAAAACTAACTCCGAAGATCACGTGATTTATCCGAACCACTTTTTTGGTTCGGATAAATCGTTTTTTGAAAAATGCTCGAACACGGCAAAATTTGATGGCTTCTTTTAGGAACCATTCTTCTCCATTCCTGGAAGACCTTTGAAGTCATATGTTAGCCTATTTTGTAGCCCAAATAGCCCAACGAAGCCGGTGTGCCCCTTTAACATCTCCACATTTAAGTAAGTTTAGCATGGGTACCTAACTTTGTTCCCCTTTTTGAAAAAACATAATTACCAGTGTTGTAGAGAAGTGGTTTTGTTTGGCTTCTTGTTTGAGCAGCGTACCCTCATTCAAAAGAGGTCATTCTAAATCCATGTGGACAACCCAAGGTAGTTATGTATTGTGAAGTATAATACTAAGTTTGTTATATTAGGACCTTCCTTCATGAAGGCTTGATATAAGGTGTTCAGCCAAGCTTAATAATCCTAGGATATGGTGTAACACACACCCTGGGGTGATATTGAATCCATTATGGTGACAACCCAGAACCATTGTCAGTATTTCAGACTGAAAACATATTCTATGGAGGATTGGTGAAAGTATGAGCTTTATAATCAGTGAGTGTAGTGTTCACATTGAAACAAATAGGATTTTAGATGGGTTTTTTTGGTCAATACTTTGTCTTTTAAGACAATTTTTTCAGAACTACATGTACCATTTGTTCTAAGAAGAGACACATACCATAGGCCCTACTTATTTGTCACTTGTAACTGTTTACTTTTCTATCTGATGATAGCACACTGTACATTCTATTTACATTCACAGAATATTCTGTGGTGGCACTGTTACTAAGTTCAATTAGTACAAAGCCTGTGAATGATAAACTATACCAGGTGGATGGCTTCCTTTGAATGTATGTATGAAACCTTTGACCTGAACCATATTTATTTTCAGTGTAATCAATCAGGGGCTTCAAGAACCATTGAAGCTTTGTGGCTGTCCCTTGGGAAGTCATGAATGTATAGTTCATTTATCATTATGATTGGACTTGATGTTATGTTCATTTTCATTTGTTGACATGTACTGTGGATTTACAAGTACATTGTACATGTAGATGCATGGCAAGCATTGCAGAGTTTTAAAGCACATCATTACCTACATTGTAAGTGTATTAATCCTTCCAAAACACTGTAAAACTAATACATCAATCAATCCTTAAACCTGTTATAATCACTTCAGTTGTTTATTAGGGCATGAAATAAATATTATTTCATACAAATATCAGTTCTTCACTTTCCAAAGAAAGCAGTTGATTTCATAATCATGCATTATTTTAATAACAAAACCTGATGTCAAATAATGGATATAAAATGTAAATGATAGGATTATGAAACGGAACTGAAATTTCATCTGAAGTATTTAAATCAATGACTCCATTAAATCAATCAATCAATCAATCAATCAATCAATTAAGGGTTTAAAGTCTTTAAAGGGAAAGATTATCATATCTTTGTTTTTAGAAAGAGTAGATTCCCACCTGCTAGTTTTCAGTATACTGACCATAAATCCAAGTTGGAACCAACCTGTACAAATTTCGGTGGTCCATCAAACTCAGTGGTCCTGGTTTAGTGACAACATCAAAAAATTTGTTATGATTTGTCACAGATTTTGTACAAATGTTCAATTAAAATAATAATCTTGAAATGTTTCTTTCCGACATCAGTTGAGGTCAGTTTGGCAGTAACATGTACTATCAGCTTTGGCTTAGTGTGTAAATTGGCCCACCATTATAAAGCTGGTATGCAGCAAAATTGCTAAGCACAGAAATTCTTTGCTTAGCAGAAATAGGCTACCAGCCCAAATACAAGTAAAGTTGTTTTGCTTTTAAAACTGATTTATAAAATTGTATGAAATTAGCTCTGTGGAAATTTCAGTTTTTATAGAAACCACACTCTGACAGATGCAGTAAGAGCTTCTGATCATAAAATGTATGTATTGACCCAATTCACCCGACGTCATCATTACAATCTTGGTTGCGCCATTTTGGAAGTCAGTGTCACTGTGTGTTATACAGTGTAGTGCGTATTTAAGGTGACACAGCGTTTACACGTATACCCATTGACTTCAAAAATGGTGAGAGCAGGCACAGTCCCCGCATGTGACCTGCGTGCAAGGGTTCAATAGCTTGAATGACTCCAAAACTGACCAGGTTTATTTGTGTCTTTGTATTCAGGCAAAGGGCCAGTATGATGAAGAAAAAGAACTTGAATGTAGAAATTGGATTGAGTCGATTGTTGGCGTAAATCTGGAGCCAGCCGAGACAGGATGGACTAATTTTTCTAAAGCCTTAAAAGATGGCGTAGTCTTATGCAGGTAAGAATGCATTATGTGTAATTAATGTACTCTTTATAGTGTCATCATCTCTTCCAAATAACATCAAGTCATGACGTCCTTCATTTTGAGAAATACAAGGACAGCTATCAGTTTCTGGATTCTTATTTTTGTTTCATGATCAAAGCAAATAAACACCTCATCAATAAGTCATTTCTTGCTTCGAATAAAAAAAAATGTCAAAATTTTTTTAAAGTCTTCCAATTTTAAGGAGGGGTATTTTTTTGGACACCAGACAAGGTTAAGGAGTGAGGACAAAAATGATTGCATTCACACTCCTGAAAAATGAAGGTCTTTGTACCCGTAAACTAAAAGTTAACTCCACTATAATATACAGAGGGTAATTGATCAAAACAGGTTTACATTGAACATATTCCATCTTGTGTTTTCATACAGGTTGATTAATATCATGTCACCAGGAAGTGTGAAGAAAATCAACGAAAACAAAACAATGGCCTTTAAAATGGTAAGATTAAATTTCAGCTTTGAATAGTTTGTTGTGTTTTGTTTCTCTTGTCTTAATATTCAGAAGCGTAGAGCTGAGTATTTTGGTTATACCCTTAGCGTTATACACCGATTCATGATAACTGATAAGCACTGTATACTCCCGTGCTTTCAGCTTACTAACCCCTGAGGGATTCTAACCCCTGACCCCAACATTCTAGAGCTGATGTCTTAGTTGCTAGACTACCAAGCTTGCCCAGTGAAAAGAGGCCATTTTGAATCCTGTACTTGTGGATACCTCAAACAATTTAATTGATTTACTAAATTGCATCGGGGATAAAGAAATGCTATTTTGATGTTACCCTTTTCACAGAGCTTATGTACTTTTTTTTTCTATTATCAACTTTTAAAAAGTAACACATCCGATTAGAAAAAATCAATTTATTCTTTTGATTATTACAATCCATACATCCTGTGTTTCAGCTGTAGGTCAGGTCTTTATTTGATAAGAATCTTCTGTGTTCCTTTTTTTTTTAGATGGAAAACATTGGTAATTTCTTGGTAGCTTGTGAAGCCTATGGTGTACCCAAACAAGACCTGTTTCAGACGGTAGATCTCTATGAAGCTCGTAACATGAAGGGGGTAAGTTTTCACCTTCAGGGTCCACAATAGACCGATCCATTAAGCCCCGCCTACCTTAGCAACTGCCTAGCAACAGCACATGGTGTGACTTTCTTGCCACGATCACAGCGGTGGTTTGGTTGCGGCCACACACATGTGTCGGATACACACACGTACATGGTTTTCATGAACGGTATGGATTTAGTTTCATGGCCTTTTAAGCAGTGCTTTGAGTCCAAAGAACAATGCAGACAGAAACAATGTTAAACCACGTTTACACGACTGTACAGGGACCCTGCTGTGGGATTTTCACTACCAGAAATACACAAAAATTAAAACAAAACAAAAGTTAGCACAGTTGTGTGTGCTGTTGTGTGTCAGAACAATGGCAGCTCAGTTTGTTTACTTTTTTGCTAATGGGATTTTAATGTGTCAGACTTTTGTCACACTTTCAGTGGCGTTGTCAGGGTTGTGATTGGTCAATACGTTAGGATTTTATAATGACTGTTTTTGTAATCTAATTTAATAAATGTTCGTTTATATAATTTCAAAGTGCAATTTTATTTCTTTTATTTTTCATTTACCTGTCTTTGTGTGTCCTCTAGTGTTTGTGTCTGGTTTGTTGGTTTAATTCGCTTTTTTTTTAATTGAATGTACACATGTCATTTTAGTATGTATATACTACCGACTATGTTGAATGTTTTTAAACCACAATAAACAAATAAATAAGTAAAAAAAATAGTAGGCAGGGCTGAATGGATCGATCTTTTGTGCAAAGAGGTTATCTGTTGAAATTTCATTCGAGTCTGTAAGCAGATGTTTTGTGTTTTATGCTAACAAAGCCCAAATAATAGATTTTTTTTTTTGCTTGCCGTATGCAAAGCAAAAGGAAACCTAAAGTAACTTGCAATTTTTATATATTAAAGTTGAACAGTGATGCAACAATGTAAATCTATTGTAATCATCCAAATGCCCCTTTTCTTGATTGTTTATGAAACATACTTGCTTAAAGGCACACTATTGCTTCAAGTAAGCACAAAAGCTCGCTTTCCACCACTTTTTTATTGTGTGATTTAGAGTTGAACATTCTCTTTCTTTCTCTCTTGTTTTCTGTGAAGGTCTTGACAGGAATGGAAGCTCTTGGTAGGAGGGTGAGTATTCATTTTAGTAAAAGAGTCAAAATATCTCTCTAGGAAAATGCCACAATTTGTATGCGTTATTGGTGCAATGGTTAATATAGGCAGTATGAGAAAACAACGTTTGATATTTAGATGTTTGGGTAACAAAACTGAATGATACTTCATTCTTGTAAGGGCAATGCACTTCTCCTTAGTAAAGGGCACCTCCAGGACAGATTTATTTTTACTGGAACACTTCAAGGGGCACCAAGGCAATGACCAGGAGCATATTTGCCTCCATCACCTCAATGAAGTATGACAGCCATGAGATGGCATACTTAAAGACAAAAAAGCCAGCACAATGAATTTTCCTTAATTCCACATCCTTTTTTTCTTGTGAACCCAGGCACAGGAATGCGGATTTAATGGTCCACCCTTTGGAGCAAAACCCTCTAAAGAAAACAAGCGTGCTTTCTCACAGGAGAAACTCAATGCAGGACAGAATGTAATCGGTCTACAGATGGGTACCAACCAAGGCGCTTCGCAGGCAGGCATGTCCTATGGAACAAGACGGCAAGTCTATGACCCTAAAGTGGGTACCAACTAAAATCTAATCACTGAACTCTTGTTTATCGTCCCAGCTGCAGCCATCAGTTTCCAACAAATGCTGATTAGAAACCATTTCTAAATGTGTCCTTCATCTTTCATCACCTGTTCATACCAATGCAAAATTGTGCAAAGAGAAACATGCTGATATCAGTTAGAGAAATTTTCCACCATGTTTATGATTTTACTGTTTACTTTTGTGTAAAAGTGAGCTGGCAAATTGTTCATTCGAATTTGAGTTTACTTTATGTAGATGCTCTTCTTTATAAAGCATGTTTTCAATTTCAACAGAATATAAGATAAAACTGGGGTGAACAAATTACCCATCACTGAAGGTAATATTTACATACTTACATCATTATAAAACAGTTAGGTATGGTTACATAAAGTACAACAGTAGATTTGATGATGAGCTTGTGCAACACTTGGGCTATTTTCTTTAGAACCTGCACCCTCTGGTGTCTTTGGGTAGAGACCCTCCTGAATCCTTAACTCAATGCCCATATGTTTGGACTCTGATAAGACCAGTATGCCTGGCCCATGATAAGCATTTCTTGTTTGGCCTTCATTACCATATTATACAAGATCAGACAGAATGGAAGTTAGGATTTAGGACTGTTAGGGCTCAGAGAGATCGATAGTTTTTAATGCAGAATTAGTACACAATCAGAGTTCCAGTGAACAATTTCCCTTGCAAAGCAAAATATTACAAAAAATGTTTGAGCTCAAAAATCATCATTTGCTACTCAGTATTAGCATTCAGTGTCCATAACATATTCAGTCTGTATGCAAAATTGCTACATGCAAAAATGCTGGATGAAATTATGGAAAAATAATTGCTCTATGATGAAATTATTCCCCAAGTTCCATACATGTACATGACTGACTATACATTCCATTTTTACAGGGTCACAATACTTATAATCTATTTTGAAGTGATGATGTGAACCCTGTGAGATAATTCTTTTCATAAATATAAACATTCTGTATTTTATGTACACGGTGTTCTTACATGATTGATACATGTACGTATCAGTCTCACTCCCCAAATGTGTCAAAGACTGAACTAATGACATCAACTTTTTACAAATGAGCCATAGAGCCTGGACTTTCTGCAGGCACAATTTGTACACAGTGGAATAAAAAATAACATTTCACATTTTATGGAGATTTCAGTTTATGATTTTTATCAACTTTTGATATGGAGACTTTGAGAGGGCACCCATCTCAAACATTGTTCTGGTGTTATTTTTACACTGCTTGAAGAGATGGGTTGCAATAGACGCCATCTTTGATTACAATTTCAGCTTAAGTTGCTTACCAACCAATCATGAAAGGAGTTTATGAAACGCACGCGTTCCGCGTGCAGTACTTATGCGAAATGCACAGTTGTGTGCTCAAAAATGTGCAGTCATTGTCATCAAAAGACAGATGATTTTTTCCAATTACTAGACAAGTGCAACCCATCTATTATTGTAGAAAATCCAATACAATCGGTCCTAATACTTCATGGAGGCAATGCCCCTAGTCATTGCCTTGGTGCCCTTTGAAATGTTCCAGTATTTCTGTTATAGTCAGAGAGGTGCCCTTTACTGCAGAACTACTTGGGGCATCTAATACTACCTCTTACATGTAGGAAAGAAACCCTGTCATAAGAAGACAGTGAATGATTTCCCTTGTATAGAAAGTAGGAAAATGCTACACAGAATGTATCAGTTGCTACTCAATAGCATTCTGAGTGCATTAAATCTGTTGTGTTGTATAAAATCTAAATATTTCACTGTGCAAAATTGCTGGATGAAGTTGTTCCCTGGAAGACCTTAATATCCGTGTTAATATCTCGGACTCAAGCTCTGGTGGCTGAGTCATCAAAGTGTGGGTTCGAGTCCCGGTCATGACACTTGTGTCCTTGAGCAAGGCACTTAACCATAATTGCATAAAGAGCTTTCTGCTCTACCAGCCAGGCTTCTGATGAATGATACCCAAGCCTACATCCTTACGGACTGTAAAGGGGGTTACCCTGTTTCAGCCCCAGGAGTAGGTGGCAATGGCCCCTGGTAAACAGTTGATTTGTAGCCCACACCTCAAGTGCTTATTGGCCTTGTGTGTCTGGCGACTTGCATAAATTTTTTTTTAAATGAATCTGGCCTGTATACTGATGGCAAATTGGCTATATCAATAGTATGAGACATGGATAAGGAATGATAAACATAATTGGACGACTGTAACAGTCTATTTTAACCAAACTTTAATTATAGTACGTGAAATGATGAGCAGTATTTCTCTAACAATCTGTGTGTACTTTTACTAGATTAATAATTGGAGATTGAAACTGGACCAAACTCTAAAAAGTGAAACCAAAAACATTGTTGTTGGGTTTTTTTCAGTTTCATGTGATGTCTTGGGTTTCATTTTTTACAAGGAAACTGGGAAGCAGAAAGGAACAATGTAACCCAGGGTTTTCTCTGATCTGTTAACATCTTTTGAAATGTCTGTTGGAATAGGGATTTCACAAGAGGAAAAGAAACATTCCCATTTGGGGTGGTTTAGTAGTTATCATAATTTACCCGATCGGGAATATTTGTATCCCTATTGGAGAAAGAGATTTTATGGGAAAAAGAAACACAGTATCAGTTAGGATACTTTAGCTTTTATGTTTCATCGTCTCCCATCGGGGACCAATTACATCCCCATTGGATGGGGAAAATTTTAATTAAGAAAACAAAATTCCCAATTGGGATAGTTTAGTTGTTTTTATCTGATTAGGGACCATCTGTATTCAAGAGAGTTTTCCATTCCCAATTAGGATAGGTTAGGTGTTATGTTTCACCCGATTGGGGACTTTTTTAGCCCTGGTGAAAGAGGAGGGTTCCATTCAAAATCAAAGTACAATTAAAACTCTGATAACCTGCTTATTACTGTCATCAATTTCCCCCGATCGGGACCCGTATAATAATAATGATAGTGCAATTTATAGAGCGCCTTAGATAGAAACTACCCCAAAGCACTGAACACAATGTGTAATTTAAGCTCAACAACAATATTATAGGATTTATAGCAGAAGAGCAAGAATCCAGAGCAAACTAATGGATACCAAAATATTAACTATTAACACTCCAAAACATACTAAGACAGAAATAAAAAGCAAATAAAAAAGATGATCATCATTAAAAACAATTCGACTAGCAATAATTACTAAAGAGGTGGACTTAAAAAGTATTTACAAAACGTCATTAAAAAGAGTAAACATTATAAAAGTACATGGTCATAAAAGAGTAGAAAACTACTAAGCCATCATTAATCAGTATAAAAGAAATAACTGTACCCGTTTTTTGGAGTGGAGGCTTTTAGTCAAGGTAGATATTTTAAGGGACAATGAGACTGGTATAGAAACTATATCATAACATATTTAATCTATTAATGTGTACTTGCCAGGAGTAGTTTAGTTTCTATTTTGGTATTAATATAAAATAGTCATTCATGTCAGTATGTCTTAAAAGGTTTGTTTTTTTAGGGTTTGCTTTTTGTTTCCATGGGAGGTTTGCTTTGATGATTCTTTTATTCATACATTTGTGTTTTTCTGAATATTGTTTATTTACTACTATATATTATGGGTTTTGGGCAGGGTTTTTTTTGGGGGGAGGGGTTGTGGGGGAGTAGATTTTATAGATCCTCAATTGTGGACAAATATCATATATTTTATGCAATTGCTTGAGATAATTCTTGTTTGTATCTAATATATTTTTCCATGAATCTGAATTCATTATTGTTTCATGCTTAGAATGAAACTAGCATTTCATTGTGGCCAAACGTTGCATTTTCCATTCCATTTTTGTGAGTTATGTATGTGCAACTAGAGAATTGTTTAATGACACTGGACAGGTTTTTTGGAGAACTTCTATTGTTTGCATCAAGAAAAGGAGTTAGTGAGAGAGTTGTAGGTAGCTACAATGTAGGTGATACTACAGCAGCAGACGTAATTACTCAACTGTTGAGTACATGCCCCTAGGCACAAGGAAAGTTTACCCAGAAATCTGGGCCCAATTTTATGGTTTTGCTTACCGCAGAATTCTGCACTTAAGCTCATAAAACTGTGTGCTTTACAGTGTGCCATAAACGCAGCAGAGCTTTGTGGTAAACAGAGCCATGAAATTGGACCGGATGCTACCAGGACTCAATTTTATAAAGCTGCTTAAAGATTTTGTGCTTACTGTGTGATTTCCATTTCATGGCGATTCTAACTGTAAGCACTGGAAACTGCATGCTAACCTTCCGGCGCTTACTGCAAGCAAACGAATGACTTAACAGTGCAAATGCATGTTGAATGCACAAGCTTAACTTTCTTACTGACCTGTGAAATACATTTAGGCGTAAGCAAATGTTTCTGCTATAGTTAGCACAAAACTTGTCCTTACTGTTAAGCAGCTATGAAATTGGCCCCTGGTGTCTCAAATGCCTTCCAATGAGAAAAACAAGTTTATTGCCAGTATAGACAGTGGTGCTACAAAGTAGTGAGTGAGTTCAAATATTTTTAACACATTTTAATTCCTTCATACCTTGTTCCTCCAGTAATTGACATCAGATTCATGTCAGCTTTTTTAAATTTCCAATATTCAAAGACTGTAACAAAGAATATTTTCATATAATATAAAAAATAAACGAGTGCTCTTCAAGATTTTTTTCTTCTGTCAAGTTGTTTGAAGTATATTTTTTATAAACTTTTATTGGTGGTGGGTTGGAATTTGACAAAAGCAAAGAGTGAAACTGTATCATTCTTAAGTTTTTGTAAGTGTTTTTTCTACGCAAATATTGAAGGATTACAATTGGTTGGATGTATTGATTGCCGAAAACATTGCAGCACAAATAATGAAGAACACATGGTAATTTCATGTTTGAAACACAAGACTACATGTGTCCCCAAACCCCAACACTCTGCTGTGGCTTGTTTTCTTATTAATTGGTTAAAAAGATCCCTATATGGAACAAGAGCCATAACCAAGGTTTAACCCTGATTAGTTAACTAGTTAGTTGGCATGTGACTTCTAGGCTCATTGATTTATGGTAGCAGTAGGGATTATTAGTTATGAAAACTTTCATTTAATCATTCAAATGGTAAACACGATAACATTTAATTCGGTTGTTTCATTATTTGAAATATGTATTTGTAGGTTTTTACAAAATAATATTAAGTTTCTTCATCCGTTGTGCATTTAGAGTGAAGTGGTCGATGTTCAAATGAGTAGATGCTTTGTTCAATGTATTAACATGTTTTCATTGGCAAGACGATTCTGTATGTGCTTTATTCAGCTGGGAATTGTAGCTTTTACTGATGATGACGTTAGAGTGCACACAAAAAATATGGAGCTGTAATGTTAGAGTATTTAAACTTAATAACAATTTTAGTAGCCAAGTCATTGTTTGCTGTTTATTCCTAAAATTGCCTTCTATGTATTTTGCAAGACCAATGTATCTCTGCGCCCTCTAATGGATGTACAGGGTACAGCCTCACACATATATGATGGTTGTACAGTAGACTTTGAGGGGGCTTCACAGACTGGATTATAATTTCAGGAGACAGCAACAATTTCTAGATTAACTTTGGTATCTATGCTACTGTGAGAGAGTGCCAGAGCTTTAATAAGAAAATTATTTTGTACACTGAAGTATCAAGCAGACAAATTGTGCAAAGGAACTTGCTTTCAGTAATATACAATTTTTACAAAATTTTGTTTTAATAACAACTTCACTCCACCTCCGCAAGGACCCAGACATTGCGAAGATGGTTGGTATCAAGCAACACTTATCTTGTTCAATGTCAAGTCCTGCATTTTTAATTTAGAGTTTACTTTTAAACATTACAGTTACCTAAAATATTGGTGCAACTCTTTGACAATTTTCCGTACTTAAAGTGTCATTCACGTTTCATTAATTCCAGGACTAGCTTTTCTCAAAGAATTTTTTTCTCAGCAATATGTATGCTTTTAAAGCGTAGAACCTCAAACCTTAATTATTATCAACAGCTAATTTCACTAATTGTGTCATGCAATTGTAATTTCTTAGATCAGCATTTGGTTGTATTCAGTCTATGCAAATTTATGATTTTAAATAAAAGTTTAGCTTTTTAAAACAAATTGCAAGTTTGAATATTGTTTCCACTCTTTTTGCATCATTTGTCTACTAATCCTTACCATGTAGGATTCAAATTAAAATTTAAAATCTACATGATTACTAATCCTAATATTTTCACAGTTCGTCACAATATTTTAATAATAGGGGTTTGTTCTTTGCTCTTCAACCATGTATGATAAAGCACTGTATAGTATTACTTGCTGTTTTCTATGTTATGTGGAAGAAATCATTGGTTGGATTTGAACCCATGACCTTCAAACACGTTCTTAAGTCATTTGACTGTACTTATTGACATTGGTTACATTTAGTTCTGCAACTCCAAAACTTGGGACTGCTTGTTCTAATTTAATTTAATTACCCCTAGTTTAGGTTTCCCTATGGAGGTATAACTCCCAAGTGAGACCTAACGAGTGACTATGTGTGACTGGTCTACACTGGGTGCTGAGGTGGTTTCACAACAATCCATCCTTGTCTACAGTACAATGAGATTCTCTCTAGTATTACAAAGGTGATACAGTCCAACCAGGGTCGTGATTGTTGTGTACAGACAAAAGCATGACACACTGTTTTTTCTTGATGTGTGGGTATAATTAGGTGACTTATTGGTTACTTGGTGAATACGTAGGGTTGCAATGTTGACTAGACCAGACACAATGGCTCATCACACTTTAAGCTAATAGTCTGGTACGTGATGTGTATAGTCACACAGTATGGAGTGCAACTGTCATGCAGCCTCAGTCTTTTGTAAATTCAGTCACAATACAACGCTGCAGGCATATAGTCAATACATTCAATGATGTAGCGGGTTTATGGTTAGTCTTACTGACAAGACCTAGAAGCTATTTCATGTGAATGGACTTTGGCAAATGAGCTTTTATTGTACATCACTGACTAGTGTCTAGTGTTAAGAAGAGTAAATTCATTCTGTCTACTAGTAGTAGTAGTAGTCCATGCTAGATCCTTGACATAATTTCTATTTCATAAACACTGTTTATTGCAAGCAAAGCAAAAGACGTGCTAACTTGTTTATGGCTCTTGTAGGAAGATTCATTGATGTAATAAATGTTCATTGTGTCCAAGTGCTCTGTAAATTCTCTTGATGGCGTATAAAACATTTTTTCTGCTACAGTAAGCACACAAATGTGCTTACTAGTATTGTAAACAGCTTTATGAAATAGGGCAACATAGGCCATGATCTCCGTTGCCTGTAATTCCAGTCCTGTTGTGAAGGTGACTTTTGTTGCTGAAGTAATTCTCTAAAACTTACCGTAAAATCTTTGAATCTTGGATGGTTTACTCCCCTAAATGTGTTGCTAACTGTCCTGGAGAGGGTTGGTTGCAAATGTAGTGTTTGTGCTGTGAGGTGCTTTTTTAAATGTACTTGGTGCCGGTTCACTGCATAAGTGGAGTCACATTAAGAAAAAAGTATTGGTTTACAAGGGTTTTTCACCATAAAATATACAAATATTGAGTCAAGTTTGTCATTTACCCTACGCCTCTTTCATAAACAAAGGTAATATGCATGATAAGGGCATTGAGATTTCTTCTTATTAAAAACATATCCACCACATATGAGCCCATATCCCCAATGTACAAGTCTAAGGAATATTTTTTGTGCAATAAACTGAACTAAAAATTGTAAGGCTAATATCATCAAGTATAGACTTGCATGTATTTACTTACACCGTACACTTCCGATTAAACAAGAAGAGTGCCAAATTTTCCAAACTATTATTTTTTTAGCAATGTATGTAAAATATTTGGCACAAACTGTTGCATTGCCATTGGTATGCCGTGACTGGATGTCAAAAATCCTCCGTTCGCCACACTTGTCACTAGTGTAGGGTAAACATTATGATTTGTCACAATTAATACTTGCCCTCAAACATCATGTAGCTAACATGAGCAGTTAGCTTTATAGCTAAACCCTCTGGATTACGACCATACATGAAAATTCACAACAGACAATTAAGCATTATCAACAAATATATCATTACTGGTTCATTACTTATCATGTAGACGCTTGATTGAATTGATTAACTAACGTTACTCGTTTTTAGTCCCACGAAGTTGGCTTCTACAGCTGCTTTTAAGACGGATGGAAAAATACTGAAAGCACACACTTGTGAACTCCAATAAGTGCTGTTAAAACTTGGTCCAATTAAATTTCAAAACAGTGTAAAAACGAACCAGAACAAGATAGAAAAGGCCGACTAGATTGATGAACAACGCACTATGGACAAGCTGTAAAAAACACGAATTAGGAGCCAAAAACAACGGAACCCTGATTGGACAAAATCCAAGGTTCTCATTGGTTGACAGTTTTGGGCGCGAATTCTTGTCACAAAAAACGCTGCAGGAAAGTCCCTGAGGAAAGTATAATATAATAATAACCATAAGAAAATAATGCGGTGGTCAGGTCACGCACAACCATAATATGCAAATGACCCAAACTTTGTCAAACCCGTGTTCTGATTGGCTAAAATGTGAAACTCATGATCCTTCAAGGGATCCTTGAGGAAGTTGATCCGGATGATGTGGTCCAGGGCCCAGCGCCTGAAAACAAAAGGATGAAGCCAATGGATGGGCCGAGCGAAGAGAGGACCACTTACAAAACCAGACAAACTTCACCTTAAGGAGGCGCTATTTGTGGGGACCGTTAATTAAACTAAACAATTTTTATCCGATGAGGGCACTATTTATATCCGTGATTTCAACCAGACCGTTTTGGCCAACGAGGAGTTCTACTTCACCGAGCCCCGTGTCTGGTAACCTGCACATAACTGTAACAGTAGCAGTTTCAACTTTCAAACCAAGAAAGGAACTAGACTATCTTTTCCTTTCATCCTCGGTTTGGTTACCTGGGTCATATGGAAGAGAAGCAAGATGGCTGCGCGATGATGAAGGTAAATAGATACTGATAATTGAACAAAATTTAAAGAATTACAAATTCTCCATCCAGCCGATGAAACCTTAAATATGAAAGTACCACTAATCTCAGTAAAAACCCATCTTATTCCTCTGTCATTAAACTAAACTAAGCCTGAAAGTAAAAAATAGTCTGGCCCCCACCCCTCTTATTTATTTTATACATAGGGAAGACCAAATTGGAAGCGTGATGAACGTCTTACTCTTAGTTTTGAAAACAAAACAAAGCTTGAAAACACAAACGTTTTAATGTTAAAAGCAATAAACCACTGAATACAACACATAAGACACCACATTGGCAAGCAATCATAAAGTATTTTAATAGTTCATTTTGATAGAATGACTATGAACTATTGCAAAAAAATGTATCTTCGTGTTGGTGTTATTAGATTGATCCATTAAACTCCAGCTGACTCAAGAAATACCTACCCATCCATGGGTAGAATTGCTCGACAGTTGCTTAATGTTAGGAGCTCACACCATTGGTCTTGTCTTCATAAGTTATGAGTGTTATATCACAAAAACAATGAACTTGGTTTGAAAAACAAGAGACCAAATACATGCACGTTGGTTATCATTAATGGGTGGTTAACTCACTCAGGCGGACAAAGTAACACTGATAATAAAGACATCATCAATCATCAAGAGATATCATGAGAATTTAGATATTTATTTTGCATGATTAGTTCAATTCTTTGTCAACAATTTCCACAGTAAAACATTACAAGACAAGATTTCTATCCACTGTGGTAAAGTTTCTAAATAAATGTCACATTTTGTTTATTCCTAACTACATCAAAAGCTCTCTACTGCAGCATTTACAGTAACATACAAAAATGGCACATACTAATTTGATATAAAAACACCTAGCTTTCTCTTTGGCATGTTTGGATATACAAGGGTTGTAAGGAGTACTACATGTAAAAAATAATTACAAACAGTTTCTTCAGTGGCGTATTTAAAATCAAACAAACCCAATCAAGTTCAGTAAGGCCGTGTCCGAATCAAGCCACTTCGGCTACGGCTATGGCCGCTACGACAGTGTTGAAGAATAGGAATCATCAGCATTCCGGCCGTAGCCACTGCCGAAGCCATTCATTCGGACACAGCCAACCCTCTTTGTATTGTACCTGGAAGACACACATTATATTATATTGTGTGTGCTCACAGGAACCAGTCTTTTGTTGGGAGTTACCTTTAAAACTTAATGGTGGTATTAAATAAAAAAACATTCTATAGGAGTACAGGTTTCCTCTTCTGATGAACAGACTTGTGGTTGTGAAATGTAATCTGTTCTGAAAGTAAAGATACATTTCTACTGATAATACATCCTACACTGTGGGCAGATTGCGTGATAAAGAAAAGATTTTGGTGGTTTTTAATTACAAAAGTTAATAGTGATGAGGTTTATTTGGTACAAGCTTGTGGGCAGGTTTGGAACACAAGCCAGTTTAGTAAACACGTGAGGCACAAGATGTATGTAACTGTGGTGGGAATCAAGCCAGTTTGACAGGAAATACAAGCCAATCAGGTACAAGCGGTAAGGAAGGCAACATACATGTTAATATGTTTGGTAGAAAATAAAAACTGGTGGGTCTGATAATACAGGCCAATGTGGTACATGTACATGCCAGTGAGGCTTGAAATATATATTTAACCCTGTTGGGCTGTGAAATACAAGTCAGTTGAACAGAAAACACAAGCCAGTTTGGAAGGAAATACACACCAGCGGACAAGAAGTACAAGCCAGCCGGGCCACTTGACACACACTAGTCCGGGCATGAAGCACAAGCCAGCCATTATAGCCGTCTATGAAAGAAGCCACCTCCCCCCACTGGATAACAACTTCACACACCTTTCAACTTTTAGTACCACATGTATAATGTAAAACTCTTCACAAGCTGCAATGAATTTTTAAGTACTACATGACACATAGAGTGCATACTTACATGCCTATTTACATATCTACATCTTAAAAAGAAAACATCACTGAGCCAAAAGCTCATTCACAGCTGGATTACAAAAATATTTGGCAGTGATTGCAATTAATCCATATCATTTTTTCTTTCTTAATCACACATGAACAATTTGGCACAACTCATTTACTCTTATTATTTTTACTAAAAACTTCCAATCTTAGTTATCCTTTAAAAAAATTGGTGATTATTATTTTGTTTACACTGTGACCTTCGACATTATAGGGTTTCTCAGTTTGGAGTAGATTACAAGCAACTTACCGTCATTGAGTTCCAGATTGTTTTAGTTTTTTAAAGTACATTTTCCCACAATGTTTCGCTTTGTCTGAATACTCTGTGAGAATAAGACATTTAATTGACATTTCATTATTAGTTAGGAGCCAGACTGACCGTTCTTCCAGCCTCAGGCAGTGTCTTAATTGATGGCTTTGGCTGTGGCTATGGCTAGATTGCTAAAAAGATCTAGTCTTTAATGTTGTTGATGCTAGCAGTAGCCAGAGTCATTAATTCAGACACTGACTCAGTTTACTTCCACTGATTCAAAAGGATGAAATAACAAGATGGCTACAGTAATTTGGTCAAAGGTCACAGTATGTAAAAAACTCCATTGACTTCTATTGCAGAAATGCAAACCAGTGTTTTGACTCCTACAAGACCAGTAGTGAATAACATCAAAAGATGTACTAAAGTCTTCAAGATCTCTACAATGGCGACATGCTTTCTCAAGGTTACCTATCATTGCTCACAAAACAAATTGGACAAACAGTATTTACAAATTAACATACCTAAAGTCTCAGATGGACCTGAGTGCATCACCTGAGCATACAATTTACATGTAGTTATAATAAATTATAATAAATTATAGAGTCTAGTTCTATTGGTCTATCCAAATCTACCTACTCTGAAATCAGCCAATCAACAGCTGTGAAGTAACATCCCATATTGGCCAATCAGGTCTATTGACATGCTGCACAATAATTCACTGTACATTGTACATGTAATACATGTATACTGCTTATCTGAATACAGTTCAATTTCAACCAATAACCACATTGTACTTTTCTGTATTATCTGTACAGACATTTCAAAGCATTTGTGTTTCCGGGAATGCAATGATGAGGATGATGTTAGTAAAAAAATCCATGAAATAATCTCAACTTTAAAGTCAATAATTATGATGACAGGTCATTTTGTCTGACATTTGCATTAAAGCCCCAGCCCAATATTGGTAAACTGACTGTAAATTCTCTCATTCTTTGCACAAATCAAGATATTTGTAATAAAACTAACCTGTAAAAATATCAGCTCATTTCGTTGTTTCATTTGCGAGAAAACAGTAAAAATGCATTCAGCATTTTTGTACGCATTCCTAAAGGCAGCGCAGAGTTTTCGTCTCACTGAGACGAAAACTAATTTTGGATCTTATTTCATTTACATTTAAAAAGGATAACGCTTCAGGCAGAAATATTTCAAAGAAAGTTTTCTACCATCATTATCTTTATACCATGTAAGGTATATGTAAATCTGTGAGCATTTATGTTTTTCTTCTTTCCAATGTTGAGCTGGGGCTTTAAACACAGAAAGCATGTGATATCTGTAGTTTCACCTCATTATTCCCTCGTTGGACATCAAAACTGAATTGGAACTGTTAAAAATATTGGGACTATCACATAGCAAGAATTAATATCATAGAACTAACAGAAGGCATTCAACATTCCTTCTGAGAAAAGGTCAAGGAATCTTGTTTTGATTCTAAATGGACTTACGGTTCACAATTTACCTGAGTTAATTTTTCTATCCTTTGTTTTTTGTTTTGTTTTTTTCAATCAAAATTGTAAGTACAAAATATATATACACACTCGCTGACATTGAACGTTTGCATCTGACTTCAAGGTACTAAATAATATCCATTTGGCTAATAATAAATTCTCTACCATTAATATATACAGTATTTACAATAAAAAAAAACAATCAATTTAATGCCAGATAGGATGTTATCTATTAAAAATGAAAAATTACAAATGCATAACGAATACTTATGTAGCTAAATGTGATGAAAACTTTATGCTGCAATCTCCATAAATTGTAAGATTTGATGTTTTCTTCAATTGAGCTGTGTACAAATCTTGCCTGCAGGAAGTCCAGGCTCTGTGGCTCTTTTGTAATCATGTGATGTCAAAGGTTACATGGTCTATATCACAAGCATCAAATAGTGCTGAAGGAATTACTTCATATAACATGTGTTTGTTCAGGTGCCTGACAATTACAGATAAACAGTGTGATGAATACTTTCATGATTATTACAATAATTGCTGATATGATTATAACCCTAGCAGTCTTTCCTCAGAGTTCCTTTACCAATCTAACCTCTATTAAGAAAGCAGTATATTTAGCTTACATCTTAACACTTCTTTTCTTCTTCAATCTTTCTGTGAGTTGTCTACAAATTCTCAAGGAATAAGACAGAAACAGAGAACAGTTCCAGAGCTGATTAGATGACAAACGATGCTTGACCGTCACACATAAATCCATACAAAATATACCCAAAGCTGGTAGCTTTTGCGAATGGCCCTTCTCATAAAATAAGCTAATTCAATTTTATCGAATGAGCATAAGTACCACGAGTTGGCAATTATTGGGCAACTTCCCACCCTTTTTGTTACAGAGATGATGGTGGCATGAAGTTACAGGTTTGTGCCTTTTCAAACTGCACAACTCTGCGCAAGCTTACAGGGGTGTTTCTGTGTAAACATGAATGTAAATAGCACAATGTCATGGACTAAACAGCTCTCTGAATTTGCCCTCTGACCTCATGAGTTGTGTGAATAATAATCAAATATTATATATATATACAAAGCAAACAATGCTGCTACAACCACAGACACTAGCACATGGTATCCATCGCATGTACCTGGGCTTTAATTAATGATCTACGACTAGGAAGCACTGTTTGAGGAGGAGGGTCCAATCTAGGTGGTAAATCACTCATATCTCGGTTATTCGGATGTGATAAGTCTAACAGCGTTGCAGTGGGTGCAGTCAGCTTTGGCCGCTTGACCCGCAAGGTACCAGGAGGTTGCTCCACATTATGACGGTCAGGTTCTACATGGATTAGGATTGGTTCTGGTTCCACATACTGGTACTCGGAATCTTCATGGGGGGTCATTGTGCTGTAGCCATGGTCACTTTCACTAGGGGTGCCCCCTGGTCGATGACGCCATACACGGATACCATAACGAGCTCGTTGGTGGTAGGGACTGGGTTGATTTAATGCTGCTAGAAGTATGTTAGCATGACCGACTAGGAGGTGAAAAGTAAAATATATGAATAAATAATAAAATACTGTACAATGAGGGATTGCAAATGGAAAAACTGGAATTAGTCTGTGCATTACTACTGATTTCATGTCCATTTTTGTCAGACTCCCTGTGTGTAGTTGTGTATGATATATACAATAAATCTCCCTACAGAGGTACCAGGCTATTTCCTTCCAACCTTAGCAACATGTATACCAATTACATTTTAAAAAGATTCATATCTGTATCCGTTTTGAGATAGGAATTCTGAGGAACTAAACTCTGCGCATTCAGAAAAAGATTTACAATTAAGGATTAAGAAGCTTAAGGAGGCTTAAAACTTTCAACCTCAAAATTGTGAATTAATTTTGTGTAAGATGACGTTAAGATCAGGATAATTCATCGTGAGACTTACATGCACCAGGAGCAGGAGGTTGATTCTCAGGTTCTTCTTCTTCTTCTGCCTCTGCTTCTCCATCTCCTTGAGACATTCTAACTGAGGCATCTGAACCATTCTGAGCCATCTCACGACGACGCTGGGCATTATTATGGACATGATGACGGTAGGCATAGATGACTAAAGCCAGAGCCATAATGACACCCATGAAGGCACCAGCTACAGGGCCAACCTGAGCTCCTTTGTGGGCTTCAAAGGGGCCGGTTTGGCTATCAGTGGCTAAAATAACAAAGGTTTTGACAGATATTAGACCAATAACATCACATCAGGTCCCAGGTTTATATCTCTACCAAGAGGTGCAATGTGTAAACCAACTCTGATATATTTTGGATGTTACAAAATTATTTGATCTTGTTAGTTTGTTTGTTTTTGGGTTTTTTTCGATGTCTTAAAGTATATATCTATGCATCTACATGAAACCAAATGTCCAAAAACTACCCACTAAATTGTCAGGTCATAAGGTTACAATGTATTGAGTTGAAGGTGTATTTCGGGATATTCCATTATTTACAACTCTATATAGCCAAACGTTTAGCCAAGCATGTTGACCCAATTCATATGACATCATCACCAATAATAGTTTTGATCAAGTATTTTTAGGTGAGGTTTGTTTTTTTATGTGAGATGTGTATTTTTACGCTAGGTGCGATAGGTTACAGGCCCATCATATCATTACATGCAATTTAACTCTCAAACTGGAAGACCTAAGGCAGACAGTATACTAGTGTAACTTCTGTGCCAGGAGTCAATAATGGAGCCATTCAGTGGTAGCAGATGTAACTGGTAATGTTCAATTCTCTATAATATGTCATTCGGAGCATGTGCACATTTCTGCAAACAATGGATTTTCTCTGTTACCAAGAAGCATCCCCAAAAGTCTCTCCTTAGCTGTTGAAGGCAAGCTACAAGACCAGACCTATAATACTAACCTATCTCATCATAGTAGGGTGATTTTGCACCAACAGCTCCCCCGAAGCATTCCCTCTGAGTAGCACAGTAAGGTTTGGATAACTTTCTTAGTTTACCTTGGCTTGTTGTAGTAGCTACACACCATTCACAATCCACTACACCAAAGCAATCACTGAACAAACAAAAACACAAATTATTTCAACTGATAAAATTATTGTATTGGTAATAATGATAACAGACAGTTACAATAAAATACCTTTAAAAATTGCTAAAACATCATCTTAAGGTGTTGTATTGACCCAGTTCAGTTATCATCACAATAATTTGGTTGCGTTATTTTACAAGTCAATGTCACCGTGTGTTGTACAATTTACCTTTTTTTTCATTTTTGTGCAATCAGACCCCCAACTGGCGAGCGTGAAAAACCACATGTGAAGTTGGTTCAAGGAGTAAATATAAACAATAAACCTACACTGTACTAAAAAGGCTTTTATAAATTTAAGGGTAGTTGAACAAATGTTCATTATTTACATCTGCGATATACAAAACTGCCATATACAAAACTGAAGCTCTACAAAAAATATGTGCTATACAAAACTAAAGCGCAAAAAGTTACACAAAAATTGTAACAATGAAAAGAATATTTTCCTGTTGATTTTGAACTTTTCTAAGAGAAAACAGAAACAGTCACTGACAACTAAAATAGTCTGGTACCCATGACCTTCATCAAGCTAGCAATAAAATTCTAAGTTAATCAAGTTAATAAGTTGGTCCTTACCTAAATGTCTTCCGTTGTTTACAGTTATATCTGTAACACTGAGGCAATCCACTAGTGATACTCTCATCAACAGAGGGCAGTGTTGAATTCTCCTCCTTATCTGAACAGCTGGGATTCCTGTATAGAGACATGAATATTCATGATATTACAATGTCTTGCATATTCAAAATAAATGAATATCAATTCACTCTATGGGGCCAGTTTTGAGTAGTTGGAATGACTGCTAGCTGTTAAATCCCTCACACTGTGTCATGTGACTTTCTCGTACAGTATTGTCCTTCCAGCAATTACTTAACCACAACAAATTTCAAGACATCTTCATACCCTTCAAAATCCTGTAAAATAGCTTGATTTATTTAAAACCCTGTCAACCAAAGCATCTGCCTCCCATTGAGCCATTTTGAGATTTGGTGGACACATTACTAGGACACTATTAGGTTTGGGTAAATTTGTCTGTATACGCCCAAACCAAACAGTGCACTCCTATAGTGTCCGCCATACCTCAAAAAGGCTCATAGCAATGGTGGGATGGCCACATGTGTCTACACCTCTCATTCACAAAATGCATAACAGCTATACGAATTGTGGCAGCTTGCTTACATTTTGTAATAGGGTTTTAACAAACTGGTCATTTGTTGGACTCATTGAGTGTCCTTCTCAGTTGTGATTGATTGTATTCAGGGGCTGAGCTTAATGAATCGGTCTATTGGTAAACCAATAACCAAATATTGGTAAACCAATAACCAAATGTTGGTAAACCAATAACCAAATATTGGTAAACCAATAATTAAATATTGGTAAACCAATAACCAAATTATTGGTAAACCAATAACCAAATATTTTGTCTCTGATTAAAACTGAGTAAATCAAACTTCATAAACAAAAGGAAGGAGTTGTATTCAGGTAACACACAATAGAAGTTACCCATAATACAGGACACTGATTGGTAATTTCTATACAAAAAATGGTATAACCCAGATGGGTTTCCCCCTCAAGGCACATCGTGGTTACAAAGTCCCAACCCACACCTCTACAGCCCTATGATCCTTTGGTTTTCAACACCTACCTGTCTTCACCCTGTCTAAGTGTACCATGACAGTTATCTAGTTGTAGTTCACATTCACAAGGACATTCACATTCTGTCTGTTCCATCCGGTTACAGTTCAGGCATAGCCGATCATACTATGGATAGATACAAACATGGACTAGCTATTAGAGATATGTACTACTAATAGTACTTATTGAAAAAATAAACCTTGCAACTTATAATTTTCAATCTGAAAGCTCACTGATTCTAAAGTTTATTCCATTACATATACCAATCCTCCACAGAAATATTCCCTTCAGAAATACTGTCAAAGACAAGAAAATAGCATTTGGTGATCCCAAATCACCATTGCTTATGTTGATTTTACACATGGCTTCAAGATCCTACTCTCCCAGCCACCCACTCAGGAAACTCACCATACTACAAGGGCAGAATGTTGTCACCTCACTACACGTATCATTCACCACACCCACAAACGTGTTGGTACCCGACACAGGAACGATGCGATACTTGCTACAGTACTCTCCATGGTAGAGATTAGACAGGACACCAACTAAGCTTGTATTGAATGAGTAGTAGCGCTGAATGGTACGATCCTCGTAGTTATTGCAGCGTAGTTTCTTGACAAGGTGTGTATGGTAAAGGATGTCATTGGAGACAAGGATTTCCTAGCAGAGCAATAAAAACAGTTAAAGGTATATCAGAGCATAGACCTCTAAACTTGTTTTAAACTACTTGTCATCAATCAGTAATTGAAACAACAAACGGTTACTTCTTTTTCCTTACCTGATGCGTGATATGCTGTTGCTCCACTGGTCCTCGGCCAGCTGGTTCCACAAGCCTAGGATGTGCAATGAGGTACCCTCTATCATCCATGACGAAGCATCTTACAGTAGTCTCCTTACACACAGGCATGACTTCAAGTAGTACTTTGTAAAAGTACCTGATTGTATAGTCAATTCCCATGATGCCAACAACGTGGTCTGTCTCTTCATGCAATCTGTCACTCCTAGGATTATAATACAAAATACAAACCCATTAAATCAAAAACAACATCCAGCCAAACTCTACACTCATATACATTTTAAGTACACATTTTTTAGTTATTAAAAGCTATTATTATCTTGGATATAACAGGTAGCAGGACCTGGGATAAAAGGTCAATATATCTGACGGTTTTGATGAATCTGAAAAGCTAAACCTTTATAGACAAACGGCTCAAGATAACTTACCTTCCTTGAAATACAACATGACTAAGCGTTATGATGTAACCAGCCCCACCCATGTCCAAATAAGGGGATGATATAGTCACACGGCCAGGATGTGCTAATGCTCGTTTATACCTGCAAGTCAAAATAGAATGCATGTTTAATGAAGTAACTAATCAGACTCCTAAAATCTACCAAATATTGCTACTGAGTGATTTTATCAGCAGGTCTAACAAGGCCTAATATTGATGGCTTTTCCCTTTCAGGTATCACAGTCAAGAGTATGACAGACTACACAAATTAACATTAACTTGTCAAATAGAATACTACAACAAAATGTTGAAACTAAGTAACCCTAGTAAGATTTCTACAATCATTGTCAAATTCACTTGAAATACTTGCACCCTCCTACAATGTCAGGAGAATAACTTAGCACTCACAAAACATTGTTCACATAGATATGAGTATAGGCTCTCTGCATTGGTAACGAGGTGCATGCAGGGTGTTACTGATTTATAGTGAAGCCTTCTAAAGATTGAAGTTCTTATTTTAATAATTATATTTCAATCTTTTTGGCGGCAAGCAGGGTAACCTAAAAGCCTGAAGATATATGTGAAGAAAAGATGATGAAGAAAGAAGTGAGGTTTGAGTGTTGCCCGTTTGCTTACCAAGGTCTCTTTGAAGGATCAAATCTTTTGTCAACTCTGGAGCCTGGATACATTCTAAGAATTCCACTTGTTGTTGCAAGATACCTGAGGAATGGTTAACAACAAGGTGTGTACGCCATTTACCACATTACTGTCTTACAGGTTGGTAGGCTTTGTTACATAGTGGGAACAATCTAGTGCTAAGGTTTGCTGTATTTACATGATGTTGTTATGAATGAGTTGTGGTGGTTCTAAAAAAATCAATGGTTTCAACTTTTCAATAAGTATGCTCAGAACATCATCAGGAGCAAAGCTTGACGGTTAAACCTGCTTAATTAATCAAACCGTTAGGAGCAAAGCTTAAAATATTGATATTTCTGAGATTTAGTTGTGAAGTTAATCTTTCTGGAGCTATTTCTGCTTCTTTATACATAAAGTAAAGGTCAATTCTGTTCCAGGGATAAAGAATTACATGTGAGTGTTCTTTTTGAAACTGCTAATAATGGTCAATCTAAAGCACTTGAGGGTGCTGTTTTGTGATTGATTACAAGGCATTCCTCACTTTCTTACTACATAGTCATTCAAGTTACTCTTCTCAATCTGAGACAACCAGACATTTCCTAAACCTTCTTATTGATTACAAGGCATTCCTTACCTTCTTACTACTTAGTCATTCAAGTTACTCTTCTCAATCTGAGACAACCAGACATTTTCTAAACCTTCTTATTGATTACAAGGCATTCCTTACCTTCTTACTACGTAGTCATTCAAGTTACTCTTCTCAATCTGAGACAACCAGACATTTTCTAAGCCACTTATAGCTGATACATCATCTTTGATTGAATTCTGAAAAAGGAATCAGTTATGAAATAAGATTATCCTAACATTGCTAACAACTATTATGGAGTGTCATTGACTAGCAGTCTAGTGCACCAGACTCAAGCTCTGATCTTGTCAGAGTTTGGGTTTGAGTCCCGGTCTTGTAAGATACTTGGACTCTAATAAAATTGGTTTACCTGACCCTGTGAAACAACGTGTCCCAAATCCCTCAAAATGAAGTCATGTGATGGATTATGAAGCATTTCAGTTGGTTGTGTACAGATTACGTTAATCATTATCAGAAGTTAAAATGGGCATGGGATTACCTTAAACCCTGGGTTTGCAATGAGGTTTGTATTATCAGTCAAATAGGCCATGTAAGCCTGGACTACCAGCTTAGTCTCTCTCTGACTTAGATGCTCAAATGGTGACGAGAAACTACTTGGTGCTAACATCAAGGTACTTGCATCTGAAAAAAACAAACATGAGATTCTTCATTATTATCTAAGTTTTTTTTTTGCAGATTTCATTTCTGAAAAAGAGAACTTCAATTTTCTAAGGTTTCTTTAACATCACATGCAACTACTGTCTGCCCATGGTCTGTCCTTTTAGAAGTCAAATTTCATGTAAAGGTACATCTTGCAAAACCATGCCTGTGTTAGTTTGTCAAAGAATTAGTTCTTTCTGGTGAAGTAGCAGGTTATTTACATCCAGTTATCATAGCGTAAGGCAAGGCAAGATTAAAATTGGTTTCACTAAGCCAAGTCAAGTCAAATCAAGGTACTTTATGTAAAGTCAATCTACATTTCATTAAGTTGTAATGTGTTTCTGTATCAGTCAAGACTTCTTCAAGTCAAGTGTATTTGTATCAATTAAGTCTTGTAAAAGTCAACTCAATTCACAATACGGTTTTGTTCACACATTATTGTACTTGCCTATGCCACATCAATAACAATAGTAAAGTTAACCTAAGTCACTACATGTGCCAAAGTGTTTATGTTGTGTTTCTCTACACATACATACCTGTGGTTGCTAATTGTTTTAGATGCATACACATACTATCAGAGGGTAGAAGATCTAATCTGTGATACAATAACATCCGTCCAGAGGGTACTACAAGATAGAATAAGATGACAATAAATCATGTTACTGCTTTACACGCAGGCTCTTTTCAAGAGAAGATTTATATAAAAACAAGTATACAAATACAATTGGCATTTGAATATTTTGTTGTTTCTTCCATTGATTAAAGTTTGGTTTGCTATGATTTCATGAAGCAGTGAGCTATTACATGAAGAGCCAAGAACAATAGCAAGTTCAAGCACTTATTGTAACCAAGTTAAAAACTTGAAGAACAACTGCACTTACCGTTCATTTTCTTGAGATGCTTCAGATTAAAATCTTGTTCCATGATGACAACACATACAGACAAGGGTGCATTTCCAACCTGTGAAAAATGATTCAAATGTATGATTATCAAGATGAACAGACTTCCCTGGAGGATGTTGATGCTTATATTATTCATCATCAATACTTCTGACCACTCAATCCAGACACTGTCTCACTGTAATTAATGATTAATGTGTTATGGCTTATACTCACAGGTTTCCATGTGTAATGTACCACGGTGCTATCATTGGCAGATCTGTGTAGTATCATAGTCCCACTCTCACCACTGACAAGAAAGAAGACAATACCCAAGTGAAATCAAAACACTTTAAAATAACCATGATAAGATATGACAAGTTTGTCTTGCCTGCCATATGGAAGAAGCTATAAAAGTTAACTGAATTTAACAAAGCAAATAGTTAGAAGACAGGCATTTTATTGCTTCAGCCCAATGAACAAACTAAAAGAAAGAAGACAAAGTTAAGCAAGACAAGATATGCAAAGACAGTTCTTAAGTACAAGCAATGTGATAAACCCTCTATTTGAAGCAGTGTTGGAGGTCTCGGTCTCGGACTTTGAGGTCTTGACTCCAATACTTACTTGTAGAGTAGGAAATGATAGAATGCATACCTGATCATTGACTGTCGAACTTTGTGGAAGTTGACGGATTGTTCAAAGTGGTTGATGTCTGCGTAGAGAGGTGGTTGGGATGCCATAATAGGTCTGGCTAATGAGGGATGCATGATGGTAAAACCTGAGAAAAACAACAACAAAATATCATCTTAAAATTAAACTTCATTATATTAAATTTACATAATAAAATAGATGAGCTTGAATGTATACTTCTTTGTAAAGTTAGAACACTGCGGTAAACACACCTACTCTTTTAACGCTCTTGTTTAGTTTCCAGTCCTAATATACAAATACCATAACTAGCTAAGTAATGACTCAAACCTACACTCTGTGTAACCCACATTCAACTTGGTCATAAATCCATCAGATCAAGAGCCTACAGACTGATTTCTACATTGACGTTGTGGCCAGGACTTGATAAGACATTAAATCAAAACAAACATGCTGCTCAAGAAACCGTTACACCTCAACATGTTTTGGATTGGACAGAGTTCTTGCTTCAACTTTGTTGCCTGTTTTGGCTGAAAAGATAATGATGTAGAATTTGACAAGCAAGCCAAATTCAAAAGCGTATTGGTAGTTACTTTCTTCAAGTAATTTCCAATTTGATTGTCAAATAATAAAAAGGTGTCGACCGACAATGTACAATGTTTGTTAAAATATAGAGTTGATAAAGGCTGTAACTTACCTGCCATGTCTGTGATGAATGCATAAGATTTATCTCCTTCTTTGAAGTATGTGATATCCTCAAGAAGGTCTGCCATGTTGACGTCTAATCCTACTATACCAAGTAAGCGACTATTCAAATAACATGTCTGAGTGACAGTCAGGATAAGACCTATCAAGCCAAACAAACAAAATTTACTGAAGATTTTATTACAATTCCTACAGACATTTGACATTATCCTGTCACCATGGAGGTAAAACAACGATACTTGTAAGGCACAGCGGGTCTACCCATGGACAGCAAGGACTTGAGCTATAGGGATTTGAGCCGTGTGACACTTTTGTCCAAACAATGGGATGACCTGGAGAAGTTCTTGATTTACTGGGTCGACAAATGTGTGTTTGTTTACAGGATGAGCCAATGGCAGACTTCTTTTGACCTCTATGGGAGGGTGCCCTACATGACGACATGTGTACAAGGTCTATTGGCAACCATAAAAAGAGTGACGTCACCATCAAAGCTTAACATGCTATGTTCACAGTGAAATAACATCCAGTAGGAACTGGCCTTTTAGTCTGAATTTGGTTTATTTTTGATTACATTTGGTTTAGAGTTTCTAAACAAGTTCTACTCATCTACAAATGACTGGTAAACCTAGTTAAGCCCGGTTCGTACTTCACGCGAATGGGAAGGCGAAGGAAAGTTGACGTCATAAATTCAGTCAATTTCGCTCCAGTTTAAAATGTGTTGAACTTTTGCGAAATTTGCTGCGAATGTAGGAGAGTGACGTCAAATTCACTTAGCGTTCCATTCGCGTGAAGTATGAACCAGGTTTTACACAGATGATTGTAATAAACATTACAAATTCTGAACTAATTTTTACCTCCTCCAATAGTGTCCAAGTGAGGTAGGGAGAACACAGGTTTTGAACTTGTGTCCAGTGGTAGAATAGTATAAAATCTCCCAACTGTTGAAGGCAAATTGCTCATCTGATTCAACACTGTCATCACTCCTTTCTGTAGGGAGAAAATAAGGGAATCAAAATATATTTAGAACAAAAAGGTTTCGTCTCTTTCTTCAGAAATGTGCAAGTTTTGCAAAACTTACTTCAAGCTTGAGTATAACAACTATTTATGAAATTTGATGTTAGCAAAATAATTTATAATTTATTTATTTTATTTATTAATTATTATTGTTATTTCTGTTGGTTTTTTTTTTTTTTTTGGGGGGTGGAATTTGCATGATATGTGGATTATCCTGGAGAATTATGCAAGCTTGGTATAAAACAAACTATTTCAAAATTAGATTTTGAAATTCACATATCATTCTATTAAAGCTTGTGTGATTAGAAATGTTCCTTTTTAAAAAGAAATACATGATGAGAAGTAATAAGTCATGTTCTAAAAAGTATCAGCAACTTATTCTGATGAAGTTTCACGAGCAAATTTCATCCAGATCAGAGGGAAGAAAACTTTCTGACCTTAATAATATTCTCCTTTTATAACTGACCTGTTTGGGGGGTAAGTTTCCTCTGTATATCTCTTGGTAGCTAGTTCCATTATCCAATTCAGCTAGATCCCTTAGGAATGCTAACTCCTCCAGTCCTGTTATTCCCTCTGTTAGGATCAATCAAAAGCAATAATAGTAAGTACTTGGAATGAAGTGTTAAATCTCCATTTTTCATATGCAACTTTGTCACACAACCGAGTGTTAACATAGTGGATCAGACAATGAGAGCGTTGATGCATAATATGCGACAATATCCTAGACTTTTTACGGTCTACATTTCTTGTCATGTCATAAATCATGCTTTGCGAATGCTGTTCAAAGAAAATGATACCAAAGATATTCAACAACTGAACTTTCTCAATACTGAGTAAGACTAGTAAACAACTTTGTTGCAATGTATAAATAAAATAAGCCTTTATTCATTTTATAGAACCATCAATAACTCCCGTTCATATCGCATTATGATACACGCCATTTAAAAGCTTTCAAGTTTTCAATTTTTCACCATTAAGTTAAGTATTTATTCTAGTAAGGTTTGCAGTAACACCATGTAATGAAATCTCTCTGAGTTGTAGTGGTTCTGAAAAGAACCAGTGGTATAACAGCTTGAATTGTTACACTGGTTTCCTTTCAGAACCAGACACCTCAACGAGAGATTTGTATACATGGTGTTACTGCAAACCTTAATAGGTTGTAACTCCACCATGCAAAGTTTCAAATCCTACTCATGTACATGGTGTTACTGCAAACCTTAATAGGTTGTAACTCCACCATGCAAAGTTTCAAATCCTACTCATGTACATGGTGTTACTGCAAACCTTACTAGATTGTATCTCCACCATACAAAGTTTCAATTCCTACTCATGTACATGGTGTTACTGCAAACCTTAATAGGTTGTAACTCCACCATGCAAAGTTTCAAATCCAACTCATGTACATGGTGTTACTGCAAACCTTATTAGATTGTATCTCCACCATGCAAAGTTTCAAATCCTACTCATGTACATGGTGTTACTGCAAACCTTAATAGGTTGTAACTCCACCATGCAAAGTTTCAAATCCTACTCATGTACATGGTGTTACTGCAAACCTTAATAGGTTGTAACTCCACCATGCAAAGTTTCAAATCCTACTCATGTACATGGTGTTACTGCAAACCTTAATAGGTTGTAACTCCACCATGCAAAGTTTCAAATCCTACTCATGTACATGGTGTTACTGCAAACCTTACTAGATTGTATCTCCATCATGCAAAAATTCAAATCCTACTCATGTACATGGTGTTACTGCAAACCTTACTAGATTGTATCTCCACCATACAGGGTTTCAAATCCAACTCATGTACATGGTGTTACTGCAAACCTTGATAGATTGTATCTCCATCATGCAAAGTTTCAAATCCTACTCATGTACATGGTGTTACTGCAAACCTTACTAGATTGTATCTCCACCATGCAAAGTTTCAAATCCTACTCATGTACATGGTGTTACTGCAAACCTTACTAGATTGTATCTCCACCATACAAAGTTTCAAATCCTACTCATGTACATGGTGTTACTGCAAACCTTACTAGATTGTATCTCCACCATACAGGGTTTCAAATCCAACTCATGTACATGGTGTTACTGCAAACCTTGATAGATTGTAACTCCACCATGCAAAGTTTCAAATCCTACTCATGTACATGGTGTTACTGCAAACCTTACTAGATTGTATCTCCATCATGCAAAGTTTCAAATCCTACTCATGTACATGGTGTTACTGCAAACCTTACTAGATTGTATCTCCACCATGCAAAGTTTTAAATCCTACTCATGTACATGGTGTTACTGTACACCTTACTAGATTGTATCTCCACCATGCAAAGTTTCAAATCCTACTCATGTACATGGAGTTACTGCAAACCTTATTGCATTGTATCTCCGCCATGCAAAAATTTAAATCCTACTCATGTACATGGTGTTACTGCAAACCTTCCTAGATTGTATCTCCACCATGCAAAATTTCAAATCCTACTCATGTACATGGTGTTACTGCAAACCTTATTACATTGTATCTCCACCATGCAAAGTTTCAAATCCTACTCATGTACCTGGTGTTACTGTAAACCTTACTAGATTGTATCTCCACCATGCAAAGTTTCAAATCCTACTCATGTACATGGTGTTACTGCAAACCTCATTACATTGTATCTCCACCATGCAAAAATTCAAATCCTACTCATGTATATGGTGTTACTGCAAACCTTCCTAGATTGTATCTCCACCATACAAAGTTTTAAATCCTACTCATGTACATGGTGTTACTGCAAACCTTATTAGATTGTATCTCCACCATGCAAGTTTCAAATCCTAAATATGTACATGGTGTTACTGCAAACCTTACTAGATTGTATCTCCACCATGCAAAGTTTCAAATCCTACTCATGTACATGGTGCTACTGCAAACCTTACTAGATTGTATCTCCACCATGCAAAGTTTTAAATCTTACTCATGTACATGGTGTCACAGCAAACCTTACTAGATTGTATCTCCACCATGCAAAGTTTCAAATCCTACTCATGTACATGGTGCACAGCAAACCCTCCTAGATTGTATCTCCACCATGCACATGGTACTTATCCGTAGTTTTTTCTGATTTTCACTTTTACCTCATTAATAAAAATTAAAACAGAAACATGTTTACAAACCTTGTACGAGGGCATAGGTCATAACAATAGCCCTATTGTTCAATTGTCTATTGTTGTTTATAACTGTATTGATGATAGCTCTAGCATCTTCAGCCTCAGAGATATGCCCAGCGCTGATGTAAACAATCACAGAATCTAACAAACAAACAAATCATAATTAATATTAAACAGTTACATTTACAAACTGCATCAAAATGTAGGGTGGTACTGTAAAGTATTTGGATGAAAAATGAAATAAATTTGACAACATTTGAATACATCTTGAATCAGTTGATAACTTAAAGATAAATTTAAAGGGAAAGTAATTTGTTAAGGTCCTCTAGTTTTCAATTGACACACCATACAAACAACCAGTGAACATTTCATTAAATTTGGTTGCCTAACTTAAGTGGAAACTCAAAGTCTTATTCAAAGTGTCATTTCTGTTACACAATAAATCATGTGAATTTAGGGCTCCAGCTACTGCCACCTTGGGAGATGGAAATAGTCACAAGCCCTAGTGTTTAAGCACTACATACAAAGTGAGGACCTGATAACAAAAGATGTCCACACTGTGTCGGAACTTCAATCACTCTGTGGACTTACACACGTCCACACAGTCTTTTCACGAATTAGATATTCTCGCTTTACTCAGAAAGGAAGCATTTTCTGTACAGCACAGAATAGCTAAAAACCGAGTATTATACTAAAAGGGATCGGGTGTCCGGAAACCAGCTCTCAAAACACTCTCTAATAGAAATGGCGGTGGTTTTAAAGATTTCTTGTTCTTAACTGCACGATGACAAAGGAATGTCCACACAGTGTATGTCAAAAAGGACTGTGTGTGTGACCAGTGTGTGTGAATGCAGATAATGTTGGTCTATGAATGATTACATGAATGTACTTACCAGTAATACTGTTGTTAATGTTTTGTGGTACAGTGGATCTCTGCAGCAAATCAAAGGCTTTTTGAAGACCCAGAGTGTGATTTGTAACACCTGAAATAATGAAAGTTTAAATAAGCATCAATCAACACAATGTCAATTGTTGATATTTATGGCAAAGTAATGAAAGTAACTCCTTTGCAATTTGCGCTAGCTTAAAGGGAAAAAGGCATGCACTAAAAACAAAACTAAGATTCCCAGTGACCTTTGACCTGACGTACCTGTATCCCTCCTGATGGTTTTGATATACTGTACAAGCTGTTCCTTGGTATCCATGGTAGCTGTTGCTAGATGGTTGTCATAACAACCATCCTGTAGGCAGGTCTGCACAGTAGAACCTACACTTAATATTCCAACCTATTAAGATAAAACAATTAATGAATTAACTAATTACAGATTGTTAATTAACAAGCAAGATAACACTGCTTAAGAGGACGCCCAAATGCTGACAGCTGACTGTCTTTCTTATTGTCTTCTTAACTGGGTTATACTTTCCTTCTAACTTAATAATCACAAGACACCCCAGTGTTTCAGTGTTTCTGTGTATAGATTGGAACAGTTTTGACAAAAAGAAATAACAAAAGATGCTGAACAACTGCAGGCTATTTCTTACTGGAGATTGAGGCTTCGTCTCTTACATACCTGATCCTTCTCAGATAGAGATGCTAAAGCAACCTCTGCAGCATCCTTAGCAATCTGTAGAGAGGCCTCACTGACTGAAGCACCTCGGTCAATCAGAATAACAATATTCTTAGCCTGGGGTCTAACAGTCGAGGAATAGATGGGCCTGAAATCAGATCAAGATAAGTGTTATCAATCCAACATCATTGAGATAACGACAAGGATGTCAACGCCTGCAGTGATTCTCTCTACTTTTAATATGATTGTCATCCATAGGGGGTACTTGACTCTAATGTGGTAATCATACTCAAGACTGTTGGTCAAATTATTTCCCTCCAGAGTACTTCCATTTAGGGAATTGATTTCATAATTGTAAGTTATTTTAAGAGAAGATTTTTGTTACCAGTAATCATAGAAGAAGATTTCAAGCCTGAGATGTAAGGAATTGAGCCGAGTGAACTATCCCTTGTGAGTCATAAAATCAATTCACATAATTTATATTCATTGCATTCATTCAAGAGATACGATCAATGGTAAGTCAAGAATTTGAACAGATCACTTCAAATATAAACTTATCTTAAGTGGTAAACTGATAATTTAGACATCTTGGGTTTTGTTCTGAATATTATTAAATTCATTATTAGTATAAAACAACCAGAGATAAAACAAAGTACCACTTAAGACAAAGGATACAAGACAGAAACAACAAATTATTTTTAAAAGCGTATGATGGTTTGCAGCAATAGACCCAGCAATGCTTGGAAACTTTGTCGATTTTTTATTTATGTATATAATTTGAGAGGGTTTCTGTACTATTGTTGAATGTCAAATCTGCTACTGAATATGTAAATTCTGAGCACAAAACAATTCTAATACCTAATGAATTTACTATCATTCCGCTACTGAATATGTAAATTCTGTTACTGCATACTATGTTAATTCTAAGAACAAAACAATACAGAATGACTTTTTGTCATACCTCATATCCATGTCTTTATCGCTAAGCCACTCATGAATATGTAAATTCTGCTATTGAATATGTACATTTTGAACTTAAATCATTACAGGACTTACTCATTCCTCATATCCATGTCTTTATTGCAGCGTCTAGCATGTACATGAGCTCCTGTGTATGATGTAGCAGGAAACACAATGTGAACGCCATCTTCAGAGTTGAAATACTGCCACTTGAGAGTTGGATTGGCCATCTGATGTCTCTTAAACACTACAACAATGAAAGAAATGACAGGTTGAAATAGCAGTGTAGTTTGTTGGTTCAGGCCAGGAATTTCATCTTTGCAGCTTTGCGAGGCGAGGCAATTTTCATTTTGCAAAGGGCACTTCCATTGGAAACTCTAAAAGTCTGTGGTAAGCTTTTGGTGGGAAGCCAAGACCAAGATCAGGGCCATGGAGGCCATGGCCTCTGTGTACTTCCAGGCCTCTAAGTCTAATGTCTTTTATTTCCTGATTATTAATGACACAAACACCAATATCAGGACAATATTTTCCACATCAACCACATGTCATGATAACTCCCAAACCAGTCTATTATCTTTAATCAATTGACAAAAATATTTCCACCATTACTGCAGTAGTACCACCCTTCTTTGCTGGTTGCAAGCAGATTTCTAACATGCATCAAACAAACACTTGCTAAAATTACAAAACTTTATAAACAGGAGTGCTTAAAATAGTTCATACTTCAGGCCTTGAATTTCATCTTTGAGAGGGCGAGGTCATTTTCATTTTGCACTGGGCACTTCAATTGGAAAATCTTTAAGTCTCATGAAAAACTTTTGAAGAGGCACAAAGGGCAAGACCAGGGCATTCGAGGACATGGTCACCAAGGCATCTGTGTTATTCCAGGCCTTATGTTTAACAGAGTACTTCAACAGACTCCCATTTCTGGACGAAGGGTTGAATTATTGACTGTTTGTACCCTGAGAGATGTTTCTGACTGGATTGAATGCGTTGCTAGGAGTCACTGGAGAAACTCTTTCACACGCCGTCTCCTTGGTAATGTTAGCTTGGAAGACAGAATCATACCTGCAAATCAAAGCAGTGAAAGGAATGTACAAGTCTAACAAATTACACCACAGGTATACGTGTAAACAAAATCAAAAAGGTATAGTAGGTGAGGTACAGTGTAGGTAAGATTGAAGCATGGGGATTAGAACTTTTTAAATTGGGCAACCATTTTGCTTATTTTTGTTTTAAAGCTCTCACGGATAAACAGAGGCTTGTAGCAAATAGATCAAGAACAGTCCAGTTTCTTGTATTAAAGACATACTTTGGAAACTGTATGCACAGAGTTTGCCTCTGTCAGTGTAGTCAGGGAACCAGATAGTTAAATATGACTACAGTCTACAACATTATTTAAAATACAAATATGAATGTACTAGCCCTGGTGTTTCATTTTTGGAGGGTTAATGCCACTTGTGTTATAAGAAAAGGTCACTTACGATAGTTTAGAACTTCTTAGTGTATGAAACAATGCTGGCAAGACAAGGCTAAAAAGGTAAAGTAGCCCCCTATGACATCCAGGGGCTTTTCCCAAACATCAGCTTAGGCTCCTCAAACTCCAGGCTCCATTTGATATTGAAACACCATGCAAAATGCACACTGCTTTAAAACTGATGACGGAGCCCAAGCTGGAGCTGTAGCCAAAGCCCAGGCTTAAAAAAGGCTCCTAGGCCTGATGGACTATTCTTTACTCTAACAAGAATTTCCATATAGATCATTAACATCAGTCAAAACTATTGTTTGTGTTACTTACTTGAATAGGTCATGGCGTAGTTTGCAGCAGCTCTGACTAGCTGTGATAGGATCAGAGCGATGAATACGATATAGGTTCTCTACAACTGCTCGATCAAAATTCAGCAACTGCACAAACTTCTTCAGCTTTGATTTGATATTTGACGTCAACTATTCAAAGAATGAAGTAGAAACAACATTAATAGGACGTACACGGCTCGATTTCAGGCCTGATTGCTTTATTCTTGAAAGGGCAGAGGGCACCAAGGCATTTTGTTTTTGATAAAGGGCACCTCTATGAGGAAATTTCTCTCGAAACATTTCAAGGGCACCAAGGCAATGACCAGGGGCAATGGAGGCAATTGCTTTCGTTGTCTCCATGAAGTATCAGGCCTGCGATTTCACAAAGCACTAAGATTCATCTTAAAGGATGAATTGTCAATATCGTCAGTGTTTTTGACTGTCACATCACACTTTGCCCAGCAACTTAGATTGATACACATCTTCAGATCAATCTTAGCTTTTTGTGAAATCCAAGACAGGTGAGGTTCAAATGCATCGTAGTGTACAAGGCTTGTCAGTTTTTTCTTTTGACCTAAAAGGAATCGAAAATCATTTATTTTTTTCAAATTCAGCAAACTCAAAATATTTTTATTGGAATGAGTGCATACAATTAACAGGTTACATGTACAGTGTACATGTTTTGGAATAATATTTGAAAAAGTCTGGTTGGGCACTTTCTCATCGTGATTTGTATTATACATTTATTCATTTGTTTTTTTTCCTGACAACTTCCAACCCTTTTTTGCCATAATTATTTTTGTACAGTTGTTCAATAATTTTGTAGTATCTGGAGTCATACAAAATTAAAGTAATACAAAAAATTAATACAAAGATATTTGTTAAACATTTTATTGTAAAAATACCAGAAATCTTCCAGAACTGCAATTGACTGTGTTTGAATTATCTAACTATATATTTGAAGCTTTGCGGGGTGTAGAAAGCTTTATGAGTAACAACCATGCGAATTAAATCTCTTTTGGTATCAAGTATTGGTTCTGAACCGAGGTTGAAATTTAAAGCAGGTGTAAGAGCTTCTGGAGAAGACGAGCAGAAAAACCGTTTGAAACATCTTCTCAAAACCAAAACTTCTACTCAGTGATTGAATTCACATGACAACTCATCAATTTACTCAGTTCTTTGGTATAGTTTGTTCTTACCTGATCCAGTTGATGTTGTGCATTAGGCTGTTTATCTTCATATGTAAGAGAATCATAAGCTTCCTGGAAATACAGAATAAGTCAGAAAAAAATACAATGTCAAGTCTTTGATATAAAGTCCAATAAAACACCTAGAAGCGTCTAGGTGCTCAAAACCCTGACACTTCACGGGAATTGCAAAACCAAAGCAAATTTTCTTGTATCACAATAGACCTTTATCATGCTGCCACCATCTTGGTCATGTTCTCTGTATCCATTAACAGTAACATATGTTCATATTCATTGTACTAAAAGGAACCAGACTATTTGCCCTTCCAGCCTCGGTTTGGTTACATTGGTTTGAATGGGAGAAAATCAAGATGGTCGCACCATGATAAAGGTCTATTGCCCAACAGTGCGTACTGAATTGCATGAAGTATGAACCAAGCTTTACACAGTTAAAAAGTACAATAAATATACACAAAAAATGAATACAACCTTACAACATGTGCATAAAAAACATACAATAAACAATCAATTCCAATATATATGGAACAATTTAGAAAGCCAAACTGATGATATGAATAAATAAAAGGTTAAGATGCTGGCACAACACAGTTTAAAAAGGCACGATAGAAATCATGATTATAAAAAGCTAAAAATCAGAAATCTAAAAGGCTCCAAATTTCACAATCCAATTGATATTGAGATATTACAGAGTCCTTCAGTTTGAACATTCATACACCTGTTTCTACTGAACATGAATGTAAAGTGAATCTTAATGTAACCTTAACTTCATGGAGGATCTAAGATCCTTCCTCATTCTAAAAAAATCTAATATTATGATAAATCAGCACCCAAACTGTTGTCATAAAAGCAGACAGAGCTTGGTCTTCTATAAAATCTCCACTGGACCACATTACCTGCAGCTCAGAACTTTCACTGGATCAGATTCGTTTTTATATCTTAAGACTTGTACTTCCTCTCGTTTTCATAAAATTGGAGGAGATTTTGACTTGAGAACCTGACTAATAAATCAGTAAATTTTCAAACGTATGCATCCATTCTTATCAGGACATTGCAGGGGTCGAGTTTGGGGGAAAAGTCCACAAGACCACAGCACTTGTTGGTCAAAACTTTTACTGGACCACAGTTTTGTTTACAAGACCAGAATAAAAGTGGTTGGTTGAATCAAGAAAGAGTACTTTTGTGAACATTTATAAAAGCTATTTAAATAAACAACTTGCTAGCCTGAAAGAAAAACACAAGACTGCTGGACTTGTTTGGTCATGAGTTTACTGTCCCAATGCTTCAATCAGTGGCCTCAGGTCTGTGGTCCAGTGTCAATTTCAGACCCCGACATGTTCGGTTAAGGAAACGGGACCAGTGCTGAAACTACTTGACTTGGGCCTGCAGTCAGCCCCCAGTAGGGATTTCAATGCCTGTCCTAGTGTATGTTTGTTCTATTTATTGACATTTAGGTCCACATGGGTATTCATGGGTGATGAGGCAGAGGCTGTTACATCATTTCCTCTGGTCTGCGAAACAAAACTCCTTGAAATGTCCATATTTCAAATGTAAAAGAAAGCTTAGAAACACAGCTCAATAAATTCAACAGAATGACATCAATGCCTACAATGAATTATGCACAATTCCATCCACTTTGAACACTGTGTACATACACAATGTGTACACAGTGAACTTGGTAGGTAAATAATTAGTGAACTCTGAAGAATAAATACATGTGAAATGAAATCTTTTGAGTGGATTCAGTTCAGGTAGCCAGTTGATCTTTGTACCTGAGCTTCAGTCTCATTAATTTGTCATTTATCGACTACATGTAGGCAAATGCATGTAGCTTGCAGTGGGCTGTCTAATGTACAATACTGTATATGCTAGGACTGGGCTATGTGGGTCTGATAGTTGGCAGGACATTTTTTTTCTTGGTATAAAGGGCACCTCTTTGAGAGAAAATTTAAATTCCTCCCTAAACATTTCAAGGGGAACCATAGCATTGACAAGGAGCACAGAGGTTTCAGTTTCAGGTTGATGTCAGCATCACCTTACACTCCGCACATGTTTTAAATTATCTCTTTTTGACAAATTTAAAACCATACGTATTATATTTATACACCTTATACATCTACATGTTTGCCACAATATTGGAATGGGTACATTTATATGTCTACAAAAAATGGTGGTTTGAATAGCTGAATTTATGTCTATAAAAAATGGTGGTTTGAATAGCTGAGGACACCTAGGAAAATTCCGTTAGAAATTTCAAGCACAAATTACCCATAAAGATTGATAAAGTCCAGGTTTTAATCCTAGTATTATTACACAATTAATGAAAGGTTTTTACACCAACACACAAAGACATCAACTATACTTTATTAGCAAACAGGCAGTGTAATCTACAGTGTGGCAGAACCTGCCTACAGCATTCCCAGACCCATACTGTGCCATGTATGCCCACCGCCTCCAACACTCTCACACACTGATTGAAAACCTGTGACTACCCTCTATCTAACATTGTGTGGTCATCAATACAAGGTGTTTGGGCAACCCACAATGCCCAGTGTGTGGTGGCTCTGGGCTGCAGGGTACAATAACAAGTTCAATGAGAAAGTATGCATTCTAATCAACCTTCGTTCATAGGCCCTACGTTATGTGGATTCCTTCAAAGCGCAACACTGTTACCTTTTTTTCCAGACAGAAAAAGCCAACAAACAATCAGCAGAAACCAGTCCAGTTTATTTTGTTATTCATTCAGGTTTTTTTTAATTGAATTCCTTTTTTTACATGGCCCCAAAGTATCAAGATATTGTGTACTCATTCTATTCACTTCATACTCTGTAGAATACAGTTAGGGCATTGTACACAACCCTATCCCACCCTTGAGGTTCATTGGAGGAACCTTCCCCAATCCATCAAAATCAATCGGTATTTATGAATATAGGATCCCTACTGCCTCAATCCTCCAAAAACAATCGGTATTTGTGAATATAGGATCCCTACTGCCTCAATTCTCCAAAAACAATAGATGTGTGAGTGTAATGTGGGATCCCTACTGCCTCAATCCATCAAAATCAACCAGTTTCTGTGATTGTGGGATTGCCTCAATCCATCAAAATCAATCGATGTGTGAATGTAGGATCCCTTCTACAGGTACTGCAATCCTCTATTTGATTTTGGAGGCCAACTTCAGGAGGGTTAGGGTTTGAATAAACATACATGTAACTAATAAACAACAAATATTGACTGCTTTTACTCGTGCTATGTTTATAACTATGACCCCCAAGGTGATCCCAGGCTCAGTCTATTTTCCTGGGGACAACATAATTTTTCTAAATGCCCAAGTACATGTAGGCCTACTGCATTTATACTAAAAAAGTAGCAAATTTACCACATACATGTACAAGAACAAATTGTAATGTAAGTATGTGTAGTTTTATTAACCAACAAGCAAAAACATCTGACATATGCATCCTGTACTTGGACATGTAGATTCATGATTTATGTTCAATTTTTCATCTACATGTAATACATTCTCCTGAGCATCACTACATTTATAAATCCCCCATTACAGTTCAAGTACATGTACATGGACTTCACATTTTTAATCTAGAAATACAGTGTGAACACAGAATTGTGGTCAACGACCATAGGCACCTTTCAGTACCAAACATGTAGCAAAACTAGCTTTATTTAAACCTCAATTCCTGACAATGAAACCACAAACACTGATTCAGGTTGTTAGAAAACGCTGTCAAAGCACTAGGCTTTAGCTTTCTATATGGTCAATGTAAGCACTGACTGGTTGAGAGTCTCTTCTTTTGTTGTATACAATGGGGGATTTACATGTGTGCTGTGCTCACAGGGTAGTTTTTAATCCAATGGGCCATTAAACCTAGCCCTGTTTGTGTATAGGTCTATGTGGAAAGGGTATTGGTACCAGTGTACCAGTGTACCAGTGTAGTGCATATGAGCATATGCTGACACAGTAAAGCATACTAGTTTGTACATGAAAAGCTTACTACATCATGCAAGTTTAGAAGACCAAAGTGTAAGGTTAAATCCTCTGTAAGTTCCTCACAGGCTGGAACCTCCTGTAAAAAACATTATCAGGCCTGGAATTTCATCTTTGAGAGGGCAAGGCCATTTCCAGTTTGCAAATTTGGAATATCTTTAAGTCTATGGGAACTTTTTGAAGAGGCACCAAGGCCAAGACCAGAACAACGGCGGCAATGGCTTTCATGGAACTCCAGGCCAGCTTTATCTATAGCGATTGCATAATGTCTTGAAACAGTTCACACAAAGAGAGCTTCTCTCTCCAACTTCATGACATAAAATGTACAGAAATATTTTCCAATTCACAGTTCTCATTTATTGCAAATAATACCATGGGCTTATTTTGTGTTCTTTTAAGTAGTCCCTAGCATTTAAAAAAAAAGGGGGCAAATTCATTCAAACACAAACAGGTTTACATTTGAACACGTTGTGTGGATTTGTCACCAAAAATCATTAATTTGAAGGAGCAAGCCTGAACATTTTTGAAAATTTATATTACCCATCTTATCTCCACTAAGCAAAGCCTCAAAAATCTTGATTGTTTATTATCTTAAAGATACATGTACAGGTACATATACCTCACTCAGTCCATCCTTAATAATGCAAACTTGCATTTTGAAGCTAGAACTACAGTGTGAGATCACCTTTTAATTTTTATTTTAAGAGACAACGTTTCTGGGTTTGAAACTTGCATGCAAGTATCCCATAATCCATGTGACTGTGTAGTGTTTCAAAATGGAAATTAAAAATACTTTTCAAGCAAATCAGTATATATTCAATCAATAAAATTGCACACGAGTTGATTTGAGTTCAGAAGTTATATGTACATTGTTAATTTTGTTTCTGTGGCCGAAAAGCATGACAAACTAAACTTAGTTTTCATCTGGCCATCACCACTGCATGTACCTGGTTTGCCCTGTGGCCATTAAGGTGAAAGGCCACAATAGATCTTCAATTTGTATGCAAAACAGGATTTGGAGCCAAGGAGTAGAGAAATTTACATTAGCTGTGGACTGGATACACTAGGTTACATACAGTGCACATAAAAATGTCTCTCTGTGGTCTCTCTTGGTGATAGCTAAATGGGGTTGGAAGAGCTGATAATGAATGAATGCTGACGGTAGAAGTAGAAATATAGTACCTGGTTGGAAAAGAAAATTACAAGACATCCCATTGTTCATTCAAATTAGAAGTTGACATTTCTAACACCAACGATTGAGAATGGAACTATAGGTTTCACTCCTTTGTCTTTATATAATTTACCGATTAAAAGAGGATTAAAATGTTCCAATAAGCAAGCTCCTCCATAAACAATTTCTTAAATATTTTCCCAACAAAAAAAAAATTGCAAAATTTCATTTGTAACTGATAGAGGTTGAGATGCAACTGGCTACTGAAAAAAAAATCGGAAAAATCTAATGCTTAAAAAATGCATGTCCAGATTTCGTGCAAAGTCCGGAATTTCGGCAACGTAAAGAAGGCAGGTGTCAGTGCTGCACTCAGTGTGAACCTCACTAGCTGCAGTGGGACCAAGAGCTGAGTAAATAGAAGGAAAATACTCACTGAAAACAGGATGAAGTTATAACAATGTTAGACGTATCTTATCTTAAAAAGCTCACAATAATGATCGTCCAAATTTAGTAATCCCATGATCCATGCAAAAAAAGATGCATCAGTCACGTTGGAAATTTTGATTTGTCCAAGTTACATCTACCTGCAGTCAGTGTAGCGACACATTTGCCATTAAAATTTGCTCTTTAAACACTTTTCACTATCTTCAAGATTACCTGGACAGTTTCAAAACCATTTCACTTTGGAAAATACAAGCAAAAAAATCTTCAAATGTCGACGAAACTCCACACACATGCATTGGACACACATAATCACAACGTTTTTCACAGGTCATAGGTCAATGCGTATTATCTCCAGCCATAAAATGCTTTAACCGTAATCTGGAAAATGGCATGTTTAACCGAGAAAGAGTATATGGACTGGTACAACAGGTTAACGATGCACATACATCCGAAAAGACAGAATTTTTTATAATTTTTAGACCCGGCTTTTTCCAAATTTTTCAGATTCAATTGAAATTTTGGGGTAAAACATTTAAAAATCAGATTTCACATACATGTACCATCCGAAAAGTTGCATCTCCGCAGTGGAAAAATTTGGCAATTAGCCCAAAATTTGCTCCTTGTACATTTTGTACATCTGGGATTTATGCAACTGCTCAAAAACAAAGGCTGACTGGAACAATTAAAATATCATTTTATGATTTGTATTTAAAGCAAATTACCAATTTCAACTAAAAAATTGTATTTATCAATTATTAATCCCACTGAATACTTTGTTCACAGTAAAAGTTTTTAACTCATTTCAAATTAAGTTGTATCAAAAATCTACTCCAGCCATGTAATTTCTAATAAAATATCAAGAAATAAACCATAAGGGAAACTGACTGGGTAAATCTCAATTCAATTTTGGGATGAGAAAAGAATAATTGACTCAAACGGATTTGAGCCTGCGACAATAATCTGGAGGTTGTGGGTTCTAATCCTGTTATAGTCATCTTTTCTTTGTTCACCCCAAAAGAGTATAATAAAAAAAAACATTAACCATAAATTCAAAAAGCATAAAGTACAACATGTACAAAAACATAACAACCAAAAAATTATGTAAATCAAACTGTGAAGGTAATCTCCTTGAAGATCTACATGAACATGTTCCGCATTCTACCGTAACAAATCTTGCCATCTAGTCTATGCCATTTTTTTATTTGTTCATCCCTTGTATAAAGAAAACAACAATTTTTCTAAATGAATGCAAGCATAGCTGATTGAATCGCTAGACTGGGCAATTCACTCTACTCCATGACCAGGTATTATTTCTCTTGGATTATTCACGCTTTTCACATCATAACGAATGAAGAACTGACTTTATTTTATTCACAGCCATTGACAGTTGAAGGTCTTCTGGGGAACAGCAGACCTTGTCAATTCTTAACACCTGCAGTTTATACATCAATACTTAGCCTTTGGTGGAGGGCAACGTTAATGAAGTGGAAATGTAAAGTTTAAGTATAAAATGGGGCTTTGAATTCATACAAATGAATAATTCTGTATTTTGCAGACCTGTGAATGTTGGTGGGATATAACCATTCAGAGATCTTGTACACAGAACATGTACATGTATGTATGAAGAGTAAATACACAAAATATGTACATTCAGTTGCAGTCCTTCTTTTTAACATTCCAATGTAACTTAAAGCAGTCAACTGAGTAACAGACCATCTAAAATTGTACAATGTTTGATTTTGAACGGTTGAGTAAATGAGCTTGCAATAAAGTGTGCAATTACTGTCTATTATACATAGCAATTAGCAATTACTGCGTTTCAATGCATGCTACACACATGTATTTGATATTCTATCAGTGCCTTTGTTATTAAAATCAATTTGATTGAATAGCATAGAGTTATCAAGGTGGCATACTGTGCACTGTTCATTAAATGACATTCCTACATGTAAATGATATTAAATAAACTGCATGATGGTAAGCATTTATGATGCAATTTACATACTGTGTATTGATTATAAAATAAAACACATTGACTTTCATAACTGACTGTTCCCATCCTTTGCCTGTTCAAGTCTACCTTAGTCTATTCTATTCATTATAACTTTGTACATGCATATTGTTTTAATTTGTTATGACAGTATGGAAATAAATGTTACTGAAACTTAAAAAAATAATCAGTATTATCACACACCTCTCCCTGGTTCTTTATCCTGATTGGCTGAAACACGGTCGCGTGGGGTGAACTAATATAGCCTAGTGCATGAAATCTGCACCATACGCACCGCACGCACTTCATTTGGGAGAAATAGTTCGCAAAGCGGGAAATAGTTTCAAAAAAACCCAAAGCTATTGACTGGTAAACAGCGCCCTAAAAAAAAAAAAAAAAGGCGGCGTCTGTGGATCGAGAAGAATCTCCGGCCAAAAAAACGCAATTTACTCTTCTAACCAACATTTTGGACTGAGGTGTGTTACAAAACACATAATGGACTGGCATTATTCGGGCAATAGTGCACGTCTATGCACCCCTCGGGCCTGTGAGTGACCAGGAGAGGGTCCTATTTCCCGAGGCCGTAGGCCGAGGGAAATGGACCCTCTCCTGGTCACTCACAGGCCCTCGGGTTGCATAGACGTGCACTATATCCCTCATTGCCAGTCCATATGTGTATAATATAACCAAATTATTGAGGGGTTAAAATAGTAATATATTACAAGCCAAAATTCCATGTAATGCAATGTTTGGTCCCCATCTGTGTTGAACATATTCCTATATAAAATTCTAAAATCTACAATCTATAGAATTGTCCAAAGTGCATCCTTCAGTTTTTGTTGCATGTTGATTGATTCACTACTTTAGATTATTCTCAGCTAGTATGCCTTAGGGTTCAGGTCAATGAACGCACATCAATGCAATCACTGGAAGTAAAGACCTTAATTGCCTGGGTGATGTTAAAGCTTCATATTGCCAAGGGCAAAAAATATGTAAATCATTGCATTGACTATGTTGGACCCTTAGAAATTAACAGGTTTTTCCATTTTATTTCTAATTCTAACACGTATTTATTTTTATTTACAACTTACGAAGGGACAGTTTCCACAAAGGTTGTTAAACAATACAAATTCATGTGAAAGAAAGAGAATAAAACTGACTCTAAAGTTTAACCAAATAATTTGTTTCAAATGGTTTGCTCCTTTCACTATGAAGGGCCAATGTTTTTTTAGTAAAATGGCCTTAGACTCATCAATTTGTAAATACATAACAAAAAAAAGGAACCAATTGGATGTACCTTTTCTTAACCAATTGGCGTCACAGAGCACACACACGCCATCTAACGCTTCATTTTACCCACACAAAGAGGAAACGTGGTCTTAAATATTTTGCCAATTTTCGATTCCAGACCTTTCTCCCTTTATTCCAAGAAGAGGATTATGAGACATCAAGAGGCTTCCAACATTGTTTATTTATTGTATTTCAGCTCAATGGAGGTACATCAGAAATTGGGGATCTAGCCTGGGTTTAGTGCCAATCCTCGGCCGTAGCTCAAGGCCAAGGTTTTACAATTCATGGTACATGCATTTGACATTTTCTAAATAGAGAAAACCTGGTGCTATAAAAAGATTTATTTTCTCTCGGCTTTGTCAAGTCAAGGTTTCTTATAATTCCGTCATGCTGGAGGGAAACAAATCACGGCGGCAACTGGTTTTAAAGTAAAAATGCAAATAATTGATTCAATTATTTGCTTTGTTTTTTAATCTCACACTACTGACATTAAAGCAAGTTTAATTGCTTTTAATGCAAATCAAAGAGCGTGCAACTACAAGTATGACATATAATGGAATAATGATAACTAATTTAATTTCACTTTTCTGTGAACGTTTTTCTACAAATCACAGAAGCAAGAAAAACTATTCAACCAAACTACTGCATTGTGTATTCAGCCTTTCACTAAAATAAATGCATACATGTAATAAACTGTTTGCAGTCTTTGACTCTGACAAGTACTGTAGTAGGCAAATAGGCATGCTAATACTCAGTATACAACCTTTATCATTTAATTTATTTCAAAACTTTAAAATGACAAGTATCGTGTATTCAGCCTTTCATTAAAATAAATGCATGTAATAAACTTAATATTCTTTGACTCTGACAAGTAACATGCAACAAGTACATGTAGTACTATGGTAGGAATACTAATACTCAGAATAATTGTTTTCTTTTCATCTATTTCAAATTACAAATTACATATAAGTGAAGTAACTATTTTGTTTTTTTAATGCATAAATAAATGGCTTAAAAAAAGCCTTAAGCAGTTTATAAAACTATTTTAGTAGTAATCAGAAGCCCTTATTCCCCTTAATTGCAGAATGGGAAACCACATCCACAACAAATAAGTTATTTCAAAAGATACATCCTTCATTAAAACACACTAAAATAAAGTATCAGGTAATTTGTAGCAAAATTATAAACATCTGATCTGATGTAAAAAATCTCATTGTATACAAAATAGGTTGCCACTTTGACAACAAGAATCAAGTGGGAGAAAGCATTTCATGATCATCACCAGATCAAGCAACGGTTTGTTTACATTTTGTCATCAAATTATATTATTATTATGCAATCCAAAATAAAAAATAATATATAAAAATTAAAGTAACTCACCTGTAATGAATTTAATCCAAGTTCTGAGTCCACAATATATCTGAATCTCCTAGTTAACACCTTAACTTGCCGGAGCAAAGTTGCATCCAGGTTGGTGTCTGCATCAGTGGCCCTGCTCTGCACCTTGCTTGCAGCTCCGCCAGGCTGGTGCAATGTTGACGCCAATTCACGCAATAAATCAGGATTGTTGAAGTTAATTTGTGTCTTTTGGAGGTTCTTGTCACTACCTCTCTGCTTGTTGGTTCCAGTGTTTGATTCTCTGGCTTCATTTTGAATGGCCTCAGCAGACGCCAGAGACGGGGAAACTGCCTTCGTGAACATGACAGAACCACACAGCAGTACAACAATGAAACTCACCAACTCACAAGACGTTGACGCCATTTTGATGCGGCACACAAACCGTGACCGACAAGCCTCGAATCACGGTGGGTATTCTTCTCGCGATGGTGAATATCTTACAGCTTTTCACCTCACTATCATCGTTAAAATATGTCTCTCTTACTTTCTGTATTCATATGTGGAGACATTATTGCTATAGGAGCAAAACTTAAACCAGTATATACCCAGTAACGTTAAGCTTCGATCGACCTCATCTTAAAAACCGAAGGAGCTCACTGTGTGTGTGTACTGTGTGTGCGGGATTTTTGCATGCATGATTAGCTTTGCGTTTCAATGTCAAAGGTCAATATTTTTCCCCACAATTCCGTATAATTTTCAAGATGGCGCTGTTCATGAATCTTACAAAATGTGGTGCTCGTCAACTTCATCGACAACTTCTTAACTTGTCAACGTCAGTCGTTGCCCGTCCTCTCACCGCTAGAGTGTCCGTGTCTAGTAATGTTGGAAGCAGCTCAAAGTATCTATCAACACAGTTACGGAAAGCAACAAGAGATTTCCACTCACAAAGTGGTAAATGACCGTATTGTATTTAAATCACGCCACCCTAGACCCAGTAACTGGGGCGCTGTACTCCTTTTTTGAAATTTTTGACATTATCTGTCGTACTAGCGCCCCAGTCCGTGGTATATATGGAAAGTGCTCCGATTCGGAGTCCGAAGCGGTTTTTTTCTGAATCAGTTACAAAATTGTCAAAATTGCAACAAGGACTCGACAGAATTGCTTGAAAATCGCCTACTGGCTTCTCCAAGTATCTACGGTGAAATAAAATGCAGTTAATTGTACTCACGATCATTTTTGGTCCTCCAAATCGATGATTTTTAGCCCACTATCACGCATATATCAAATTTGCCGTTAGAATCGCCATTTTGAATGTGATACTCAACGACCGTTTCCTTATGTCTAAAACGCTGCGAGGATTGCGTGTTCGCTGAGGCCCTGACTTTCATATTGTTTTCCGCGCAGTCAACGCAGGATACCAGGCTGTGTGTAGCGCCAATGTTCACTGATGCCCTGACATTCATATTGATTTGCGCAGTCAACGCAGGATACCAGGCTACACAGCTGGTATCCTGCATTGACTGCGCAAATCAATATGAATGTCAGGGCATCAGTGAACATTGGCGCTACACACAGCCTGGTATCCTGCGTTGACTGCGCGGAAAACAATATGAAAGTCAGGGCCTCAGCGAACACGCAATCCTCGCAGCGTTTTAGACATAAGGAAACGGTCGTTGAGTATCACATTCAAAATGGCGATTCTAACGGCAAATTTGATATATGCGTGATAGTGGGCTAAAAATCATCGATTTGGAGGACCAAAAATGATCGTGAGTACAATTAACTGCATTTTATTTCACCGTAGATACTTGGAGAAGCCAGTAGGCGATTTTCAAGCAATTCTGTCGAATCCTTGTTGCAATTTTGACAATTTTGTAACTGATTCAGAAAAAAACCGCTTCGGACTCCGAATCGGAGCACTTTCCATATATACCACGGACTGGGGCGCTAGTACGACAGATAATGTCAAAAATCTCAAAAAAGGAGTACAGCGCCCCAGTTACTGGGTCTAACGCCACCCATACTTTAGCGTAGGTCGTACATGCCGCGCCGTACCGCGTACTTAGACTAGAGCTGAGACTGAGTGTAGGGTCGTGACTCCGTACTCAAGTTGACTTTTTATTTTAATTTAGCCCATCCCGGCTGAACGGTCCTCCACTGTATACAACGTGCCGGAGTCCAGGCCCAGTTTATAATTAAAACTTTTATAAAGGTCCACTGCCATTGCGAAAATGAAACGTTTCCATATCCAATTCCAACTGCCACTTTCTAAATAGAGTGATTTATAATTATAGAGATTTTTTAATGGGAATGTTGACCTATATAAGGGAAATAAAGTGGCAGCTGGATACAGCATTTTTGCTGCGAAAATTTGTATAACAAAATATTTTTTATTTATACCTGATGGACAGATGGAAGAAGTTGAAAGTGAAACTTCGTTCACATATTTTTAATGTTCGGAAATCCAATCCAAGACTGATGGGTTCAGAATTGTATATTTCGTGTTTGGGTAACATTTTAGAAAATAAAATAAAAACTGACATTATTTGAGTGCTCAGTGTAGTTCACGCTGCAGCCTTGCTCTTTAACCATGTTTACAACAGTGCGCAAATTGAACAAGCATGCACAATAATGCACGCTGTTTTGGCTGGCGCAAGATTCAAATTTGCTTGTCAAACTTAAGTGCGCTCAGCATTTGCAAGCGATGCATAATTAGTTGTGCACATGTGCATGTAGAAACTTCACACGGAAAGTACAGTCATTATGTTTGGGATGATTTGTACAAGTTTGCGTATTATTTCAAGTATATTTTTCATTGGAAGTGAATGCTGACATTTAAAAGATGTTCAAAGAGTACCAGGTAGTTTAAAGTTCTGGGAATATGTGAACGGACTTTCAGCTTTCAACATCAGATAAAAATAGGGTAAAGACCTCTTGTAATTTTGTGCAGCATTGCAACGGAGGCTGATGTCCTACCAGGGCTGGTTTTTATTTTAGTTACTTAACTAAGAGTAGACCCATGCCAGTAACTGGGGTGCTGTACTCCTTTTTGCAGTAACTCGGACTAGCCTACCTAACATTATGAGACAGAAACTGGTCATCTTGCCCCTGCAAGTGCAAGAGAATGATCTCGCCCCCTTATAAATCATTTCCCCCAAAAATATATATATGTATTTAAAGTAAATTAAATAAATAAGTAAATAAATAAAAACTTTTCACTACTACAACTTGGACCCAACAATGCTTTTTAACATTTTGACATTTTCTGGCATATGTAGCATCCAAGTGAATGCTCATGTGTTTGTTGGTATTTTTTTTTACAAATTCCTTACTTACAAGATTCAAATTCCAAAAACAGGGAGTGACAAAAAAACTGCTCAAAAATAATACTCAAGTGCATGCCAAGTAGTCTGGTTGGGAATAGTTGCCATTTACCAAATTGTGACAGAAGAGATGGTAAGTCATTTATATACTCTAAATGAGAAGAATAAAGCTTCCAGCTTTCATTCCTTTTTCACTCTATTACAAAAAATAAAAAGGTTATTCTTTAGATAAAGAGCCATAATTTTTGCTTGTCTTTAATTTGTATCATTTTGTATAGGACCTTTGAGGCATGGTGATTATGAGTATCAAGATCCCAAATCACCAGATGAAATGTGAGTATTAAATTAACAGCCAGGGACCAATTTCATAAAACATGTAAGCGGAGGTTTTTTGTCCCATAAACCCTGCTTACTGTAAGCAAAAAAAGATGCATGCTTACTCACTGACAGCTCTTGTAAAGCAGATCAATGATGTGACAATGCAACTTAGTTGTGAAGATGCATAAATGCCTTAAAGTCGTCTTGATCGTTTGTGAAACAAACTAAACCTTGTGCAGATTTTTCTGCCATTGTAAGCACAAAAGTGTTTTCTCCAGTAATTACCTTTATGAAATTGGCCATTAGTTCTATCAAATGTGTTATAGATTTATGTCAAGTCTTTCTCTGTTTTCTCTCCCTGAACAGTGTAAATATCACATATGTGGACAGAAGTGGAGAGACTATCCCAGTACAAGGAAAAGTAGGAGATAATGTTATGTATTTGGCACACAGACACGATATAGAAATTGAAGGTAAATTTTGTGTGAATGTACATATTTAAGGGGTCTTGTTATTTACACTTCATTATTTATTTATTTCATTACGCATCCGACAGCGTATGTGCCAATAACAGGATGGACATTTAGAAACGGAAAAAAATGCTCAGTTTTAGATGTGGGAGGAAAACCCCAAATAGGGAAAAACCCACGCAATTAGGTAGGGACTGAAAAGCCAATCCACATGCAAGGCTCTGGTCTGAGGTGGGATTTGAAGCGAGGCTACAGAGGTGAAAGGCAGGGAAAGAAACCACTGAGCCAACCTGATCCCCAATCTGTAATAACTTGAAAATCTGCCGAAAATATTACTTAGAAACAAAATAAAAACATTGCTGAAATTTATTAGAAAAACAAAATAGCTATTGCAAATTGTTACCAATGAAAAGTACATGTGGTATGGCCTCGCGTTTCGACCCTAGCAGAGTCTTTCATAAAGGCTAAAAAGCAAAATGTATTAAGATTTATTAAAAATTTAACTTTACCTGTTGAGTGGGGGTATCATTTAAAGGTATTCACTTTGTCTCCAGTTCCTTACAAAGTGAAGAGTTTTATGGGCAAAGTTACATCTTTAAGGAGGATTGGTCAATCTTAAAATGAAGTCTGTGTAAACGATGATTTGTCCAGATCGTGGATGATTGAACAGATACTATATTTAGCAAACCATGACTCTCACAATGACTGTTGTCACCTAAACCATTTGTTGTTATTTTGTTGTAGGTGCTTGTGAAGCATCGTTAGCATGTTGTACCTGTCATGTAGTCTTATCAGAAGAATATTATAACAAACTACCAGAGATTGAAGAAGAGTAAGTAGGTTTAAATGTTCATAATGTTACATTTATTTTGTTTAAATAATTGGGAAGATTATGATAAACCCAAAATCCCTAGCCATTTTGGCCTACAGGTGACCTCAGTTCTCCAAAATCTTCTCCTAACTTACTCCACACCAAAGTGTTTAGACTTAGATAAGATTGGAATGTCTGACCCAGTGATAAGCAGTTGTTATTTGGGCCTAAGGCCCTCAGTCATTCTGAATCCTTTATTTTGGCAAAGAGGATATAGAAGGACTCGGGAGGGTTAAGGGTTAAGCCTAAATTAAAAATCTGAATGGTGATTGTTTTATTAGCGTTGATGTGTTCAAATTAATTATTGTGCTGTATTTGTTGTAATAGTTCAAACATCATGATAGATGTTAATTTGTAGTTTTTACTTGTACACCGATGTGTGTTAAGCACTGTGTACTTGGTACTTTCCCGAGTCCTGTGAAAAAACACTCACAGGCATTTTCGTCGGGTGGGATTCAAACCCACGACCCCCGCCATTCTAGAGCAGATGTCTTACCAACTAGACTACCAAGACTGCCTGGTAGCTAGAGGCAGGTCGAATCCTATTAGCAGCGGGTACCACGACCATCACGATCATAATGGTCAGATGTTAACATCTATCATAATGGTCGCAGTACCCACTGCTTATGGGATTCGACCTGCCTCTAGCTACCGGGCAGTCTCGGTAGTCTAGTTGGTAAGACATCTGCTCTAGAATGGCGGGGGTCCTGGGTTCGAATCCTACCCCAGGAATATGCCTCTGAATATTTTTTCACAGGACTCGGGAAAGTACTGAGTATATAGTGCTTAACACACATCGGTGTATGGGTAAAAATTACAAATAATAGTTCAATCATCCCCAGACAAAATCATTTTTCTCAATTCACTGTTTATTTTGGGCTGGGGGCTTACTGGATTATTTTATGGGAACCATGTTGGATGTTGTTTCTTCTGAACATACTTACACCAAAAAATGTTTTACTGTTTCTCCTTTTGATGACAGTTGGCAGTGGATGTTTCTTTCCATAACCTTTGATCTCATGTTCCATTTTTTCTTCTTCTTCACTAGAGAGGAAGACATGCTGGACCTTGCACCATTTTTAACTGCTACATCAAGACTAAGTGAGTTTAAATACCCATTAAAAACTGGGAACTGTTCGTAAATTATTTACTATTTGTTGTTTTTCTGAACCTTGACAAACATTTTTTGGGAAAACTAGACCCTAGAAGATTTTCATACACGTTTGACTTAAAAGACCTATTTGCTTTCCTTATTGCATTCTGTTTATTTCAAGTCTTCAATTTTTTCATTGAGATCTTGGTGTAAGTCTTTGTATTTAGCAAATATTGTATGAATTGAAATTGTTTTCTCCATCCTTCATTTTAAGGTTGTCAGATCATCCTCACCAAAGAGCTAGATGGTATGGAAGTCAAGCTACCACAAGCTACGAGGAATTTCTATGTGGATGGTCATGTACCTCAGCCACACTGATACCTTACATGTCTGAATACTACCAATGAGACAGGAAGCCAGTGACTTACATCACTTAACAAGGGAAATGTTGTAGCTGTGATAACTACATACTTATAGGACATGCTGATGATGTTTGTGTTTAGCATGGACTGGGTGGTACATTCAGTATACACGACACCCTCTGTTTGATTAAGAAGTGTTTGAAAAACAATGTGCATATATGTCTGTTGGAGATGTTAAAAAATGGAACCTTCAAGCAGTGAAGAATGTTGTCTCTGATGTGGCAAAGTTACACCGTCAAATATGTCTTGGATAATGAGATAGAAACTTTATTTGGCAAAGTTTTTGATAAGCAATCAGATGCTTGTTAAGAATATTAAATGTCCTTACTCCCAAATCCTTCTATATCCAATTGCCAAAATGAAGGTCCAAATAAGAAGCGCTATCACTGGGTCAGGCATTTCAATCTTATTTAAGTCCAGTGAAGTGATATAGGAGAAAGGGGTAATGGAGGATTGAGGCCAATTGCCTTTCAAAAATGCCTAGTTTGTAAGGGTGGAGTTGAATAAAGATTTTATGTTAACTTTTCACTGTGCAATAACTGTTGCACACCGCACTGTAAATAACATTGTCTTACCACATGATGTATGCTTTAATAAGGAGCCCACCATTGATGTTGGTTTTGATTTGATGAAAATTTACGTGGGATAACAAGATTGATAATTTTATACATCTATATATATATATATATCTATTGAGCAATTTAACCAATGCAGAATATTCTGTTGGTAAGTCATTATGTCATACGTGCACAAATCTGCTGCACATGCAAGTTTTACCTACTTTTGAATTCTGCATCCAAAAGTAACTTTTGTATGTTTGTGTGTAACTTTGCATAAAACTCACTCAGGATTTCATTGTTCAAGTGCATTTTTTAGGACAGAAATGGATCATTCTGACAAGACCTTGCGTCTTTACCAAATATATGTGAAAGATTATGTCTTTATATACTTCTAGATATCCATACAAAAAAATGACTCTCTCGGTACGTTTTCTAGTCCCTTTGGTAGAATTATGTCAGACTTATCAACAGAATAACTTCTTCAGATTAAGTTCTCAGGCGGTAAGCAACAGAATATTTGGACAACTAAAGTGAAATGGGGGCGGGGGAAGAATAACGTGATAAATGGTGATCACATTATCTCTTATGAACATGACATCAAACATAGAGATAACTAACGGAACTGAAGATTGTACAAATAATTTTATACAAAGTTTACTTTCAGGTTCAATATTGCTGTTTATTTTTCAAATATTTTTGAAGTTTAAGAATTATATTTGTCTCTTAATAGAAATTAATTTCAAAAAATGAGTTGATGTTCATTAAAAATATTAAAAGCTCACAGACGGTTTTTACAGCAAACAAAAGAAAGACAAAACTGCCATGCATTCTTTGAATCTCCTATTTGACTAACTATCCTATCGCAGCATTAATCGAGAACAGCTTCCTGGGACAAGAACTTGTTTTAAAGTTTAATGATGTAACAATTGCATCATGGATAATTAAGATCATTTGGTTTATCCTTACACTGGTGACTGGTGTGTGATAAGCGCAGTATACATGTACTCTGTGTTTTCCAGGGCCTGTGAGAAGGTAACAATCAACACTTGTTTTAGAGTGTTAATCAATTTGACAACCTAATGTAACCAGCTGACCCTATTACAAGCAAGCTAGTTCTTTTTATAAAATGATTTTAAAATAAAGAAAAATGATTGGATTCATATGAAGTTTAAAAAAAAAACGCACAGTGTATTTCAGTATTAATGTTTACATATAATCAGCTGATAATAAGTGAAATTTAAACTTTTATTTAAAACTCTAATAAAAGTTGTTTTCGGAATTTATCTTGTACATGACTTGTTTTTGCTCCTCTCATGGAGCAGTGGTGTAACATGCCCCCTCACCCTTGAAATCTTAGTTTTGAGATTAAAAATTATCAGAATAAAATGTCACATTTTATAAGCTTTTATGTACAAACTTTAATGTTTTCAAGACTTTTTTATTCACACAAAAACAATGTATTTGTTTGACCTCTATGTCAGTGTCTTAGAAAAAGAATACAAAATGACATAACAAGAGTGCTGAAAAGGGTCATAAGAAGAATGCAAACAGAAACTATAGTTTTAATTGGCCAGAAGTGCCCATAGAAAAAAAGGGTGCACCTCATCGTGCCCTAGTTTCGTGGCTGCTCATTTGTTGTCTCTGAAACTTTTGTTGTAAATATTTCAATTTATTAACCATATTATTCCCTATGTGTAACTTATTAAGAATCTTCCGTCAAAATTTTCTTTTAAAAGTCTTAGTCAATTGATCTTTGAATAAGGATTTTTATAATCTGTTTTTACTTGAGGATTTATGGTCTCCAAAATTTGAATCGAAATTAGAGTTGTTTAAACCTGTGAGCAAGACAACTTAACCCTGAACGCCAAACCACTTACTTTATCCCTAATTATAACTCCTGAACGCAATCCTAACCCCAAACAAGACCCCAAAACCTACACCCTTAACCCTCAAACCCAAACCTTACCATAAACCTGAACTCTAACCCTGAACCCTAAACCCCAAACTACAAACCCTAACCTTACCATAAACCTCAGCCCTAAACCCTGAACCCAACCCTAAACCATAAATCAAAACCCCAAATCCTAAACCTTAAATCCCAAACCCCCCAAAACCCAAAACTCCAACCAAAAATCTTCATTGAAAACTGCTTAAATTCAAAATGAAATTTGAGTACTGTAAAAGCACTTAATACAAATTTCGTAAAAAAAATGCAATTAGCGCGATTGCAAAATTGCACTGGGCTCCATGGTTTCCCCAAAGTAAGTATATTTGGCACCCGAGTCATTTTCTGCGCAAAAAGTGTCATTCAAATATGCTATCGCTGATGTCATCAATTTCCATTTACAATCACCGAGCCGAGAAATAAAGAAATAAAAACCGGAATGGTTACAAAGGAACATAACAATCTATTATAGCTGCTGTCTTAGAATTCTAAAGCAGTCATTGAATTATGCGAAGGTCATAACTTTCGCTGAGGGCGCTGTTCATCAGAATTAAAGTTCGCCGACCCAATTTAATGTTCATGAACATAATGTACATTGCATTGGGTTTTACTTTGGTTTACGTGTGTGCAGAGCAGCACACGATAGGTCGACTTCTACAATAAATTTGACATGTCGTCACCTGATTAAACCAAGATTTAACACCAAAAGTACCCAGGGGATGTTCGTCATTACATCACAAAATTGAACAATGACTTCCCATTTGTAGAAGGAGGTAAGTGTTAACGTTTTCTGATGCCTCTGAAAAGAAGTAAACTGCCCGTTTCCGGGCCAAAGAAATGAACCAAAATTGAGAAATTGGTAAATACGGTACTGCACTGGCAATGGAACTGAATGGCATTCGTATTTATGCGGTGTCATTTATAATTGAGTAGTGTTGGTGTCAAGATGGCTTATTAACTAAGTAATATTTGTAATTACTAGTTATGCGTTTTGAAATATAAAAGCATTGAATAGATATGAAAGAACATAAAATTACTCAGTTTATTAACAGTGTCAGAAAACACAATTAAAAAAAGTTAGGCCTACTCTCTCATAGTCTTATTCTTAATTATTGGCCGTCACTTGTCCCGATCACCAAGTTTGATTCCCGTTTACCGTGAGAAGGGGCGAAATCCACAGGGACTGGTACCTCTATTTTATAATCCACTCTCTGTGCTATCATCAGGCTTGAACGAGTTGAGAAAGTTTCCTGCCTGTCGATAATGACACCCAAAAGTTTATAAAAAGTTAGTCTGAGCTGGACCCAACAGCACCTTTTTAAACATGGATGATATGGACATGAGGTGGCATATGTAAAGTCTGAGTTAAGTCTCATCATAACTTGGTTCCTCTGTAGCTAGACCCAGTAACTGGGACGCTGATTCTAACGGCAAATTTGATATATGCGTGATAGTGGGCTAAAAATCATCGATTTGGAGGACCAAAAATGATCGTGAGTACAATTAACTGTATTTTATTTCACCGTAAATACTTGGAGAAGCAAGTAGGCGATATTCAAGCAATTCTGTGGAGTCTTTGTTGCAATTTTGACAATTTTGTAAATGATTCAGAAAAAAACCGCTTCGGAGCACTTTCCAAATATACCACGGACTGGGGCGCTAGTACGACAGATAATGTCAAAAATCTCAAAAAAGCAGTACAGCGCCCCAGTTACTGGGTCTACTCTGTAGCCGAAAATTTCTCTTTTTAAGAAACGTATCTGACACAATCGTACCACCATATTAACCGGCAAAATCTCCTACCCTTTATACCTTAGGTGACTTTCAAGTTGATAGTGTGTTTGATGGATTTTGGAGCAATTTCTTGTCACCCTCTGTTTTGGAAACTTGAAGTTTTACACAGGTACATGTACCAAGTTTTGATGGGACTTCACTTGGACCCTATACCAGATCATGTCCAAATGTTAAAAAAGTCGTTGTTGGGACCAGGTAACTCGAACTAATAAAAAGTTTCAATTTCGGTATAAATCACTAATGCACTATTTTACTAATAATCAAGTGTGTCAAAAAAATACAATCCATAGTCAAAAATTCCAAACAGAAGTTTCATCTTGTAGATCTAGTTTCATTTTTCTTCAGTTTAAAGATAGATCACAATGCTTTTTATTAAGTGGGATTGTATGGCGTGCCAATGTTGCAAAAAAATAGTCCAAAATTACATAATAACGTCGCAAGATGGCTTCCATTTCCTGGCAGGGGAAACATTTGCATGTAAACAGGTCACCCGGCGCCAACTGGTTAAAAGGTGGGTCAGATGGTTGTAACATTTTTTATTTAGTTTCTGTTTCCGAACAATTGTACCGTTATCTGATCGGAAACTGTTTTCACCAGGACATATATTAAGTCTTTTGTTACAAAACACTCAGGCCAATACCTTTATTGTTGGTTGGTCAACTGATTGATTTAGTGTTGGATTTGGTCAAGTCAGTACTGCTATGCTATTAAGCACTTTCACGGCACTTTCCGGTTGAACTTCACGCAAGCGTCTGGAAGGTGTGTTGAAGTTCGAGTGCTGAGTCACAGATGGCAACACGTGTTTGAAATAAAGATCTGGCCCTTGAACAAGATGGCGCGTACTACTGTGAAGGTGCTTGTTGCTATGCTGTATTCATGTTGTTGAAATGATTAACATCCTCTAGGTCTATGACCGGGTGTGGGGGCTATTATTATGATGAACACCAGCCCTATAAATTGTACAACACTGGACTCCCTCTGAATAGACCGATCCATTAAGCCCCACCTACTTACATATTGACCAATCACAGCCTTGACAACGCCACTGAAAGTCCGACAATGTCTTTTCGTAAAAGGCAGCTGTGGAGGAAATCTAAAACTCTGTTAGAATGTAAGGGGCACCCGGGCAATAACCAGGGGCATCTACATATGTTGGGGCAATTATCTCTGTTGCTTGCCTGATGTATGAGGCCTATAGTTGTGCTTTGCAAATTTTAGTTTTGTCTTTTCAATAATAACACTGATAGGTCCTTTGATGTTAGCTATGTCACCTCGAAGCTAATTTTTAATGGGCCATCATTTTCTGTGCATCACTGATCAGTAAAACACAAATCAAAATACCTGTAAATGTATCCACTGAAAATAGTACATGTATGATGTTAACCTTATTATTGGACTGGGGCCAATTTGTTTGCATGTACACAACTTATTGACAGTTTTTCCTAGTGATCTTTTAAGCTTCATCTACATGTATACTATATAAAACTTCCTGATAGGAAATGGAAAAGCAGGATGCTCACCAAGGATACACATTGAAACCCATAAGAATCTTTGATCTGTCGGGCAGTGTTGGATCCATACAACTGTGCAAGTAGAAAGGTAGCCTACTGTACACACCTCTCAGTAGCTCATGGTATCTATATCCAGGTGTCCATACCTAGACAGAAAAGCAGAATAACAGGATATGAACTTGCTGTGGTTTTGCTTTGTAGTGTTTTACAGTCAAACCTTCAAAACACACAGTTATAGCAGATAGATAAGTCAACAGTGGACAACAATGGTCACTCTCGTCTATGAGGAAGCAAAGATTGATAACTCTGTACCAATCATCAGTTTGTCAATTAGTTCCATTGTCAACAGTTGTTAATTTGTGCTCAACTTTCACCTCATTATTAGTGTGTCAACTCTGTTGGAAGGATGATTGAAATGACCGTGCCTTCAAGAAACAGTTTTGTCAGTGGTCATCATTGCTTGGTGATGACTCTTCTTCAAAATGACCATGCCTTCATGGCCCATTGAAATGACCGTGCCTTCAAGAAACAGTTTTGTCAGTGGTCATCATTGCTTGGTGATGACTCTTCTTCAAAATGACCATGCCTTCATGGCCCATTGAAATGACCGTGCCTTCAAGAAACAGTTTTGTCAGTGGTCATCATTGCTTGGTGATGACTCTTCTTCAGTAAGGAAACATAGAATGCTGACATTGCCTACATGGACATTGAAATACTAGCAAAGTGTGGTTATCACTAGACACTGTACTGGCTACTTCAATCAATGATGGGTCATTCTGAAACTATTGTATGCTCATTTGCTGGTCATCTTTTATGCATTCAATGTTATGAAGCTTGTATAAACTAGTCAACCAGAGTTGAAACTTACCATGTACACTACTTGACAAAAAATAATTAGCATTTGGAATTGTCTAAAATAATTTGCAACCAGCTTAACAGCTGTCAACCACTCTTGTCAACTATTGGTTCTGCAAACATGACATGTTTTAAAATCTGCCTGACATGAATGTTGAGAAATCAATAACCCTTGTGGATTGATTTGGAACTAATGTTCTAAGGGTCAAGTACCTCTGCTGGTCATTCATCTTCAGGGAATTACATACATCAGGATTGTGTGACTGCATCTCTACAAAGTATACCACCTGACAGTGTGATCAATTTATTCAACGTCACAATTTCACAACCCTCTCATCTGAGGAAAATTTTGCCTGGCTTTGAAACATTAAATCATGTAAAATATTTGGCATTGTTGAATGGTTTTGTTGTTCCTTGGCTTAATGAGAGAATCACATGCCAGTTACTATGGGGATCAGCAATGCAGATGCCATTCATCTGACTTTATTAAGAGTCCTTGGTAAGGACTTTTTCATTGTTGTCTGCAAAAATCCCTTAATTCTGTTTCATAAGAACTATTGAAATGCAAATAAAGTATAAACTAAAATTTATTTTGTGAAATGCTTGTAGCAAGAAGATCAATTTTATATTCTTTCTTCTTTAGAGACCATAAAACCTGGAGAGTTATACATGTAGACCTTCTAGTTCATGAAAAAAAATACTTTGACATAAATGTCAAATGACAAAAATGTCATGATTAACCACTTACCAGCAGGGTTTTCAAAATGGTTTCCAAGCTTACCCTTGGGATTAATTTTTGAAGTTCTAAATATAAATTACCAGGAAAATGTCTATTTTTAATGAACATCCTTTCTCTTCAAAACCACCCGCCATATTATGATTTCCTATTTTTAAGATCATGCATCTAACTGAGAATGGGACCAATTAGGCAAATTTCTAAATATGAATTACCAATCTCAGTTTTCAGGAAAGTTATTTCTATAGGCTTAATTTGACCAAATACTGTACATGTACGTACATGTATACGTACAGTTAACACTCTTACAGTTTGTAAACTACAGTGGAATGAAAACGTGCGTACGTGTAGATTATTGGAGTGACAACAAAAGGGACTTTATGATCAATACATCCATACATAATGGACTACATGTATTTAAATCGTTCATGAAAAACAAATGTCAACTTGTACATTTTTACATACACTCCGATGTTTTACATGTTGTAGATTCGTCATTCAAAACCATTGCAATGATAATTGAAATTAATTTGAGTGAAGTTGTAACACATTGTGTCATGTATTTGCAGGTAAAACCTTCCAAAGCAAGATGGGTACCACTTCACCAGAAACACTTCAGTCTGTTTGTCTGCAATATATCAGCTGCCATTTGTCTAAACTTTGTAGTGAAGTATTGGTGACTGGAGAAGGAGACTATGCAGAGAGTAGACTGGTCTTCAAGAATCCTGAGGCAATCATTCATAGTGACCTTGCAGAGAGGTTACTCTTCAAATTAAATGAAAATGGCCGACTAACTGATACTGTATTAACGCTCTTTGCAAATCAGAACATAATGTGCCTACGGAGGGCCTGCATCAAAAACGCCACACTGACATCGCGTGGGTTGAGGGCGCTCTCTTGTCATCAACTCATTGAACTGGATGCGTCAGGTGTTCATAATGTCAACGTGAATGACATCATAGGGGCCTTGGGGGAGTGGACTCGAAAAAATATACGCTCACTCAATGTCAGCAACTGCACGTTTCTAAATAATTCAAAATTCTGCATTGTGATCTCACTACCCCAGCTGCGCAATCTCAGACATTTGAATGTTAGCTACACAGAATTTGGTAACAACCTTGGTTTAGAGTGGGTCGCTGAAGGACTGTCACATCTTGAAAGCCTAGACATCTCAGGAACCCATGTCTACAGCATTCAGACATTGCTGAAACTCAAACGAACCCTGAAGTCATTGTGTATGTTTCACACCAGGGTGCCAGAGAAGGATCTGATACCATCAGTGCTGGCTCTGGACGAGCTACGTCACCTTGACATCTCTCAGGACGTTCACCCCATGATGGACAATCATCAGTGTCCTAGTGTTAATACGCTTCTTGAGTCCCATCTGGCCTTACCTCATTTGACATCCCTGGATATCTCAGGCAGGGACAATGTTAAAGACGAGGCGTTACACAGTTTCATCCGACAGAGGAGTAAGATGAGGTTCCTTGGGTTAACCCTGACTCAAGGAATGTTTAGAACTTTGCAGATAACTAAGGAGATGTGTGGGGAAGACTATCTTACCAATGAAGGTCATCCAGACTATCGAGTAGAACTCAAGGTAATAGTTTTAACAAGGAACCAAAACCACATGTCCTTTTATCATAAAGTCAGGTTTGTCTTCGATCAGACATATCAAATTATGTTCTAAAATGTAACTAAGCAGATCAGTTTAAGTCACAAATCATTTTGGGCAGCTTGAACCACAATTAATTTGTGTACAGAAGTTGATCTTAAAGTCAATTCAAAATAAATTTCACATGAATTTGGATAATTGATAAATGAGTTGATTACAGAGCTGCCCAGTGTATACAAGTAATATTTACAATATACATGTATGTTTAGTATTTAGTAATAATTGTAGTATATGAATTTTATATGATTGCAAAAGGTACTGGGTCCAACTTCAACTTGAGTTGCCTGGGAATTTTGTCCAATAGTACTCTTGGGTGAAGGGATTTATTGTACACTCTGACACTATATGCTTGTAGGTGTAGTCCAAAAACTGTTATCAATACCATTGAGTGAATTGACACAAACAATCTGTTGCTTTTCAGATTTCAGGTCACGCAACTGAGAAGCAAGTGGTTGAAGCCCTCCGTCGCTATGGCAACAGACCAAACTATGTTCACAAACTACTGTGCAGTCTGTTTAACATGACATTGTATCTGGAAAAAGTCTGGCCAGAAATAATCAAGGTACATTAATTTAAGAAATATGTGAATTCAGAATACGGGAGATTCACGAAACTTTGCACCCTCCAAAGTTTCCCGGAAGAAACGCATCATGGGGAAAGGGTCGACAAATTTGTGTGGTCATCACGCAACGCCCACCACGCAACAGCCTTGTTGTTTATGTTTGTTTTTCGTGGTTTGCATGCAGGTACATCAGCAAGTTTGTAATTCTCTGCTGTGTTTACAACATTTAAGATAAGATTTTTTTTGTGAGGCCAGTGAATGTTTGTCACATTTATATCAGCCATTTCAAGGTCCCTAACGGCCCAATCAATGCTGAGTTCGGATTAAGATTTTTTAAGTTGAGCGCATTTTGGAAAAAATAGCCTACTCCTGAATAAACTCTGAATCCTCCATATTGAAAGGGCTTTTGATAGTTGGTATGAGTTTTGAAAAAGCCAATTTTGTGGCTACAGAAAAAAATCACCATGAGTGTACATGATTAACTTTACCCTTTTATCTGGTACAAACAGGTACTGATTTTAAGGATCCACAGTAGACTGTGCCTTATAGAAGTTGGTCCATTAAGTAATTATCTTAGAAAACTGACTGAATAAATTTAAATTCAACAAAGAAAAGTTGACTAGAACAGGATTTGAACCTGCGACCTCCAGATTAATGTGTCGGTGCTCCACCAACTGAGTTATCCAGCCCTAAAGTTTGCGGTCTCCCTATTTTGTCAATATCTTTGTTGTGGGGTGCCAGGCAGAAGCCATTCAACCTGAAACTGCTGTATAACTAGGGATCACATCCAAGTCTACGATATTTTGAAATAAAAGTTGCATCCCTTAATGTGCTTCCTGTACTGCCGGGTTTTATCATAGACTTGGGTGTGGTGTTGTCAAATGTAAAAGAACTTCCAACAGAAATGCTTCACATCGGTGATTGGTACATGTACATGTAATGTAGTGTAGTCAAGGATTAAATGTTCTTTTTGACGTTGGGGTGTTGCATATTTCTTAAAGTAGTTAAATGTTTGTTTTTTTCCTCAACAGATTATCCTGCCTGAAATGAAAGCACATCCTCACCATCTTGGTGTTCAGATGGCTGCCAGGTAGGTTCATCTACATCTTAGAAGATGACATGTTGAGGTTCTATTGAGCCACACCCCCACAGCCAAACATAAACACAGACAATGTGCTGAAGAGTAACCTATTCAATTTATTTGTGGCAGCAATATGCGCCACCTCACCTTGTATCCCTTTGAAGGTGTTGTATTATGGTTGCTTCGTCTCATAAAAATCTTTCTTAACAATCGCCATCAGATTTGATCATTCGGCTACAGGAGTATCATTTATGACAGACATGGCACATTATAAATGTATGTACTGTTAATATTACTATTATCCTGCAACATGTGGTCATGTGAGGGTGTAATGATTCAAATTAATGACAGTTTTTGTACATACCAGTACAAGTTTTTCATGTGCATACTGACATATTTCTTATAATTAGACAAATATTAATAATTTTTTAAGATCTCTGTGGAATAATGACAAATCAAAATTGTCATGTTTATGTACTTCACACATGGCATTTTGTCCGGGTCTGATAATACAACAAGTTTTCTGAGCTCATTACAATTATGCCATGATATACTTACATAAGCAGGATTCACCACAACTCAATATCACATTTTTCTAGCGTTGATTGAGATTGTTACATCAAGTATCACACCTTTGTAAGTACACAGGTACTGGTATCGTACCAATGGTCGCTCTTCTGTTTACCATATTGGAATCAAACAATGAGCAATTTATCATGTTTGAGTTTTATTCATGACCTTCAAAGAGGCTCATGATTCAATGGAGTCATCTACGTGACCTCAGTATAGTGCAAATGACATCACCCAGTTTGCACTTTGGGATGTAAACTCAATAATCAGTCAACACAATTTAAAGTTTGTTGTATGTTTTATTTATTAGTGCCTGCTTGTACAACCTGACTAAGCATCATTTAGCTGAGAGTGTTCATGTATCTGATCTGAGTGAGATGGTTCACCTTACCCTGAATGCAATGGAGACATTCCCCAGTCAACAACAGGTAACTAACAACAGACAGTTGGTAACTAGAGCCAAACAATAGATAAATATAACCAAACCATGAATTCATGTATCTGATCTGAGTGAGATAGTTCACCTTACCCTGAATGCCATGGAGACATTCCCCAGTCAACAACAGGTAACTAATAACAGACAGTTGGTAACTAGAGCTAAACAATAGATAAATATAACCAAACCATGAATTCATGTATCTGATCTGAGTGAGATAGTTCACCTTACCCTGAATGCTATGGAGACATTCCCCAGTCAACAACAGGTAACTAACAACAGACAGTTGGTAACTAGAGCTAAACAATAGATAAATATAACCAAACCATGAATTCATGTATCTGATCTGAGTGAGATAGTTCACCTTACCCTGAATGCCATGGAGACGTTCCCCAGTCAACAACAGGTAACTAACAACAGACAGTTGGTAACTAGAGCTAAACAATAGATAAATATAACCAAACCATGAATTCATGTATCTGATCTGAGTGAGATGGTTCACCTTACCCTGAATGCAATGGAGACATTCCCAAGTCAACAACAGGTAACTAATAACAGACAGTTGGTAACTAGAGCTAAACAATAGATAAATATAACCAAACCATGAATCCATGTACATGATCTGAGTGAGATGGTTTACCCTACCTTGAATGCAATGGAGACATTCCCCAGTTGGTAACTAGAGCTAACACCAGATAACTATAACCTTACCATTAATAACTAAATAACAACTAGTAAACAACTGGTAATAGCAAAACCATAAATACCCATGGCTGAATGTAACAACAAATCCGAACAGCAAATTAACAGCAAATGAGCAATGTCAACTACTTCTTTAATGGATGTTGGTTACTGGCTCTGAATGGATCCCAAGTTTACTGTAATACTTTTAATTAGTATTAAACCATTATACTTACAGTTTTCTTATATATGTTTTTTTTTTATGACAATCAGCTTCAGAAGAATGCCTTGCTGACCCTGTGCAGTGACAGGATATTACAAGACGCGGTAAGAGTAAATTCAAATCTAATCTTAAGGACAAGGTACACTGTTTAGAGACAATTAGAACCATTTAAATACCATAACAGCCACAAGCGGCTTGCACCCAAATGCCCATAGCAGCAACAGGCGGCTTGTACCAAAATGCTCATAGCAGGCAGCCACAAGTGGCTTGTACTCAAATGCCCATAGCGGCCACAAGTGGCTTGTACCATAATGCCCATAGCGGCCACAAGTGGCTTGCACCCAAATGCCCATATCAGCCACAAGCGGCTAGTACCAAAATGCCCTCACATAGTGACAGTAAATGGCCGCAAGATTTGACCTACTTCCATTCAACTATAAAGGTCATGCCACATGTTAACATACTATCTATCTTTTGTAAAACAAAAACAAGTTTTTCTTTCATATTATTTTCCAGGACAATTTTGCTGGGAAATATATTAACAATTGAGAATAAAAATTTCCATGTTCTGGGCATGTGGTGATGAATACTAAGAGATGCACGGGCTCGGCGGTTGCGTTCAATTAACTTCCCCCGGGTGGACTGAGGTCTTACCCTAAGTGCATTAGAGTAGCTTTGACGTCAGACCCAAGTAACCAACTCGTGGATCAGGGTTATTTGGGTCTGACCTGGTGCATGACATCATGACGCAAAACTTTCTCAATGGCGTTATACACACAAAGAAAGTAGTTCCAGTTTGCTGTCTCAGGATGCATTGGTATGAGTGCTAGGGGAAGCTGATGTTCAAAAAGTCAAGGCAAGCTAATCAAACGCGTCCTACAAGTACAATTTTTTTATCAATTTAATGGTGTTCTCCTGAAGTTGCAAGTATTATTTGTCAAATTTTGGCAATGAATTTGTGAAAATACAAATTAATTTTTGGACATTGTTGATTTAAATAACATTGTTATACAATGTCTTTGCATAAAACTACGGTGAAACACAAATAATCTGATTTATTAATATTTATCTGAATATGTTAGAAGTCAACTCTAGAATGTGGAGATCGTGGAATCGAATCCCTCCTGAGTAGTCTGTGGAGTTTTGTTTCTATAGGACTCAGACAGTGTTAAACACACGTCTGGGTTAGGATTGACCAAAATAATGATCTGTATATTTGTTGATATTTGATTTTGTAGAGTTTTGATCGTTACCGTGCCTCTAAGATGGTGATGGATTGTTTATTCATGTTTGATGATGCACCCATGACCAGAATGTCAGTTGCCATATGTTCTATTCTGGCTGCCAAGATATCTACTGAGCAAACAACATTGCTGGGAACCAAACGAAACATGCAGGTAATTTTTAAACCCTCCATAGTGCATTATCCAAGTTTGACAACTTCAAATCCTTGTACTAAATGTAAAAACAATCTGCCTCCATTAAGAAAGTTGTGTTGTGCATTATACCTGTGTTGTGGTATGCTGGCTGAATGGTGTATGAGCAGAGACACACATCTACAGCCTAGTCCATACTTCATAGGAATACAAACCGAACAGTGGGAGACTTTGGAACAATAGGTGGCAGCAGACTTACCAGGTAAATTGTTACTGTTTATGTAGTTATGAGCATGTGCACATTTCCGAGAACAATGGATTTACCTGGTAAGTCTGCTGCCATCTAACGTCTTCAAAAGTCTCCCATTTTATATTCGCAGTGAATGTTTTGCAAGAGTTAAGCACATTTTTACTTTGAATTGTTCATGAAGTATGAACTGGGCTTTAGTTATGTGCACTCTTGCTAGGTAGCTGTTAAAGTGGAAGGGTCTGAAATGGGAAGCTGATTTACCTGCCTGAGTTTTTTTCAGTGGTTAAAATTAGTATGGTTAACATGAAGTAATTCATAATTTGGCTGCATCGAGCGACTTTGGCTATGGCTGTGGCTATTGGCTGCAGTGGTAGCGATCTAGCCATAGCCACTAACACAGCTGTGTCTGTATTAATCTGTTTTAACCGACCGTTATTTTTCCTTTTGTAGAAACTTCTTCAGATCGTCAAGATGAAGGCTGACTCCTTATCAGTTGATATCACTCTCAAGTTTACATTAAGTGCATTATGGAATCTGACGGATGAGTCACCATCTACATGTGCTATTTTCCTTAATGAAGGAGGATTAGATCTCTTCATTGATATACTACAGGTAAAACAAAATGACATCATCTATGCTGTGGAAATAGTGATCAAGATGCAGCCATATTGCTGTTTTTCTCATAATTATAATATAGAGTAATATTGATATACTAGAACTGTATCTGTTGGGAACAGCATACATGGCTTTTCCGACATGTTCCGGTAACTGTTCAAGTTTTCACAAAATTTGTGACGTCACTTTGAAATATTTGTGTGCAAATTTTTGAAGTGATTATAGCTTACTCCTGCAATTGCTGTAACACCATTTACATGACATGCGGTCTTGTGTGGTTGATCTTATATTTCCAAATATCTAAAAGTTACATCTTTAATGTGACGCCATGTGAGAAGTCTTGACGTCATGATGACGCCATTTCGTTTGCTAATTATATGTGACCATTCAAGTCTGTTTCAAGAAGAATTGTGATTTTAGCTCATTTTGTTAGCAATTTATGAGTTAGGTGTCAAAATATTCAAAAATACGTAAAAAAATCAGGCAAAGACGTCATCATAACGTCACTTTGTATCTTACACAAACTTGGCCATGTCAAACAACATACCAACTTTCAACTTAATCAAAAGTTTACTTCAGGAGATATTAAGACTTCAAAAACTGCACCTTTAACGTTAAGTCACATGACACCTGATGATGTCGTTCTAAAAATTCACACATGTATTGTCTGCATTAACATCATCACGAATACAAATTTTGAAACAATTATAAAAAACTTTGCCACAGACATCAAGTAAAAGTTTGTTTTGAACTGTTTTTAACTTGCCGCTAGAGGGCGCTCTTGTATAATATGACGTCATCAGTACTGTTTTTTTTTTAAGTAGTCTCATGCCAGACACTAACATCGTTAAAGCAACTTCGTAAAATTTACCACTTTTGAATTACAAGGCACTTCCGGTTTCAACCACAAGTAGAGGTCACGTGATGTCACGTGATGTCACGCACACTAAATAAAATGAAGACCTATATCATCTCATTCTAATCCCACAAAGAGAAACCTACGGTCTCTTGTATTTGAGTTTATATGCATTTTCAAAGATTTAAATATTATATCTTTTAGGTGATGACGTCATGTTGACGTTATTGATAGTGTGCACATGTTTGGCGTATGGTTTTTGTTTGTACCAAGTTTGATTAAGATCAAAGTTTGGGAAGTGACCAAAGTGCTGGGGAGAAAAAACTGTGTACAAATGTAACAGCATTTGAAGGGATGTAGAAAAAGAAGTAAACATGAGTAGGATTTGAAACTTTGCATGGTGGAGATACAATCTAGTAAGGTTTGCGGTGACACCATGTACATGAGTAGGATTTGAAACTGTGCATGGTGGAGATACAATCTAGGAAGGTTTGCAGTAACATCATGTACATGAGTTGGATTTGAAACTGTGCATGGTGGAGATACAATCTAGTGAGGTTTGCAGTAACACCATGTACATGAGTAGGATTTGAAACTTTGCATGGTGGAGATACAATCTAGTAAGGTTTGCTGTAACACCATGTACATGAGTAGGATTTGAAACTTTGCATGGTGGAGATACAATCTAGTAAGGTTTGCAGTAACACCATGTACATGAGTAGGATTTGAAACTTTGCATGGTGGAGATACAATCTAGTAAGGTTTACGGTAACACCATGTACATGAGTAGGATTTGAAACTTTGCAAGGTGGAGATACAATCTAGTAAGGTTTGCAGTAACACCATGTACATGAGTAGGATTTGAAACTTTGCATGGTGGAGATACAATCTAATAAGGTTTGCGGTAACATCTTGTACATGATATATCTCTCTATGGTTTGTGGTGGTTCTGAAAAGAACCAATAGTGTTACCCCATCATTGAGTAGTTACACCACTGGTTCTTTCAGAACCAGTCACCTCATATACATCGTGTTACTACAAACCTTACTAGATTATTGATATTGAAAAATAGATTTATTAGTTTTAAAGCTAACTAGAAATGAAGATGGAATTGGCACTAAGAGATGAAATGTTGTCTTTTTGATCAAATGTAGCTGAAATCTGATCATTTACATATTTTTGTCTTTCTTTTTTGGTCAGGTGAGAGAGATAATCTTGAAAACATTGTGTAACAGAAATTCAAACCATTAGATGAAGACTTTCTAAAACCTGAACACTCATCTTAAGAAAAACTAGAGGTTTGCAATTATGCACTGTGCCAAGACACACTCCTCTATTCCTATAAAGTATCTGAGTGTTGTACATATTGGGAAATATTATTCCAAAGGAATACTTTATGTATATCTTGTTATCTCATGACAGATATTTCCAGAGCAAGCTACATTGCAGACGAAGGTGCTTGGACTCATCGTAAGTAAAAAAAAAAAAAAGATTTATGTACTGGAATAATAACATTTTAGAGTTTCCTTGTTAGATATGCTCAGATTAAGCTTTTTAGTTTTATTTAGATATTGTTTGCAACAATTCAAAATAGCTATAATGCATACAAAGCAGGCCTGATAGTCTTTCTATTTTAATCTGATTTCAGATTTTCTTTTACCCACAGAATATCAGCAAAATTGCTAAAATGCATACAAATTGTTATCAAACAGCCAGAACAAAGTCTACAGAAACCTGTTATATACCAGCTCTCGTACTCAATAAAATGTCCCCAATTTTTTCCAAAGGTCAAATATCATACCAGATTATATGAATTGACAATCAGCATTTTCAATGACTTTTAAATGGGAACATTGCTCATTTTTGCCAATAACCACACAGTATTATACTCTCCTTTAGTGAATATTCACTCCAGAAAGAGGTTCATTTTGTGTGAGTTTTTTAAAGTGACGTTTGAAACTTGCAGGTCCAATCATGAGTAAATCTCCTCTTTTGGAAGGAGTGTTGGCTGGGAAAAGAGCCGTTATGATCACAACATTTCAAAGTTTGGATGTTGTTCATCTCTGAAAAAAAACACAGACTTTGGTTCATAAGATGAGCTCAACTTGCATAATTTGTGAAACAGCTATGCCAGTGTCATTTTTGTTTGTATGCAGTGAAATCACCATTTTATGTTTTTTTTCTGATTAATTTCTGGTTGTTTTAGAACAACATTGCTGAAGTGAGAGAGTTAAGGGGAACATTACTGAGATCGGACTTCATTGGACAGTGCAGGTACTAACAGCATACTACTTTAGTGTTTGTCTTTGTATGTCATCTTGTACTAGTGTTGTCTTTCATACTGGGAAGTCACTAATCTTGCATCATGCTGGAACTGTGTATGGTTGCACAGACATCATTTGTCAACAATGCCAGTGAATACAGGGCACTATTTATGGACAAGTGCCTACTCAGTAATAGACCACATACAAGTCACCTAGAGTCCTCTAATGAACCCTTTGAACCAATGTCACAAACAACTACTGCTGCCACGCTCACCATTGCCTAAAATGCGCACTACATTGTCTGACATTATTGTGATTATGACGTCAGGTGAATTAGGTCAATAGTGTGCATAAAATTCTTACCAATATATCCGTACCATGATGATCAAATGAAAGATTTGAATTAGCCATCCCAAACCTTGACTACTTGGATCTATTGACATGCATAAAGCAGACAGATTTTCAGCCCATTTTTACTCTGTGATTGATACAGGACTTTGTTAGACAGTAAACAAATTGAAGTAAGTTACTTTGCTGCTGGAATCATCGCTCACCTTCTTAATGAAGGACCTCAAACGTGGAAACTTTCTATGGTACTAAGGACTGAGCTGCAAGACTCATTGGTAAGTATCAACATATCTAGGCTTATAAAAGGACTTTGGGAGTAAATTCATTCCTATCCCTTAGTTTTAAATAAGACACTGTGAAGATTCATTGAAGTTGAAGTTATTTTAATGAAAATAACACAAATTGGTTTTATGTTTTTTCAGGAATGTTTATGTCCATGTATGCTTATTTTGATTGCTGCAATGAATATAAGCTGGGGTGGTTTTCATGGTCAAGGCTTTTTTGTTGACTGTGGCAGTATTTTACAAATAACTATTTATTTGGAGGATTGGTAGTGATAGGAACTTTGTAATTAGTGAGAATTTAGATTGAAAGTAAGTTTAAAACACTAGTTATGTATTTTACACAAAGGTATATAGTTTATTAACATTATATTGACCACACAGGTAGTAGAAGGCCCTCTTTGCCAAGCTGCCTGTTGAGATTTTGTTCTCAAAATCAGTCCCAGTCTATTAGGCTTTTGGTTATTTATTAAATGTTACAATTGTTTATGTAATGTGACCGCAATTCAGCAGTTGGCTGTGATGGTTGAATTTCAATAAACCATTTCAAATCAAATCAAATGATGACCCCCAGACAAGAATGAAATAAAATAGTTTGTAGTACATTACAATATCGCCGTGGTTGATAGGACAGGATTACATCTCAGTTTGTCTGATCCTGATGTCTGGTCTCTTACAGCATAAGAACATCTTGGCTTGGAAGAACCCAGCCGGTGAGATGGTTGCATATCGTTCATTCAGTCCATTCTTTCCATTACTCAAGTGTGATATCACTGAAGTACAACTATGGTCTGTGTGGGCCATGCAGCATGTGTGCACAAAGAATGGTAAGTACTTTCATGTCTTGTTGGAGTTCAATTCTTAATATCTCTGTTGATCATTTAATCATCTATCAAAAGACCTTATGCAGTGATGTCAACCAACCACCATGTAGGAGGTAAAACAATGATGAAACATTGCAAGCACACATCTATGTATGCATGGCGCACATGATGGGCCACGGGCACCCTGATCCAGAGATGTCATCTGCATAATGGTCTATATCAATGCCCCTTCAATTATTCTGGTCACCCATTCAAAAGTAATTTTCTATGAAATCTTTTAAAATGAATCTTTAGTTGATGAATCTTTAGATGATGACAGATAACTTTGGTCCCAGAAGTTTACAACACATCCTTGTTTGGTCAGGAGTTCCAGAGATACAGTACATGCTGGAAATATTTAATACCCTGAAGCTTATAGGGTTACTTTAAAGTCTTGTCACACAAGGCAGTTTATAAAGGCACCAACTACACTGCACAAAAAAGAAACACTTTTGTAGCGCATGAGACATTTATATGACAGTATCCCCAAGAAAATTAGGAGAAAATTGAAATGTACAAGTGTTTCTTCTTGAAGATTGCCTAGAACTGGTTGCCTGTAGACTGCTTCTTGTGACATGCACACTGAGTATTTTGCAACTAAAAATGCCCAAGTAAACAATGATTGTAATATGTGATATGTTGACCTTTGACCCGTAGCTTCTCGGTACTGCCCGATGCTGGTTCAAGAGGGTGGTGTGGAGTTACTGAGTGACATGGTATCTAATCGACAGCTTCATGCTGATGTATACGCAGTGGCTAAGAGTGTACTAGACACAGTGGCAACCAGTAATAGTATCTGTTAATTTACAACTCAACTCATATGCCTCATCCTAACAGCAACAATCCTTCAAAATCCAACGGCAGGGTGTGTTTAATTCTGTTGGACTGAGGATTGCCCCAGTAATCTGATTAAAGCTTTATGTGATTTTAAGGCATACCACCATAATCAGAGTCCAACAGTTTGGGTGTTGAGTTACTGAATGGTGTTGGGCTGAGGACTGCACTAGTGAACTGATTATGCTTTACATGGGATCAGGCATACCACCATTATCAGAGTCCAACAGTTTGGGTGTTGAGTTACTGAATGGTGTTGGACTGAGGACTGCACTAGTAAACTGATCATGCTTTACATAAGATCAGGCAAACACCCACAATCAGAGTCCAACAGTTTGGGAGTGAGTGACCATATGGTGTTGGGTTTTGTTAGAGTGAGGATGGATCCTAGTGAAATACTTGAGGGAATTAAAGGGTTAATCCAACCACCGCTTTGGTGTGTGTGTTTTCAACTAATTGAATCCATAGCAGGATGAAGGCCTTCCCACATTGCCAACCACCGCTTTGGTGTGTGTGTTTTCAACTAATTGAATCCATAGCAGGATGAAGGCCTTCCCACATTGCCAACCACCGCTTTGGTGTGTGTGTTTTCAACTGATTGAATCCATAGCAGGATGAAGGCCTTCCCACATTGCTTTGTAATTGTCTTTATATCTTAGATGGCACCAAGTTACAAATGAACCTACAAATGTATACTCCTTCAAAACTACAACCATGTAAGTTCCTATCATCGTGTCAGCGTGGAGACATTAAACTCCTAGACAATGTCACCTTGTTTACAAAAAAGAGTGACCTTGTACATTCCAAGGCATTTACTGGCAGGCAAGATACTTCACTAGTCACATGTGAGAAATTTTACACTTTGTATCATAATTACAACATAAAAAATCAAAAGTTGCAGTAAAAAAAAAAAAAAAGCCGAACAAGTTTGGAGATGTGCCCCTTTTTTCAAATAAAAAGTTGATAAAAATGTTGCCAGTGCAATTTCCATAAGATGTAATATTTGATACTTTCTTCCATGAAGCTGCATACGTATCATGCATACAAGAAGTCCAGGCTGTGTGGCTGAATTGTAAACATGTTATATGACAGATTACATGGTCTAAGTACACATCCTTAACAATTAATACTCATTGTATACTTACAAGTCCAATGAGTAGAAGAAAAACACCAGGTACTTCCCTACAGAAATTGAACAACTCAATAAATTGGATCAGTTTTAGAGATTACATGGTTGGTTAAAATGGCTTTTACATTGTAATCTCCCGAAACTATCCTAGGGTTACATGTAAATGTACACATAAAGTCAATGATGCTGAGATACAGCACAACGATCGAATTTGGGGTAAAATTGGGCTTGTAGCTCAAATGTGTCACCAGACCAGAAGTTATTTTAAAAGACCAGAATCTACATGAGAAAGAATTTCTACACAGTTTAATATGTAAACTGTTTTATATGAACAAGCACTAAGAGAAGATTTATCTCATGTTTCGTATGGGTAAAAGTATACTTTGATACTCAGCTGAATTCAAAGTTAACATCTGAACATCATTTTTGTTAAAAGATGTTACACAGTGAGGTATTATTATTCAACTGAAAGACACAAGACCACTGGACTTGTTTGGTTGTGAGTTTACTGGCCCGACAAGACCACTGGACTTGTTTGGTTGTGAGTTTACTGGCCTGACAAGACCACTGGACTTGTTTGGTTGTGAGTTTACTGGCCCGACAAGACCACTGGACTTGTTTGGTTGTGAGTTTACTGGCCTGACAAGACCACTGGACTTGTTTGGTTGTGAGTTTACTGGCCCGACAAGACCACTGGACTTGTTTGGTTGTGAGTTTACTGGCCTGACAAGACCACTGGACTTGTTTGGTTGTGAGTTTACTGGCCCAACAAGACCACTGGACTTGTTTGGTTGTGAGTTTACTGGCCTGACAAGACCACTGGACTTGTTTGGTTGTGAGTTTACTGGCCTGACAAGACCACTGGACTTGTTTGGTTGTGAGTTTACTGGCCTGACAAGACCACTGGACTTGTTTGGTTGTGAGTTTACTGGCCCGACAAGACCACTGGACTTGTTTGGTTGTGAGTTTACTGGCCTGACAAGACCACTGGACTTGTTTGGTTGTGAGTTTACTGGCCTGACAAGACCACTGGACTTGTTTGGTTGTGAGTTTACTGGCCTGACAAGACCACTGGACTTGTTTGGTTGTGAGTTTACTGGCCTGACAAGACCACTGGACTTGTTTGGTTGTGAGTTTACTGGCCTGACAAGACCACTGGACTTGTTTGGTTGTGAGTTTACTGGCCTGACAAGACCACTGGACTTGTTTGGTTGTGAGTTTACTGGCCCGACAAGACCACTGGACTTGTTTGGTTGTGAGTTTACTGGCCTGACAAGACCACTGGACTTGTTTGGTTGTGAGTTTACTGGCCCGACAAGACCACTGGACTTGTTTGGTTGTGAGTTTACTGGCCTGACAAGACCACTGGACTTGTTTGGTTGTGAGTTTACTGGCCTGACAAGACCACTGGACTTGTTTGGTTGTGAGTTTACTGGCCTGACAAGACCACTGGACTTGTTTGGTTGTGAGTTTACTGGCCTGACAAGACCACTGGACTTGTTTGGTTGTGAGTGTACTGGCCTCAGACCTGTCCAGTGTAAACTTCAAGCCCTTCAGCATGGAGCCTTCCTTGTACAAGATACAGCGTTATAACACAATTGAGATATGTTTATTGATGGATGAATAAGAATATACTTTATTAAGACTCTGAGATTTTAAGATTTTAAAGGAGTCATTCAGTCATGCAATAAGAATGTTAACTCACTAACAAGTTACTGTCCATGATCTTAAAACCACCCTTAGATACTAAGCAATATAGCACACTGAATTTAAAAGTACTTCTCAACAACAAAACACTAAATAGCAAATAATACCCTAATAACTACTTGGTGGTTAGAAATATTCACTTTAATAGTTGACAGTTTTCATCTTCGTGGAAACGAAAACTCAAGATGACCTTGTGAGCCAAGTTTTAGGTAAAAAACATGTTGAAGAAAAAAATGAGCATTCAGTGACATTGGCAGTTTTTGTGTGTTTTGTTTTTTGTTTTTGTTTGTAAACAAGTAAATGAATCAGTAAACAATTGAAACAGTAAACGTCACTGCTATTACAACTAGGTCTCCAACACAGTTATACTTCAGAATCGAAATGCATATCTACATAGTTTAGGAAATATGTGTAATTGTCTCAGTCAAAGACAGAACTTTCAAGATTCAAAGATTAGTTTGTGTACATTACTGTAGAGTCTTTAGAATGATGTACTAAGCATACTACTAGATGTATGCATGGGAATAATGTGCAATGTTAACAATTAAATTTGCATACTTTCACATGAAATGATCTGCCTTTCAAGACAAACAGTTGGTTAATTCAGCTGATGCACTTAGTTTTGCTGTTTACTTGCACCAACTTCATTAAACATGTTGTAACAAATTTAATCATTTTTTAGGATATAGCAGGTTGGAAACTCAAACAGCAGAGTGTATCAATGGTGTATAAATATGAAGAACCATGAAGCTTGACACTAACCAGTAATTTATTATAATGAACTCATAATAAACATGTTTATTGTTTTAAACACTATCATTTTAATGCACACTTTTTTTTATGGCAGTTTGTTTTATGTTAATGTTAATTTTACAAACTCTCTTCATCAAGGTTCTCACAAAATGGTAATTGGGGATTGGAATGAATGTGCATTCATTCATTCATAACTATGTCTGCACTTTTGTGGAGCAATCAGTGTGGTTGTGTTGTATCTACCCTGATTCAAATAACACAACTAGAATTTTACTAGATTCCACAATTTGGATTAATTCCAAACCAAAACCAGAACAAAATGAAGTTAATAAGTTTGTATAAGGTATACATGCTCATAATACTGAGGTTGAAATGATGATATTCACTGTTGCCATAGTAGTTTGTTTTGTGACATCTCATTTTGCTTAGTGATCAGAGTTTATTGATCAAAATGTGAAGTTGTTACACCACCAGTTCTTTTTAGAACCACTACAACTCATAGAGAGAGTTTCATGTGCATGGTGTTACGGCAAACTTTACTAGATTGTATCTTCAACATGTAAACTTTCAAATCCTACTTGAATCAACATCAAGGTAAATCGGACTTCAGGTCTAGTGACCATTGGAGTGTAGGTTCAAATCCTGTTCCTGACACTTGTGTCCTTGAGTAAGAGACTTGACTATAATTGCTTCTCATCACCCAGGAGTAAATGGGTTCCTGGGAGGGTAGAGATTGTTGATGTGAATCAACAATCTCTGTGCTTATTTGGCTGTCGGTGATGCATACTCCTAAGGAGTTACAAGAATGGTTCAGGTCTGATGAACAGGGGTAATAATAGTTTAAGGCACTCTGATACTTGGATTAAAACGATGTTCCCGGTATCAAACTGGATTGACCTCTCTCCATTGTTGAGGTCAGTTCAATTATCGCTTGTATAATTTGTCATTTCTTAGTGGCTAACTCATTAGGAATACTTGTGTCAATAGTATGGTAATCATTAATATAAGTATATTTTGCAAGTATGCATGTATATTGTTCATTTCACTATCTGTTCAGTGTAAATAATGTGTATATCCCATTGCACAGCTTCATTCATCTGCAGCCATAGAGATGAACATTTACAAATTGTCATGATCATTATACATTGTTGTCAGATATGGAAACTGTAAATGTTTTATTGTCAAGACAAAATATTGTATAATGAGATGCAACCATGATACAGTCATGGTTTGATATAATTGCAAAAAGCATGTTTTATTTGGAATGTATGCTCAAGAACAATGGCATGAAATACTGCAATGTTTTAAGAAACCATTACAAGATACCAGCTCTTCTTAAACTGAGTTATGTCCTTATTGCATCCTTCCCCCAAATAGTCCATGACCCAATTCACTCCAAACAAATCTCAACTCTAAATCAAACTTTAGTTTATGTATCCTATTTGTATTAATTTGATTTTGTCATTGATTACAATAGTTCACATCTCTGAATCCTTCTTACCCATCCAGCTGATCTATGGATTAATGACGATCTTTGTTTCCGTTGATTTGTGGTTAAGTTTGGCAGGTTTTATCATCATTGCTGCAAGTGACATTTTCACTCCAATTCTCAACAACAAATGCCTTAATACAAACATATGTAAAGTATTCTATGTTTACTCAGTTAATATTGGGCTGTTAAGTAGCATATTATAATTATATAATAATATATGGATAGACAATTATAACGGAGTAGGCCGTTGTCAGATTTAAAATAAATTATCATTTTTGACTTGAATTTGTTTTGTTGATATAGTGTGTCTTTGTTCTGATACATGTGATAAAAAGAAAAGGAAACTCTCATAATTTGATGTTATAATAGTTCGTTATGGTTTTTGTTTTTTGTTTGTTTTTGTTTGAGGGTTGTTGCTGCTGAGTAAGTTGTGCAGATCATTGTTTATGTAAGGGAGACGTATACGAGAGATGACTGTGGCAACTGGTCATCCCGTTCCTTACCATTAAGTAGATGTTCAGTTCAATCATCAGTTTGCATTGACAATAAAAGTATACGGTCCTAAGATTAAACAATAAGAATAAGTGATGGAGGTCTCCTAAAAGCGAACTTGTGGATTGGAGACCCCCAGTATTTGCATAATATACCAATGAAAGCTGTGTAAGGAACTTTCCAGCGTAAGTTGACATACCATCATGAAGGGACACAGTGCAAACAATAACAAGACAAATCAACAAAGGGCACTAGACCTTATACAGACACGTATGAGATTAGATTCAGTAGTACGTGTCTGCTTTATGATTTATACGGCATCGCATCTTGATACAAAAATAAAATCACCTGTTGACCAAATTAATAAGAAACTATTTCATTTTCAAGAATTCGTCCTTGATGGAAATTTTAATCAGAAAAGCTTGGTCATCAACAAGTATTCATTGGCCCCAACCTGCTGTCTCCAAATGTGAGATTTTGTAATTGAAAATCAACAAATTAGGTTAGTATCAGACAACTTTCAGCAAAGAGCAAAGACCGCCTTTAAAACTGGTGCTCTGTCACTCTGGAATGTTTTCTGTTTAGACCTCAAGGCTGGCCGCATTGTTCCTGTCGACGTGTAGTTTGGATTGTATCACCTGAAACGCAATGGAGCGAAATCATACACAGAGCTGGTTTGTTGAGGTAGGTCTACTTGTGGAAATACGTGGGTAATAATGACTAAGTGTACAATTGCACGCTTCATAAATTCTACTCTAGGCCTATTGACAGGCTTTCACGGGAGTCTTTAGACGAATCTGGAATATTAAGGAGGAAATACGAGGCTGTTTTTATGTTCTCACTTCCTTGTTTGCCAAATACACCATTGAATCAAGGAGGTTTGGAAATCGGGAACCCACCATGGCAGCAGGTAAGTTTGATACGCAATAGAACCAAAACTAGCCAAAGGCCTGCAACACACACTGCAGCAACATGACTAAAAAAGCTATTTTAAATGACAATTTGCCCTAGAAAAACACGCCAAACGAAACGCACACAAAAATGCCAAACAACAACACACACACACACACACACACACACAAACAGGCATCCAACGAGTGTAGTTCTGTGATTTTTAGCCTACTTTATTATTGTCTTTTTAATACACAATAAGATGCGGGTTATGTGACCATGGATGACATAAGAGATGCTAAATCGGCTACCAGAAACCAAGACCCCCAATCTAGTGAAACAGACCACTATGTAACCATGGATGCAATTAGAGCTAATAAGATGTCGAGAAGACGAAGAGGTTCTCCGACTATTGAAGATGTCTTCCAAGATCCTCATTCTTTTGTTTCATCTGAAGAGAATGCATCTGATTTAGACGTGCCGTCTTGTTCAGGGACATCGGCCTCTGGGCGATCGTCTCTTTCTGATGACAAAAATGAAGAGCATCTTGACCTACCTGTAACTCGTAAGGTATGCAACCTTGTCTTGTAAAAACTATCCCAAAGAATGTCATACCTGCCAACATTTACTACAAATATAGTGGAATTCTTTTATCCTATAAACCCATTAATGACAGGACGAATTTTGTATTTGTAATTCACCAAGATCATACTTTAGCTCTCTTCTGGTCGGCTACTCAAGAAACAGAAAGCCTCTTCGAAACTGATCTTTTGAAAACTTCAAAAACACCATACTTGTTTTCATTAGGCCTGTATGCCATTTGCTTATTTTTTATAATGAGGAGCAATGCATATTCGATCTGTGATTTGTTACCTCAAATGATTAGATTAGGCTACTCCATGCGGAAAATCTCGCATTTTTTGAGAATTTCTTGTAAGTGCACCATTTTTATAGATGGTCATTGGCCAATTGGTGTCGCACTTTAAGGTTCATAAAAATTTACAGGTATACTTTACCTTTATGAATGTATAGAAATGAATGTAAGGGCTAAGGTGGTGATTTGTTTAGAGACCGTCGTTACTTTTCCCTGTAAAAAGATACTCAAGTTATTGTTCGATACTATTCCCCACCAGGTGGTTGTATATCCCGGGCCTTCAGGTATAGGAATGTCGATAGCAGGAGGTGTCAAAAGTCCAATGGGATTGTTGCCGGTATTTATTACTGATATGGATCCTGGTGGACTGATCGAGAGTACAGGAGTTATCAAGGTAAGGTATAGATTGCAGTCAGGAATGTCCTTCAAAATAAGCGGGCTTTCTTACTTATTATGTTGAAGTCACGTAAAAAAAGGCATGAATTTGATCATGGAATTGTACCTTTATTTGTAACACTTTAATTCTTGGGATAAAAAACAACAACATTATTTCAGCATAGGTCGTCTGGGTAATGACAAAAGTAAAAACAAACTATCATCAAAAAGATGGTCCCGAGACCTCGCTCAATATTACATTATAAGCAATGTACAATTGATAATTATTTACTTTTGTTTTGTTTAGTTTCATTTCATATTTAGTAAAAATCCAACTGGCAGCACAGGGTTGAATTATGTGGAATTTACAAAGGAGAAAATATATTTATAACTCTGGATGATAATAAATGGTATTAAAACCCCGTTATTTTATAATACTCTTTTTCTTCACTGAAAATGTCCATTTGTGGCCGTCTTCAGGTCGGTGATAACATCGTGAGCGTGAATGGAGAGACAATGGCAGAGAAAACTCATCGGGATGTAGTCTTGGCCATCAAGGCGGCTGGTAATTCACTCATGCTTGAAGTCACGGAATGTCCGGAGAATCTGAAGAAATTACTGTCACTTGATGTTTAGTGTTATTGGTTATAACAATGTGGGGCATTCCATTCATTCCTAGAAGCTTCCCTAGAGTGGAAATGTTTAAATGTATTCCATTACGTAATGTTGTCATATTTTTTAAAGCTTTGCTCTATACCCAATCTATTGGTAATCTTAAGTTGGTAAGTTGATGAACATCATCTTGTACATTTTCTATTAGGCCTTCAGTAGCCATGTTGGAATGAAGACCCGTTTATTGTCCGGTGCTGCCTTGTCCGTTTTAGTGACACAATAAAGACACAGGAAGGTTCGTTGGCACCCCGTTAAGGTTTGTGCAACTTTTTTAATGTTCACAAATTCTCCCAGAAATACGTTTACTGAGATATCATGTTAGGACAAAGATCGTCCGAATATATTTATTTCCAGAGAAAATTGAAATGCAGAATGTATTCGAATTATCGTAACGTTAGACACATTTATATCACGTTTTTACTACAGAAATGATATTAATGTTCTGCAATTCACGATAATTTTGCTCACGTGAAAATGTGACTAAAGCAGCTTCCCGGAATTTCACTTGCTTTTAGAAGCTTAATAGAAGATATTCTAGTTAAATTAATGCAGCTGACAGACAATGCAATATTAATGTTAAAATTATTTGACATTTACTCGGTGTATATTACGTCATAAATTTAGCAGCCCGATGCAATTTTATATCTACATTTCGTCATAAATACTTATAGTTTTAATTAACTATAAGATTTTGCTTTTTATCTTATTGAAAGAGTTCTTATTGCCATTTTCGATTTAAGAAATTGTTAGTGGCTTATATCTTAATCGCTAAAATACTATAGATAATTGTGCTTATTTTTATTTATTTTTTCTTTTAGTATTAATGGCTGGCACTACATTGGCTTGTGGTAATTACATCTAGTCAGATAGTGGGTTTAAAAAATATCGAAATAAACTTGAGTTCCAGTTTTTAACAAACAGGGAAAACGGTAACTGTGTTTTCAGGCCCCCATGAGCAGTGGTGTAGCCGGGGGGGGGGGGGGGTGCTGTATAGGGGGGAGGAAGGGGCACCCAATCAATCGTCAAAGTGTTTTGTTTACAAATTGTGTTACTTGTTTTCTTGTACGATGGTGATATCCACCTTGAAGTGTAATTAGTTCCCTTTGGGGTTGTGACTGATATTAAAACCTTTCAGCTCAGAATAAATCTAAGATAGTCAAAATGAGACAGAGTGATAGAAGGGACACCGTCATCTAACTTTACCTCCGGGTGCCACGATCCCTAGCTACGCCACTATCCATTATAAAAGTTGTCAGGGGAAACTATAGTTTAATTTGGCAAATTCTCCAGTTTGGTTTTGAGGAAAGGGTCCTCTAAACTGAAGGATTTTGCAAATAAAATTTGTGCTTATGCTAATGAGAGTTTGAATAATTTAGTTAACACAGATTTTAACTCGCTTTTCAATTGTATAGTTGTATTTAAATTGTTCTAAATCAACTATGAAATTTAAGGCATGGAAGCAAATCATTTTAAATGTTTTCTGTTGGGGCCAAAATGTTGCTTGTGGGTGGGCAATTCATTTCTTGTCACTTAAAAAAAAGGACGTAAAAATCAAATGACAATGTATGGAAAGAGATAACAAAAATTTATAAAAAGGAAAAAAAAACCATGCTATTGTTATTTGAATTACTACATGAAAATAGTGATTTTTTTCTACAGTGCGAAATGTTGCACTTAAATGCAAGACCCAGATTGTTTCACTCGGTGAATGGTAACACTTTCCAGAGTTCTGAATACAGAATAAAGAAACACAGTAGCTAATTGCTTAGTAAAAAATGATACTCTTTATTGCGACTGCAACGCAACGATGTTGCGCATAATGCTTGTAAAATATAAAAGTGTGGTTACAATAACAAGTACACGCCATGGTTTTAGCAGTTCACTTATGACCGATACCGTTATCAACCCTTCGAGTTTGGGTTGGTTTATTAACTTTAAATGGGCCTACATTAGTTGATTGAAAAAGCACACACAATTTACTTAATAAGTAATCATTACTATTTATATTATTTGAATACCGTTTATGTAAAGACACAAATTACCACGTCGATATGATCATCGGGGACAATACTCCTTCCTCCACGTTTAACAATGGCAACAAAAGCTCTCTTCACAAAATAGGTAGCCTCGGACTCAGTAATTTGCTAGGAAAGGGTGGTGTTCAGGTTTTACTTTTAAGAAAAGCAAGATAGCTTGGTTAACACCCCAGCTCATCATTGGTAAACTGACCGTAAATGCTTCCATTCTTTGCACACATCAAGATATTTGTAACTAAACCAACCCGTGAAAATGTCAGCTCATTTCGTTGTTTCGTTTGTGAGAAAAAGGCAAAAATGCATTCAGCATTTTTGTACGCATTCCTATAGGCAGGGTTTTCGTCTCACTGAGACGAAAATTAATCTTGGATCTACTTTCATTTATTATTTAAAAACGATAACAATTCAGGCCGAAATTTTTCTACCATCATTATCTTTATAACATGTAAGGTATATGCAAATCTGTGAACATAGATGTTTTTCTTACCAATGTTGAGCTGGGCCTTTAACTCGGCCCTCTTTGTACACCCTTCCCTACCGGTTTATGACCCTTTGATTTCACCTTCCATTAAAGGTGTTTTTACTATTTATTTTATAAAAACAAAGCCACAACTTGTCAAGTGCTCCCCCGTCGGTCTATCGTGAGGTTGTAGGCTATCCCATCAATAATGCTGACTACCCCCTCTTGTGGACCTGAAAGTATACCATTGTGCTTGCTAAATAAGAGCATAATCAAATGATTCTCTTAGCAAAATATGGAATGAGACCAGTTGAAAAAGATCTATGAAATGACACTTTGACTTGTAATCTTGCATTTTTTTTCTGTGCTTGTGCCTAAACATTACCAATAGCATTACTTTTGCAGATTTAGTTGGAGAACTTGTCCAGCATGCAAGAAACGAGTGACAATGTAGGCCTAATTAGATTTCTGAAGCAAGATATACTTCTTAATACATTACTTAATAAAGTTTTAACATTGCATTACGACCATGACGTTTTAATTATGAATCAATGTGCTTTTCTCACTTGTTAATGATTCTTCTTCAGTGATGGTTTCAATCTTTTAAGAGACAAACTGACTTATTTATATAAATACAATTTAATCTAGGCCTACATTATTTAAATGTAAAAAAATATGTTTGGATATTTTGCAGCTAACATTAAAAGGAAGGTGCAACTTTGGTTTTGTGAAATATTTACACTCATTCCAATTTTATAATGGTCACATACTTTGTTACCTTTTAGTTATTGAAGTGAACCTCTTACTATTAGAATAACAAGTTTGTCATTAAAGAACAATTTCTGAGATATCGGAAATGTCACTGATATCTTTGAATATTGACATTTTCCTTCTGACTAGCTCCAATTAGAATGCTACAATCATTGTACCAACCCTTCCCATAAGCAGGAATTGGACGGAATTTATCCCAATTTAATTACTATTAAATCTGACTAGTAATCCATTATCAAAGAGAACACACACAAAAATAGTATTATATACACAAAAATATTCACCATTGTAGAATCTACACAGGAAGTTCCGAATCACACATTTATGGAAGTAAATAACAAGGCATCTACTATATTGCTATTTGGGTATATATAAAATAAAATAAACCAATCCACTATAAATAAGCAATTCTGTGTCTTTTACACTGGATATGGACTTTTTTGATATTATAAAATCCAAAAGGTATTTTTAGTCATGATTTTTGTTTTACTGAAAAGAGCAGCTACTGGGCATTTACCAAGTAACATTCATGCAAATGAAACTATTTGTTTTTATTACCTTGATAATATCGTTGACCATTATGTTAATTCAATTATCCAATCTATTGATTACTAAAACTGACAGTGTTTCCTTTATCAAAACCGACATTCCTTGTACAAACTGCAGAGGTACATTGTAGCATACAATGCTTTGACCAATGTGAAATATCGCCAAATCTGATGTTTTTTTATTCTAGTTAAAAACCCAATGAGCACCCATATACAAGATGAATGTCAGTTTCTATAATGTGAATTATAAATCCATGAAATCACATGACACTGAAATACCTAAAGTTTGAACTAACTTGGAATATCCCATTCATGATATTTGGATTATTACTTCACACAAACTGTGTCATGGTCATGTAACCTTACCTTAACAAACTTGTTCAATATTGTCAAATACAATGGTAGATTTACACACACCATGAAGTGACTGATGTGTGACTTAAACTACCAATAAGTGCTACACCTAGTGGAACTTGTTAGGGTATTGTTAACGGTATAAACATTCTATAAATAAATTGTACTGCCCATAGAATAAAGAAGCCAACAGGAAAACATTCCTTTCAATGGCACACAGAAAAGACAAATGTTGCCAACCAAGATAAGACTAAACATCCCAAAACATTGGGGGACATGAACGTGAACAAAATTATTCCTGGCGGTGATGGAATGGTTGTCATAGAACATGCATCGTTACACATAAATTGTGTAACAGTAAAAAGTGCAAAACTGATGTTTTGGGGAATTTGTTGCTCAAGTAGTTTCCTACACACAAAAATGAATTTGATTCGCCCAAGCATTTGTTATATTGAAGGTTTGCATTAGCACTTTGAAAAGATTAATCTGTGACTGTTCCATGATTGTATGTTAATCAACTAAGAACAACTTTTAAATTCAATTAAAAAAAAACCCTCTTATGTAATGTCAGTGTTTAAAAAGTCTGGCATTGAGGTTTTTGTTTTGAATATGTCATTACATATTGGTTCTAAGGTCAAGTTAAGTTTTGTGATGCAGTCATTTCCCAATAGATAGAGTCTGAATGAAAGTGGAAAGAAATTAACAAGTCTCTAACCTCACGTTAAAACAGTGTAAAATGCCATTTCATTTGATACTCTTCCAAAAACATCCGATGACACCACCTTTCAAAAACGTGGGTCTGTACATTTTTAACATGTTTTTGTTGTTGTTGTTCATTCCTGACTTCCCATGATATTCAATCAAAACGGCGTTGAATTTAACATTTTGACTTATGAAAAAATCCTTCTTAAAATGTACAAACCCAGTTATTGTTGATATCCAATAACGTCATGTTTTAAATTGCGCACTGAAAGAGTACCAAATAAAATTTCATTTAAGACCATTTTTAACTGAGGTTAGAGAGTTGTAATTTTCTTGAGTTTCATAAGGACTCTATCTATTGGAAAATGAGTGCATAATGAAACTTAAACCGACCTTAAAGTCTCTCTTTTCTGAATTCACTCAATAAGTTTCTCGCAAAAGTGCTTCCCTTCAACCAAAACTCTTTTGAATTCAGATAAAAATGTATTCATAAATTTATTCTCATTCAAATTTAACCAAACATTACTGGTAGAAAAGTAAATTGTACAGCTAGGTAGCTGAGCAATGTCAGATTCCGCAACAAACAGAATTAATGAGCCAAACTACTCAAACTCGGCCCAATCACAACAGCAATTGGCATTCAATATTCATACATATTAAAATCCCTTTACAAAATGTAAATTAGGTTGCTGCCATTTTGGTTGCTGTTGCGCAGAGTAAGATTCACATGTCATACATCTTATTCATAAAGTATCATTGCCAGGCAATGTAATAGGTGGGGTTTCATTGATTGGTCTTCAAACTGAAACCAAGAAAGTGAACAACACCTAAACCCATCAGTTGCAAAAAAGCTCAAGAAGTTAAGCCTAAGATGGGTCTATAAGTTAAGATGGGTTTATTCATGGTAGATTCCATAAACCATTGCTGTAGCGAATAAGGAGTTGTTACGATACTCATATGATGAAGAACTATCATTAGCTGCATCCCACAAACAACGACTGCTTATCTTCAACCCTTGATCTCTCAGCTCACCAATGTGTACAATAGCTATGATTTTATAGCGTCCAAGTTGTAGATCTTTAACTCTTGCCTTCACAACCTGTAAGAAGATATTGTTCAAATAAAACTCCAACAGTTCATCTTTGGTTTGGACACTTCATTAAAAAAGGGCCAATTAATACAAAATAAATGCTTATTGCAGTGGAACAAAAAAGAAATCACAAACTCGGAGAGTAACACAAAAAAAGCAGTATCTTAGAAACATATAATATATGCCAGTATTTCAAGATTTTCTAGCTGATGTTCAGTGAAATTTGTTTGCAATACTGTTGCATAATTAATACAGCCAGACTGTTCATTATTAAAATATTCAGTGGCCTTTTCTCCTGTCCCCAGTGAACACAAACACTGCAATGGTGAATACTGAGTCAACTGATAAATATTCATTAGCTCACTTTCAGCAGTAAGCCAAACCTTATTCCTCTGTAAGCCACACCTCCAAAACCGCCCACATCCGGGAGGCATTGTATTATTGATTCTGTTGTGTGTGTGTTGTCAGGAAGCTTTGTCAACTTTACATGAACACACAAAGTAAAAGATGGATTAGATGAATCTATCTTTTACAGTAGGATTGATTAATTGATTACAGATCTGATATTACAAAACTAATTTCCATAAGATTTAAAGATTTCTTTCTGAACACAATTCACATGGATGAAGCATTTCAGCTGCCCGACTCAGCCAAAGTGTTGGATGCTGGAAATAATTCACACGTTTGAAGCGTGAGATTTGCATGAACATTTAGCTTAGTCAATATAAACAGGACTGCCAGCAGACTGTACAGTTCTTGACACAGTGCTGTACACGAAGGCATGTAGTTATGCACTTTAGAAAAAATACTGATTGAAGTAGATTATACACTGAGAATAGCAAAGGCATTTCACAAACAAACTGCAAATTGAGTGGACTTAAGGTAAATAAAGGGATAAGGAGAGTAAATGAAGGATTATGGTGATCTGAAGCTGATCATTAGAAATACTGGATTATAAGCTCATGGCATCCTATGGATAGATTGATCATCTTCAGATTTCACAAGAAGCAAGCATGGTGGGGGATGTCGGGTTGCTGTTTGTTTGGCCAGGTCATAATGGATTGAAAGCTAAAACCATTCTTCCAAGAATTGTTCTTTTAGATTTTTTTTATTATTTCTATAGAAAGAACAGTTCTTGTAAGAAAGGTTTATACACCCAATGAGTCAATCTGAACAAGAAGGAATAAATAAAACAGAAAGCAGATTTTCTAGAATTTCGGAAGTGATCAAATTAATAAACAAATAGAAATCTCCTATAGCAAAGTGAATCAATAAATAAACACTAGATTGTATTTATGGGTTGATATACTCACGTCTGATATTGTCTTAGTCATCTGTTTACAAAGCTCCGCTTCATATTTCTCTTCAGCCAGGTAATGTTGAAGGACTTCACCCAGGATGTCTTTGACCGTGTTGACAGGGAATCGTTTCTTGGGATCCATCTGATATGTTGGTTCCAATTTGACACTGGACCCTTGCTTGTTAGGATCTTGAGGTTCATCCATAAACGACACCGTACTGACCGAGCTGAAAAACACATCCATGAATAAGGACTACCCATTATTAAAGAAATGTTAAATCTTCATATAAAGTCAAAGCTTATTAGATTGTTGCTTATATCTGGTTTCATATAATAAACCACAGATGGAATACACGGCAAAAGTGATCATTTGTCACACTCCTTGCAGAAGAGAAGCATTTCTGAAACTACATTAAAAACGAAAATGGGTCAGGAAATCTAGGTTTTCAAGAGGTGAAGGAGAATGAAACAACCCAAATAAAACAACCAAGAACACATTTTTAGATTTGTTTGCCTTTCCAACTTAGTCTGTTAAACATCATCTCTTCTCTATCATGCTCGACCAGCTTATACATTCATGATATTGCAGGCAGTTTTTCCTTATCAACTTACCTTCTGGGACTTCCATTATTCTCAATTCCAAAGGAAAAAGCATGAAGTTTTAAACGAGCTGCCATTTCTTAGATTCGTTCATGGTAAAGTGAGTTAAGTTTATATTATTTTATTAGCATTGTATAAACCAGGATGTAACCAACAGTCACTGTAAAGGCAATTTTCCCATTTGTAATTTAAACTTGATTTTTCTTTCACATATAATGCAACAACCCTGGCTCCATTTTCATTGTTAAATCACATCATCTAGACTTGGAACCAGGATTTCAAGTACAACTGTTGAACTTTAGCTTTTAGAATGTTCAACAAAGTTAGGGACAAGAGAATTGCGTGTATGTACAGCACTACAAGACCTAGATTCTGTACTGAATGATGTATGGATAGGTTGAATGTTTTTGTCCTGCTGCTTGGGCAACCAAGCACCATGTCCTGTTCCTAGAATATGGGGGTAAACAAAAGCCCACTTTGATGGAAGTGTTCCAACCCCCCCCCCCACCACCACCACCCGGGGGGGGGGGGGGGGGGGGGGTGGAAAAAGCAAAAATGAGAACAATGTGATCAACTTAAGCAAACCTCATACCTCATAAAAAAATAAACTTACTGCGATGTGAAATGCGTCTAAATTGTGGAAACAATCGGAGGTGGATCAAGGAGGCATACCAACATACCTTATTTTTCTTCCAGAAATAGGTCAAAAGTAAAAAAAAAAAAAACCACTAACAGAACAAACTTGTATAACAAATCACCAATTTAAAAAGGACCAATCAAACCAATTAAAAACTTTTTTAAATTCTTTATCTATTCTGTAAAGCTCGATTCACTTGAACACACTTTTTTCCAGAAAGTACAGTCTTTTGTATTATTTTAGTTTTTACCCAACACCGATGTATACTCATTCTTCCGAGTTCTGTGGAAAAAGCAAAGTTTACTTGGTTGGGATTCTAACCCCTGACCCCAACATTCTAGAGCTGATGTCTTAATTGCTTGACTACCTAGCTTGCTCAGTGAAAAGAGACCACTTTGAAACCTGTAGTTACTTATAGATACCACAAACAATTTAAGTACTAAATGCATTGGGGATAAATAATATTATTATAAATAAAAATTTTCCGGAAAATTACAAAACCTCACTGTTGTATTAAACACAGTACAGTATAACTTGAAATTTACCTCTCACTTTTGTGTGGACATTATTTACCCTCAAGGAATGTAACATCATCAATTCTTTTTGAATTACTTGAAATTGTAAACAACCGTTATATCTTAAATTAAACAAAATAACATACACACCTAGGTAAAGAGCTTAGCTCTCTAATTGACAAAACAGTCATTTGTATGACCTAATTTTCAAACGAATATGTACACTGTAGAATCATGGAGGAATAAAAACTACCAATATATAACACATGATTTGAAAATGAGTATACTCTAACGCTAGGACCTCTCATGAAAAGCTCTGGAATGAAAATTATCCAGTGATGACCCTTTGAATTTATTCAATGAAACAAACAAAACAAGTTTCACTAAAGACCACTGACATTGGAGAGTTTCCCACATTAATTTTAATGAATACATATACAGATACCTGCTTCTGAGTTTCCTAATGAAGGATAGGGTTCGACTACGATATCTGATGCTTGTGTCTATACGGCTAGGCAGAGTCATGCCTCGACTACGTTGAAGTTGGAACGTCATGGTGACACCTAACTACACAGATATGACAACCAGTGGAAACAACCAACTCCTTGAGATATTGTGGATTTATGACTGCAGGATGGAGTGGTGGAGAATTCCAGAGTGTGGGTAAATTGTCTGCCTCTTCAACGCTAATGTAAAAATGTCATCAGATTCACAAACAGAGCCAGATGTGTGGGGACACATATAGTATGCGCCATTCTAAATTAAAAATTCCAAGGCATAGTTGTGGGCCTACAGACATCGTAGACAAGACAAGACAATTTACTGGATCTGATGACAACTATAGGCCGACCACCAGCCTGCCGATCACGCCTCTAATTATCCTGATTACAATCCCATTGGGTCTTAAAACCCTGATCCAAAGTACAAGATTATTGTTAAAATGTTCTTATCTCTAGATCTCTTATTATGTTTGTTGCAGGCTGAGACCAAGGGTGACAATAACTCTACTAATTTATTTACTTTACTAGATTATTAAATGGTATAAATATCTTGATAATTTCAATAAAACTTGTTTACATCAATAAACTACAATTAGTGGCAGTATGGTGGCACCCTTTTTGTTACAAAGGGCATGTATTTGTAAATAATTGATTTTCAAATACTCTTGATTTTCATCCAATTAACTATAACAAGCCATCCCTAAGAAAGAAAAAAGGTATTCAATTATGTAGAGTTGACATTATATGACAATATTAATTAAATTACAATGTATCCAATTCATGCTTAAACCTATTTTGTGATAACATTATTTGACTTTTGAATGAAATAACCTCCAAACTTCAAATATACTCTGGTTTACAAGCAGATTGCTTTAGAATGCACTTTAGAATGAGAAAATCAAACCTAGTTAAAAGCTGACTAAAGTTATATTGCTCAATGTCAGAATCATCTCTACATGTATCTATCAAACATTGAATGAATAGAACGACTTTTGAAACCCCCTACACACTGATACAACAATTCAGGTGCTGGTTTTGAAAAACCAACCTTATGTAGACAACATATTCATGACATAAATCTACCTTTACCTGACTCTACTTTCAGCCCGTCCCTTGCCATTTTGAAGAGTCAACCTGTTGTTTCCATGTACACTGCGCCTCCTACCACCAATCCGATGCCTGGGAAAAGTCTGTGAGGATGGGGCAAATGTGACAACAGTAGCTGCCTGCGACATCTTGACAACTGAGGACTGGAGACCAGAACTAAACCAGGAACAACGTCTTGTTCCCGCATCAATGACGTAACAACGATACCTTTTCATTTTCCTTAAGCACCGCACACCACCTCCCAAGCTACCAAACATGATTAATTATGAATAGAAAAGCCTTGTATTTTAGGCATCATGCAAATGAGACATTCTTTTCAAACTATGTAGGTGAAACTACATTAATTATATATCATAGTTGCAGTTTTTCTTTTCTGTTTCCTGCCACTGTATCATTCAAAGATCCTTGGAATCGATCATATCGCAGCTGACTCCAGAGTTTAAATACTCCTGAGTTTATTTCATAAATAATCTAGGAAAATAAATGAATTATTTAAGTCTCTTTTAAATGTAAATTTACATATGCAAGGAACAGGTCTTTACAATGTTTGTTGCAGGACCAATTATAAATTATAAATCATCAACTACAGGTCCTTAAAATAACTACTGATTCTATCAATAATTAAAAACAGAGAAACTATCCTACAGCAGACAGAGAGCAAACAATACACGGTACATCCACAAATATTTGAATGATGCTGAAATTAAAAGTGGATCTAACACTGCACTCAATTGATTATCTATCAAGCAAATAATTGCTACTCAAGGTTTTAATTAACTCCACTTATTTATAGTCTAAATTAAGTAGTATTTTCACAGTATTAATGACAAATCTCCTATTAAAATAATGGAATTTTAGAAGATGTATTCATCTAAGAATTATTCAGCTGAATTATATTAAAGAAATTTATGACAAATACAAATTCTATCTTTCAAATTAGTCATAAATAATTAAATTTATTTTTCATAAAACATGACTATATTTGGGTACTAAGCAAATATGTGTAAACAGGCAAAAGTTTAAAGGTGTTTTGAAAAGTTGAGCTTGCATGTTGAATAGAATAATAGGTGCTAGGGTTGCAGGTCATTAAGTATGAATGTAAGGTTACCCCACACAAGGTATTGTGTAGAGTATGTACTGAATAATGCATCACTCTGCACTGTACATTCTACTGGTAAATATAGTGTACTGAATCATTTACATACAGACAGGTAGGCCCAGGATTTTTACGTTTTCATTCAGTAGTTTTTTTGATAGTATCAGTTATGTCTTGGGTTCATCTTACTCCTAATTACAATGCCTTTACTACATTTGCATTCCGTTTTTTATGGTTACAATGTATTTATATTAAGTGGTCTTTGCTTTTATTAGTTTAACTTATTCTAATCTTTTTGTAAAGCACATGGGAGCATTCTCTTAAATGGATTTGGTGCTATTTATTTTACTATTACTATTAGTATACACGAAAGTATAAGCTCTGGTTATGTGTGGTCTGTCAGTTCTCTTTGTCATTCATACATTGTTTGAGAATGTTACTGATTTAAGGTACAGGAATATACCTCTAGAATGTGACAACTTTGCTTTCATTTAGTTTCGTTTTATAAGATCGTACGTTAATATTGGTGCCATTTAACAATTTTCACAATGCATGACAATAATCATAGGAGAAAAAGAACAATGTTCAGTTTTGCAGATTTGCCTTTTAGACTGGCCTGACTATTATATGAAATATCACTCTTTTTGTAACCAGTGCAAGGAACAACTTTTTATAAAATGCAGTTTTTATCATTCTTATATTTTATCAGTAGAATAATGCTAAACTTCTTTTGCTTGTCTGTCAGTGTAAAAGAAGCAGTTGATAAAAGTGTGCAACTACAAGACCACTTTTGCTTTATGTTGATAAACACAAAGTAAAGCCCACAAGACAAACACCTCACTACTCAAATGATGCCAGAAGAATCAAAAATAGAAAAGAGAATACTTTGTGGTAACCTAATGTAGGCACTATAGTGTTGTATGAGTCCAGGTACAATATTTATTTGGGGTTTTAGCTTTTGTTTATGTCTGGGTTCTGAATACAGTTGGGTTTAGACAACTTTTGGGTTCATGAACTGCAGTTAGTGAATTAAGATATCCTAAAGTAAACATAACTCTAAACAAATTTGTTTACAGCGACACCTGTGCACACCTATGGGAAGGTACTATAGGGCAATGCTGCCGCTGTAGGTTAACAAAAGATATGATGCTCAACTTAGTTACTTGTACCTACATGTAAGTAGTTACTTGCAGTCAACAAGCAGAAAATGTCTTGAAAGTTTGCACCAAGATTACATTTTTAAAACATTCAAACAGCATCTTAAATATTTACAGGAATTAAACATGATGTAATGTGACACTGACTGTTATTGAGACAAAACAACAAAACTTTGTTCATGTCAAGCATTTACTGTAAAGTTGTAAATTTCACTTCATTTTAGGGGTGGATACGCCACTGTTTCCAGAGATGTAAGAAATGTATACAGCATTAAGCATCCAACGGTGAAACTCACCCGACCCCTTGCTGTAATCTCATTGTCAAACTCAAGGAAAAATCCTCATTTGCCACCCTCATCCCTGGTCTAAGTCCTTGATAAGCCAAATATTATATAAGACATTTTTTCTGGTCCTTCCAATTTACATTTCTTTTCCTTTTAGATTCAACGAAAGAAGTAAAAGTGAATGTAAACAAAAACTGAAATGTTCAACCATCCAACAAATTTTGAACCAAGTGGTAATGTATGGAATTTGGTAAATTCAAAATGTTTTACTACTTTAAAGAGAGGCTTTAAGGTCAAATTCAATTTTGTGATACACCCGATTTTCAAAAGAATGAGTCGTTATGAAAGTGAAAAATATATAAGGAAAATTTAAAAACATTAAGTCCCTAACCTCATGTAAAAACAGTGTAATGCTATTGTGTTTGATACCCTTTCAGTTCGAAATTTGTCCAAAAACATCCACTGATGTCCCATTTCAAATATATGGGTCTTAATGGGTCTGTAAATTTTTGTTCAGGGGAATATTTGTTTATTCCAGAATTTCTATCCAAAGGTGTTGAATTTAACATTTTGAATAAAAAATAAATTTGTGTGTGGAATGTACAGACCCATTTTATTGTTGACATCTGATGGCGTCACATTTTAAATTATGCCTTGAAAGAGTATCAAATAAAATGAACATTTTACACTATTCAAATGTGAGGTTGGAGACTTCTACATTAATCCAAGCAGCTTGTTCATGGTGGTTTACACCACTGCAGCTATGACCACCGCATGCAGGTTTGACGCAACAATAGCGCGTCAGCGGCGCATATCTACAAAATCAGCATGGAGGATTCAAAGTGCATGTGCATCAACACGCGCGTGCAGCGGCCATAGTTGCAGTTGTGTACACGCCCATGAACAAGCTGCTTGGATTACTGTACATGTATGTAAAGACTCCGTCTAGTGGAAAATAAGTGCATCTGAGAGCCCCTCTTTATAAGTTGTTAGCTTCATGGAGCTGAATGAAGTGTATTAATCACAGTAATACCAGAGTCTTATAAAAAGCACATATCTACCAACAATTAGGTACTCAAGGTGCTTATTAATATTTTGTTGTTATTTTTTAAGACAGGTTTTTGAAGGTTTTGAATTATGCCAGAAACACTGGGGCGAACCCCTTCTCTTAGTGATAAGTTTAACTGGGGTTCTTTTACGTGCATTACACAACACAAGGAACCTACGGCTTTATGTCCCATCTGAAGGATGCAGCAATAAAGTGCCAGGACTGGGACTCGAACCTACACTCTACTGATCAGAAACACCAGAGCTTGAGTCCATCAGTGCACTTGACCACTGTCTGAAGATGAAAAACCTCACATGTTGTTATTAATAATAAGTAGTGAGAGAAAACTTACCCAGTATGTTTATATCTTCCCCCATATTCACTGCCACTCATGAGAGAAGATGCACTGCCATGTCTTTTTAATAATTTGGCTGCTTTACTACGAGCCATGTCCGATGTTTGACGGTCAGACATGATGACTACTCTGATGAGTAAACCTTGGAACAGATGCTTATTTCTGTAAAAGGGTAAGGAAATAAGAAATTATTCAAAACATAAGCTTCAAATATTAAAAACTTAAATGGAGAAATGTTTTACCTAAACAGTGTTTGTTTTTGCTTTTCACATAAAAAAACCCTCTAAACCTATAGAGTAATGACCTTTAGAAACACAGCAAAGCTTGGGGGAATAAATGAATAATTCATTACTTCGACTAAAATGATCATTTAATCTTGTCATCAACATAGTCATATTATGTGATTTACATTTTAACCTGTGGTAATCATAATTATTAATTGTGTAAATACAACAAGGGCACAGTCAAACATGCACATGTATCTCTCTCAAGCATAAACTGATAATTATTAGTTGGGATGATCGTAGGCCTCTGGTCAGAGTCCAAGGTTATGATCATTTGTTCATCAAAATGAGGTTAGTATAACATTAACAATGGTCCTTACAAATGCATGAATTCAAAGCTGCGATTTCAGAGTTTCAAAGTATAAAATTTGTTGTATTTGATATTGGTGGTTGAGACCAGCAACTTTTGCACTCCTTTTTTAGTTGCAGAAACTTTGGGAACATGCATGTAAATGGTGTAAAATCTTTTAAATTTTACAATACCCAATCTCCAGAAACAACTTGAAGGCCAGCCGTTGATTATTGCTTACTCCTACGGCTGGCCAGCTACAAAAGGTATAAAAGCTGTTTTAAAATGTCAAAAAACATAACGAAGAGTTTTCAGATTGATTTTAGGGATAAATGGGAGACCATAAGAAGACAAGACTGTGGGAACTCATGAACCATACTTCTTGAAAGGCCTGACCCTGAATGTGCATAACTTCAATAACTAATACAGTGTTACTTATAATGTGGAATTGTATTTACATTGCACGAATAACTGAGGATCAGTGAGAAATATATGTACATGTCAGTAGGAAAGACCAACACTCGGACTACAAGTACTTTAGTAGTACAATGGAATGGACACTATCATACTGTTTTATAGGTAAAATTACCAGCCATATATCATGTATATTTTGTGTACCTTACCTGATAATTCAACAACAGTCACTGAGTACAGTTACAAGTTGTACAAAATCTAGTATAGTCACTTACTTGTACAAAATCGGGCCGTTTTCTCCCTCGATTCACAGAATCACTCAACTCCGAGGAAATCCCGGCACTCACCGAACAACCAGGGATTCCCTGTTGGTATTTTTTCTGCCTTGGATCAATAATTATACAGCATTCTTTCACTGACAATGTGTATTGTCACACGAATTTACCGGTGAACTGTAGCGCCACCGATTGGCATGCTGTTCGGTATCATAGGAACCGTACACAAGGCATTTACGATTGAACGACAGGTGTCAGTGATTGATTGAACTCATTAGCATATTCATTGTATGGTAATATATATCCGCCTACTCCGCTTTTTTAAATACAATGATTGTTTTATTTGTTTGTTTATTTTTGTATGGCATCCTAACAAATAACGAAATTGAATGTAAATACTAACTGGAACAGACTTCTTTTATCATAGATATATATGAAATGGATACTTAAATGTTAAATTTGCTATATGAATCTGTCGCCGTGCAAGCATGCAGCTGGTCTTTAAAATTTGCCTGCGTACAGTCAGTGATTTAATGAAATGATTTTTGATTGGATTCTCGATTTGTTTATAACGTCAGTGTACGGTTCCAATCATCCAATCAGAGGACATCTTATGAACAGCACAGGAGAGTTCATTTTATGACAACTTGGAGAAAATGGCGACTTCCATGGGAAGCTGTGGTTGATTATGTCGTCTGAAATGGCACTGATACTGACGTGAAATCAGAAAGACTTTCATCATGTATTTTCCTGTGGGATGGCCGAAACATCTTGATGTTCCTTCTGTCAAATCAGAGGCAATCCAGGAAGTTTTAGCGTCACCAAACCGGTCTCTTTTTGTCGTAATTACTTCGCAGTCGATTCATATCTGGCAGTGTAAAGTAAGTTTGTCATGTTTGTCCTCCGCTGAACTTTTGCTTTTAATTATTTTGTTTTCCTCGTCTGTTGCATTAGCATTTAATTTACTTTAAATAGGGTTTTTGATATCCGCTCATTGGGAACATCTTCTTCAATACTTTTTTTCTCAAAACTTAATTTTTGTTTTAATAAGGCCGATGTATGTAGGCATTTCTCGGGCGATAATTTGTCTCTTTTCATGCTTTTTGGGTAGTCCGCGTATCGAGGGTCCGAGTGAAGTCCCATCAAAACTTGGCACCTGTTTACAAATTTCAAGTTTTCAAAACAGAGGGTGACAAAAAACTCCAAAATCCCTCAGGCACTTACATAATTATATCAATTTGAAAGTCACCATGTACTACTGACATAAAAGTAGATAATTAAGGACTGCTAATTGGCCAATCAAGCAATACAAAAAATACAGTGTTTCCGGTTACCTGACCCTACATAGAAAATCACGCCGACCTTATGTTTTATGACTTCTGCAGATAAAATAAAATTAAATAAACCCGATCCCACTCCCCACTTCCCATTTTGCAAAAGGTTTTTTTCCATCGAAAAATAGGCTATTTTTAACAACATCTTTCACGACGTCGATATTTTGCTGTAAAAATTGCGACTGCAACCAGTCGACCATGCATGCACTCAATACAGCATGCAGCAGACGGCTGGCTTCACTTAGGCCCCACCACCCGTGCATTGGGACCAATGAACGGTCGGCTGGTTGTTGGCATTTGGCCAGCCTGCGCCTACGCACTGAGCGGAGCTATAAACCCAATGCGTGCAGCTCAGTGAAGCCTCTGCGTGCGTGGGGAGTCACCTGTCATAAGACAAGTAATTAAGATACGCAATCTCAAGAGTTTGCACTGCAGAAGTGTCCTCTGCGTGGAGCGATGTGTGATGATTGCGCTATTGTACTCTTCTCGACATTGTGCCACCTGTCACGTGACTATCTTTGATTACACATGTATGGCTAGCTAGAGCCAGGATATACGGAATATGCAGATTGCGCTGCCCAATCTTGAGATTGCATTGAGTTTACGCTGTAGTAGTGTCCTCTATGTGGAGTGATGTTTAGTTATTGCAAGTACTCTTCCCAAAATTGTGCTGCCTGTCACATGGTTAGGCCTACTATGTATGCCTTCGATTACACACACATACGGCCAGGGCCAGGATATACGCAATATGCAGATAAGTTTGAGATTGATATGGTCAACCAGGTGATGACCTTCGGTATTTTTTGTTTTATTTTTTATATAAAAGCAACTGTGAACAATAGACACGTATTTGACTAAAGAGGTCCTTCTGATTGGCCAATCAAATGGTTCACTGCAGTTCAGAGTAAAGAATGGGGAAAAACGACAGGAAAAAAAATATGTAGTAAAATAAAGCAAGAGAAAAAAATAGATAGCAAGAAGGAGACGTACACAAAGGTTGCTAGCCCCTGTGCCCCAGTAACATACCTGAACAGTGCGGTGAAGGTATGAACTATACACAACCTGATCTGAAAGCATCATATGACTCGTAACAGATCGGGTTCAAAGGAGAACCACTAGGTGAAGGATTGGGTGATCAGCACTGATGGAAAATTGTATACCTCCACTACCCAGATGCTAAAAGGAGATGGGAATAAAGGCTAGGTGTAATTTACGTGCAAGTCTCCAAGTACAACTTCCGTCAATGAAAACATGGAGGCGGACGGGGGGGGGGGGGGGGGGGGGGGGGGGGTGAAGTACATGTAGCATCCTCAGCATTTGATTTGATGATGTCATGAACTCAGGGCACACTGATGTCAGACTGCATGCATGTTTTATTGGGGTATTAATGGAAGTTAAGTTATTAACGTGCGAGGAGCAACAAAATGTTACCCCAAAATAAAATGTATTTATGTTCCTACCTACCCTATTTTTTTTGTCAGTGTAATAGGAAATACAAATATTATTTTATTTGGCCTTATTAACTTTTGTGAAAATGTGGAGTTATTTTTGAAAACATTGTACACAAGATCACACTGTCACGCTAGCTTTCCCTGTAAACACAAGGCGCAATTTCTTTTTGTTACAAGGGACCAGAATTTGTCTGGTCCCATGTGATAAAAGAAAACCTACAACTGCAGCAAGCGATGGGGCACAGTGAAGGATCAAATACATGTATGATAAATTATATTTATAAATTTATCTTGAATCCACAACATTGGTAACTGATTATTTTTGTTATAAATAATTAAACACGGAATAAGTTAAAAAACAGTAATCCCCACCCTGAGAAAAGACACACAATTACCAACCAAACCTCGGATTCATCTTATTAAGATGAGTTTGTCAATACACCATCATAGTGATTTAAATTGTGACATCACACTTTGCTTAGCAGTGTCAATTCTCTGTTGTAGGTGGACATCACTTCTTGTCGAAGTCACGCCCATTTCTTGAGCAATGGCTCACACACTTTGTGACTATTATTATTAACGATGACATCCAAAACAGTTGACAAGTAGCATGAAATGATCAAATTTCCATGTCAAAGTTTCATCATTTCTAAGTCACAAAGAGGTAGTCCGATTTTATACTAAAATTTGATATGATTGGATTTTGAAATATTCTACCCCAATATTTGTTTTTAAATTGTTACCTGCATGCATGGGCTGAGCTATCTCAGCGCGCCATGGGAGTGATCATGCGTGAATGTGTGTGAGCCCACATGAGAGTATGAACTGGTCACAGCCAGTGACTCTCTGAATGTGGTCATGGCTAGGGCATTTTGTTTAAAGATTGATACACATATCTTAAGATGGACCTTCTACATAGCTCTTTGTGCAATCAAGCTTTGGGTGTCAAATGTTTTAATATCAGTAACTTATTGTAAAGTTTACAACATTCACAAGGGGCAGCTCCCAACACCTTTGAAAAGAAAAGATAGAACAATTGAAAACAAACATGCCAGGGGAACAAAAACAAATTGGTTTAGCGTGGTATTTCCTATCACTGGGAGGAGACTTCCTTCCCTGGTGAATCACTGTTCAATGTGAGTAAAAACTAACATTCATTGATAATTAATAAGTGTGATGTTAGTATCATTGGAATCAGTTCTTTTGGGGGGAGGTATTTTGCAGAATGACATGAATTCATTCTTTTTACATATGTTTGGACACTACAGAACACTACCAATTGAAATCTGTATATCAGAACAAGTTTTAAGTGAGGAAGATTTAGGTTTTTGTTTCCAGAGTGCTAGAATTGATTTAGTTTAACTTGTTTTTGTAAATTTATTTTCCTGGTGTTTTTAAATCAACTAAAGTAAACATAAAATTAAAATTCGTATTTCACTTTAAATGAACATTGCAAACTGTTTGTTTTTTTAATCTATTCTGGATTTGATGCCGTATTTCTTGAGCTGAGTGTGACTTGTTGGGAGTACGGGTTTCATTTTCATTTGTCAAAGGGCACTTCCATTGGAAAGTCTTTGTGAAACTTTTGAAGGGGCACCAAGGCCAAGACCAGGGCAACAGAGACAATGGACTCGGTGGCCTCCATGTAATTCCAGGCCTGTGGTTGGCAGAAGTACATGTACGGGTTGACCAAATTGGGTTCAAGATTATTTGAAGGGAAATTGACCCATATCTTTGACCTTTGCCTAAAATCCCCAAATCATAATGGATCAGACAAAATTGTACCACCACCAACTCACTATGTTTAATATGTAGTCTATTTACATGTGCAAGTACAATGGTGAGCATCGGCAGTTGTATTTTACCATTGACAGTTATTCCTTTAATGATATGGTTGAAAGTTGAACCTTTGTGTGTTCGCAAGCAGTGTTCTTATCCATTTATCTATCAAATCATTTAAATCACTTAAATTCGAGGACAAAAATAAAATACATGTACATTGCAACTCTACCTTAATCCCCCACTACAGTAGTTCTGTATTTCCCAAGGCGAGGAACTGCCACAAATCAATCACAATGACAATCTTATTCAGTGTGTGATACTTTAAAGTTCACCTGCAAGTGTGATCCTTTTGGCCGGAATTTATTTATAAGAATGTCTGTATTTGGTACTCAGGCAAACTATCCTAAATTAAACATAAATATTTTTTGGAACAAAACACTTTGTGCAAACTACTTTGTACAAACCATACAATGTACTATACATGTACACCCTTCCTATGACCAGTGTTTCTTCTTGTACTTTGAAAGCTTACAGTAAGACAATTTTACAAACAGATGTTTCCAAATTTACTCAACACTTGTGCACACTTGAAATCAAATTTACAAACCTTTACTATGAATAGTAGTTTTGTCCTCCTTGTCTTAAAACATAACCAGTGTGTTCGTGAGAAAATTATGACATTTAAAAAAACTGTGGTAAGTGGCAAGGTGAGATTTTTCTTCTTAACCATGCAAAAAATCATAAACTGGACATGTCAGATTGTACACGCCAAAGATCCTACAGTACTGTACATGATTGTGCCGAGTTTGCATCCACACTGAGATTTCACTGCATGGATTTGTTCTCTCTTCCCCTGGCTGGCATGTGTATTTAATTGGCAATGTGAAGCTACCTGACACCTTCAGTCTCACATCATTAAAATTATAACCCCAGGCTATATAAAAGCCTTCCTCCTCTCTTCAACTAAATTGAACATTGAGGGAAAAAGTCATGACTCACTGTCTAAAAGCTTAAAGGAGTATTACACTACCGTTAAAAATGATTGAAATACGGTGTGCATACGTTATTGTAAAAGGTGTTTACAGCATTGGTATTTTTAAAGCAACCATTTCAATCCTTTAGTTTGAATGAGTTGAGAAACCAACTTTTTTTTTACACAAATAAACTGGATACTCATTGTTTGGGGAAAAATTGTAAAATTTGTCAGTAATGTCCCACACCAATCCATGAAATAACACTTGAAAACGGCGTTTTTTGGGGGGCATTTTCCAAGTGGACCGATTTTCAGACCCCTGCCAAACACCCATCAAAGGTGTAATTGGGCTATCTTTATTTCAGGTCAGACATGCACAGGTCTAGTTTATAACCAAATGTAATATCAAAGCAATCGGACAATCCATGCAGGCACCAGGGGGTCTCAAACATGATGAAAAGTTGTTCAGTAGGCTAAAATGTAGGTTTTTAAAGACCCAAACCTTGATAGGCAAATTTTCTGTACTAAATTTGACAATAGATTCTAGTTTGGATACCAGTTAACCTGTGTACCAATTGGTAGCAACATATCTTGTGTCAATTTGGAGATGTAGCCCTCCAAAAAGGCAAGAAAACACAAAAATCAATTAGGAGGAGCAGGGCTTAATTTTTTAGGGGTCCATATCTCAGAAACGGCAAGGAGTAGGAATCTTAAGTTTTGTTTTTGTTCATTGCACCCATAGAGGATTGTTTAAAAATAAAATTAGCAAAATATGAGTCGGTCACTGCCAACCCATCAGGTGAGTTGGCATGGAATGACTCCAATTAGTGATTTACATAAAGTAGGCCTATACATGTACATGTACATGTATGTATATGGTGTGTATTTAGTTTTGTTTCCCTTCTCTTTTTTAAATCAATATAATGTAAGCATCACAATTAACCATAAAAGTTGAGTTTCCCTTTAAACATTGTTAAATAAATTACAAACTGTGGCTTGAAATCCATCTAATTGAATTTCAGCTACATGTAGTACTAATCTTGCTTCACCTGGACTAAGAAATATCAACCTTGAGGTCAATCACCGGCATTGACCTTTCAGTTATCAATTGACCTGATGTTTTTAATGTTCTTGTTATTTGAACATTATCTTTTTTGTTAACACATTTATAAACCAAAGTTTTTTTTTTTTTTTTAAGTGAAGGTTTTCAAAATATGTTTATACTGCATTCTCACCCATATGCATTATAAGAGGATTTTTCAACCTCAACTTGTGATCATTCTCCCTTGTCTGGTTAGGCCAATAAACATAGGAATGAAATATGGTTTTTCTTACATTTATTGCTGTATATCTAAACAACATACCATTGGAACATTTATCAACAGTGGTCTGTAGTCTGTCTACATTACAAAAATTATATGTTCCTGATACAGTGAAAGTGAAAATGTAATGTCAACCTTTGACCCTTTATACATGTAGGTTGATTCGTTCAATAGTATGAAGTAATATGCCTCAGACTGTTTACATACCCACTGTACACAGACAAAGTAAAAACACATCATGCTATAAATTATATGTTTGTATACATGCACATCATCTCTTAAATTTTTCAAGAGAATGGCTGCCACAAATGACACTAATAAAACGTCTTAATAGCAGGTGCATCTGGTTTTGATCCGTTATTCCTTGTCTGGACATTGTTGTTTGCTTCTGGTTAAGAGTATCTTTATCATGTCTATTAGGGGAAGCAAATGTGAATGTTGGAGGTCCTTAGTGGACTCTGTTGCTGATACATCTTCCAATTTAAATTCCCAGATTAATCCGTAGGGAATGCCCACATTTCCTTGAAAAAAGAGTTCATTTTGCAAGTTGAAATCAATCATTTTGCAATTTGTCAAAAGTATTAATGACAGTTACCTGGAATAGAAATATTTAGCAGAAAAAAACAATAAATTAAAGTGACAGCCCATTCATTCAGAATAATCACTATTTAAAAATGTTAATCTTTTTGTCAAAAATACTGGTGGGTGTATCAAAAGAATAGCTAAAAATCAAGATTCAGTTTTCAATTAAAATGATAGAGACAAAATTTAAAAGGAAGAAAATGTAAAAACCCAGTGGCCTCTTTTAGATCGTCTGTTGTATGTGTTGTTCTGTTGGTACATGTATCAGTCAACCTTTTTTTAATAGCAGACCTCAGCACCCGATGGGAAGATGGTGTGAATTTCCTCTACTTTTTCAACCACAAAGTTGGAATGCTAGAAGCCAGGAAAAGCCATCTCCTGAGCTGGGAGAACAGTGATCTAAAATATCTGCTTCTTTTGAGTCATTACTTTATTCTAAATGTATTGGGTATATTAATTAGTCTGCCAATATTTAAAAATCAAAATTTAGAGTTGGTGGGTGTCGTGGCCGAGCGGTCTAGCGCACGGGACTCAAGCTCTGGTGTTTCTGATCAGCAGAGTGTGGGTTCGTGTCCCGGTCTTGACACTTGTGTCCTTAAGCAAGACACTTAAATGTTATTGCTTCGTCCTTCGGATGGGACGTAAAGCCATGGGTCCTGTGTGTTGTGTAATGCATGTAAAAGAACCCAGTGACACTCATAGACTAAGAGAAGGGGTTCGCCCCGGTGTTTCTGGCAGTGACTACTGAATGCGCCGCAGCACGTTGTAAACCCTTATAAGGTGCTACATAAATGGGCCGTATAATTCAAAAACTTTTTAAAAAACTTGTCGTAAAAAATGACATAAGCGCTATAAGACTCCGGTATTAAGAACAATTGCAAAATGTTTAAACAGTAAATATCCTGCATGGCCCTTTAGGCTCAAGTACATGAACTAAGTACTGTACAGTGTGGAAGCACACATGTGTGGAAGCACACAAATACATGAGTACACATTCTTGGAATCTGTAAGTGAAAACCAGTAGAATTTGATGGTTAATTGAAGAGGGGAAATTGTGTTAAATGACTGTGTAAACCATAGCCAGACAGCTAGAGGGAAAGGCTTCTGGTTAGAATGTTGATACCTAGCTACCTGTCTCCTGTTTCACATACAGACTGTTAATGTATGTAGACATAGTGATACATGATGAGGAACCCTGATGTTTGTGTGGATAACAGACACAGAGGAAATTCAAACAGGATGGGATTCTTATTGTAGAAACATTCATTATGTGTAGACAGGATACAGACATGTTGTCTAACTTGGTTTACATTTTAAGGGTGCTACCCAATTTTAAGTCACCTGAGTGAGTTTAAAATGCACACACCTGCTTAGAGTTAGGAGGAGACACTGGATACATAAGAAGTCAATGATCTCCTGTTATTAACTGTCTAAATGAATGTACGCTACAATCCTGGCAAAATCTCATTGGGTTGCAATGCCCCTAGTCCTCAGTCAGTTGGTTCTCATTGCGCGATCTGCGCTCACGCATGAGACAGGGAGACAGGGAAATGTTTATTATCAAGTGTCCCAATTATTTTGGCCGGAATTTTATAGCACCAGTTTCATGTCTTTGCTTATCATAGCAATGTTGGCTGCAAATCTAGCCCTACATGTAGTAGGACTCGTCCTCTGTGCTGTACATGTACACTGATACAGAGTCCTGAGACAGGAAGGATTTTACTTGTAAGAAGAGGCTACTGATTTCACCTATAGGTACATTGTACATGTACATGGTCGAGTAAACTTTTAGGCGCAGGGGTTTGAACGGTACAGAATATTGCAGCAAGGATGATCACCTTCAACAAAAAAACAGACCACATCACACCTGCATTGGCCAACCTGCACTAGCTCCCCATCCAACAACAAGTTCAATATAAACTGTGCCTCATTATTTTCAAGATCTTACAAGGTGACGCTCCTGCATATTTAAGTGATCTTATCCAGTTCTATGCCCTGGGGCATCGTGACTTAAGGTCTTCACAACAAAAACTCCTTCAGGAAAAAACGGCAAATCATCGATTGGGGAAGAGAAGTTGTCAGATTGCATCCCCAAGGCTGTGAAATTCCCTACCTGAAATTGTAAAACTTTCAAATTCACTTGGCATATTCAAGAACAGTTTAAAATCCTACATGTTGACTTTATTTTCTTGACTTGTTAATGTGATGCTACACGTACTTTGTTTCATTCATTGTTATTTTTGGTTGTTTTGCAATGCAGCGCCATTAGTGCCATTTGCGATGGATACCAGTGCTTTTAATATTAATGATCAAATATTGTTCGTGCTGCATCATTTCACATCCGTAATATAGGTAAAATAAGGAAACATTTAAAGCTAAATGCTACCAAGCAAATTATTCACTCTGTTGTATTTTCTCGAATGGACATGTGCAACTCACTTTTAATCGGTCTTCCAAATACTCAAATTGAAATTGAACGTCTTCACTGAATTCAGAACTCTGCTGCTCGTGTTATTTCCTTGTCAAAAAAATGCTCCACACCTATTTTACATGAGTTGCACTGGTTACCTGTGTATAGCAGGATTATTAGTACTATTGCTCTGTGTGTTTAAATCTCTCACTGACAGTGCCCCGGCATATATTGATGGTTTGCTTAAACCTTACAATCCGCCTCGTAAACTCCGTTCTGACAATTCAAACCTCCTCATTGAGCCTAAATCTAATCGTTCATGGGGTGACTGATCTTTTTCTCATGCCGCACCGCGTCTATGGAATAAACAGCCATCAGATGTCAAATCATTGGTTTCTTTGATCCAATTTAGAAAAACCTAAGAACTCATCTTTTTAATGAAGCGTTTGCATAATGTTGTTTACCAAGTATTCTGCTTTAAATAGTATTGTCTTTTGTATTTATTATTTTAGTAATCTTGTAGTTTTGTACCAGAGTGCCATGAGCACATTTGTGGATTTGTGCATTTTATAAATTTTCATTATTATTATTATTATTATTTATTATTATTAATGTTCTTTAATCTGTCAATTATTTTTGTGAAATAGTCCAGCTCTCAACATTAAAAATTCAGCTTACCTTAAAAACGGTTTGTCATTCAAGTTTATTGTGTATATTTGTGTGGGTTCTGATATCAAGCACTGCAGTACACACAAATAACAATTGTTGTATTGTAAAATATGCATAAACGTTCAGCATTGTGTGCATAATGAGAAATGAATTGATGAACAAAACTTGCATGTAGTGTTTTTTTAACGTTCTCTGCCAGATTATTTAACAAAAATGATGTAGTAGAAATGGATTTTTTTTTATCAAAGTCTTGGTGCCTCAAAATGTATTAATCCATCATGGAATGTTCAGAAGGTGAGATTACAGCTTTAACTAGTAAGATTAAAAATGAAAAATGAACACAATTGTCCACCCGGTTGAAAACGATGCCAAATATCCAGGACGTCACTGTAGTATTTTTTGAAATTGAAAGTTCTGTTGGGTTAGTTGTCTTTTTAGGAATGGCAGTAGGCCTACACTTAACACACAAGTACAAATTAATTGCTAGTCCATAAAATGTGCTGAAGTATGTGTGGAACTTTCTCCCACTGCAGTATAAATGTTGCTGAAAGATTGGCTTGGGATTGTGCAGCCATAAAATAAGGCCAATATTCGTCCTGGGTGAAGTTCAATTAAAAGAAATTCTGCGACTACGGTGCAACGTGATTAATGTTATAAGTGTGTGCATTCTTTGTTGGAGGGATAGGCTACTGTGTACGTTCCCTTTTTGGAGGGATACTGTATATATTTGTAGACCGAAGAAGACGGCACCAGAACAAATTTACAATCGGCGCTGTGTATCATTCAATCGGAGCTGTACAGGAGGCCTTATATTTGTAGTGGAAACTGGGTTTTTAGCTAGTGTTTACACAGGTAGCTTAACTACATTGCAATATTGAGTAACACTTTCTCATCATTGGTTTTTCTATCATTGTGCACAAAGGGTTATCATCAACTGGTAAATTTACTTCCACCTGTCGGGTTTGTACATTACCTAAATCAATAGGACATCATTTGGCCCTGAACAGTGAAATACTCAATGACCAGCTACATGTACATGTGTACATCTGTTCTCTACAAGGTACATTTAATTATTGAAAAACTTGTCCCCCAAAAATCCTGTTAGAAATGGTTTAATTCTTTGCAGAAAAATTAGACCCAATTTATACAATAAATCATATAGGCCTACCTTCTCCGTGCAGGTGTGTGTATACTATATGTGTATGGTGAATTGTAAACAAAAGTATGAGGGCCCAACCCTGAATTTGCTAATTTCTGTTTGAGTAATTTTTTAATAAAAATCCTAAAAATGTTAAAAATGCGATCCTATATATTCCTAGCTTTGGTTTCTGCTCATGTATGTAATCAACATTGTTTGTGATCCCATGCATTACACATGAAATGTACAATATTGTACATGTACATGGTGCTAGCTAGTTTAATGTCCGTGTGTGTAGAGGATTCTTTGATCATACTCTGATCCTCAGATGATGTCTTGATTTACATGTAATGTATGTGCATGGATTACCTGCCAAATCAACATTATCAATAGCCTTGTTCCAGTCCCACCTTTTTGTGTAAATGGATCTGGATCGCCTTTTGATTGTGAATTATTTCCCTTTGGGGTTATTCTCTGTCTTGGCTTCTGTTTAATTTACTTTTTTGCTTTTTATCCTCTGTTTTTGTGTGTGTCTTATGTCTCCTGATGCCTGAACATAAATAAATCAGAGCACTGAATGTAGTTGATCAAGATCCCTTTGATTACAATAAGTTTAATAGACCATGGCATACATACTGGTACACAAATGCAAAGACCATCTGTGTATAACTGGGGTAGAGGTCATTCAGGTCAAGGTGTACTGATACACAGTGGGTGTGGTCCATGTGTGTGGGTCCATTCAATCCATGATTCAATAAAAGGGTGTGTGGGGGGAGGGGTTGTCAGTTACATGTAAGTGTCAAGTAAGCATTTACTGAATTGGATAGGAAGAAGAAAGTATGCTTTTAGACAGTTCTTTATTGAAGTTGCATTATAATGTACACAAAATGAAATGTGCACACACCCAGCCTGAAAGTTTGTACGTTAAGACTGTTTATACAGTATCAGTCTCTTGTTTTTACTTTTATCATCCTATGGTATCATTTACTTAAAGAACACAAAAGAACTTACATGTACTAAGACATAAATGCACTTTTGTGTAAAAATATATTTTTTGTTTCTTAAATAATATTTAAACTTTCCTGGTGAATGCTATCAATTAATTGTTTTTCTCAATTAAATGTCATAACCAAGACACATTTATACCCAGATCCAAGGGGTAAAATGTGTACACATTTACAGATGGGTTTCTTATAATCAATTTACATGTCTGTACATGTGTAAATCAAAAGGTAAGAGTGGGGAGTACCCCTACTCAGTGTGTCTTTGGTAACAAGTGAAGCAATTGTCTTCAAATGGGTGATAACTAATTTTTGTGTGAGGCATCCTTGATTTTATTATCTGACAGTATATTTATTTTAAATTATTATGAATATAAGTTACCTTTCTGGTAATGAAACCAAGGAACACTTTTGTACATTGTAACTGTGTTTTAAACTGTAACCCTGTAGATCTGAAGATACCTGAGAAGATGATAGAGAAAGTACAAATACAAATGTGTGACATAAATCCATGACTTTTCAGAGAGTTGAATTGCGTTCTTCATGACACATTTTGCAGCCTTGTACATAACAGATGTTGTTTTTAATCTTGTTATCTTTTGCAGCCTTGTGTATTGATAGTGACTTTCAGACGTTCTGATGATTCAGTCATAGTGCATGGAACTAATCTATGTGCAGAATGGAAACCAGACTGCTCTGTACTTGCAGTTGGGGTGAGTTGAAACATGGAGGCAGGAGATGGTGGTATTTTTGACCGTGTAAGGCATGTGTGAACCAAATTTACATGATTCAAAAGAAGTAAAATAAATTTTGGGGGGGTTATTTTTGTTGTTGTCATTTATTTGGCCATTGAAACAGGCAGTCAAAATAAGATAAAACTGTAATTGTGATGCCAGGAAATTAGCTGTTGAAAGCGCCCTCATGCGGTCAAAACTACGGTCAATTGATGCTGGCTTCTTCTGTTCTGGGCCCAATTTCTTATACCTGTTAAGTACCAAAAAATGGTACTTAGCCCAGAAGAATCTTGCTTGGCAAAAACTGGTTGCCTGTTAAGAAATGATGTGCATCGTTTGTGACTGGTTCCCTGCTTAGCCCAGAAGAATCTTGCTTGGCAAAAACTGGTTGCCTGTTAAGAAATGATGTGCATCGTTTGTGGCTGGTTCCCTGCTTTTTGGGGGGTGAAATTTTGGCCCTGTTGTGTTGAGTACAACATATGTTACATGTGTAACAAAAGTTATAGCTTTGTGGGTGTGTAGCTGCTGACATTATCAGACAACATATTGTGCAAGTCATACATGTATGTTAGGCCCCGTTAAACGGCACAATTTGTTTCCTTTATGCGTTGAAGCAATGTGGCTGGGATCTCAAGGTTGTGAAAAATGTTCAAATCAGAAGGACAGTGTATTGTTTACCGGTTCCACTCATACTAATACACTGATGTGGACGTAATGTGTAACATTCATAAAGATCATTTACAATTTCCATTTCATGTAGGCCGCTAACCTTTCTAGTTGTTTTGTACATTTCAAGTGAACATACATGCACATGTATGTACAAGGTATGCATACAAAATGATTTAAAAACACCTACAGGTGTGTATGTTAGCCCTTGCTGTTGGGTCATATAGGCCTACTGATGCAATACACATGTTCATCACTCTCTAAACAGTCAAGAATTAATGTGGAATTTTCACTTTAAAATAATGATGTGTTTCCTCAACAATTTTGAGGAATATTTCTTAAGGGAAGTGTTTCCCAATATTCAACAACATTAGAAGTAATTCTTAAATTTTAAATCCCTCGTCACACCCTAACTTATGGACATGTACCATTTAAAAACTATAAGCCAAAGGCTGGTATGGATGTAAGAACGAGCAGGTATGTGTGTGTGTGTGTGTGTGTGTGTGAACAGAGGACTAAAAAATACTGGTACATGTTCCTGCACTGGTTAGCGTTGGACAGTTTTGTACATATTTATAAATATAATGAGTAATTTCAGTATTAACCACCATAACAACCTACTGGATATTCCATAATACATTAGTCCACTTTTGTATTCTAGCAAAGAGATCAATATAGACCATCCTTCATTCCATTTAACCTCAATAAAAATACAGCAGTTTCTGTTATTAAAAATACTTTTTGCGATACTTTTGTAAATTAAAAATCGCAAGCAGAACCCAGCTTGTCCAGCTGGGAGGATCATTCCCCCCACCCAAACCTACCAGTCCATGGCTTATTAATCATAAATAATAATTTGATAAATTTATATTGCGCTCTCTCCAGGACCAACCTGTTTGAGGGCTCATTACTTTACATCAAAATTCCAGTGACAAATTTCAAAACAGTGAAAAAGGATACAAGTTTACATACATACAGTTTGCATTTAAAACATGAATAAGCACAAAGAAATGCATACGTATCAAACAATAACAAACTAAAACAATTAAGATTAAAAACACATTACAAATCACCAAATGTCTTCCTAAATATGAACATTTTGAGTTGAGTTTTGAACAAACTTTGACTTAAACTCATTCATGTTCAGAATACAGACCTACAAAATGTGTAAAAGGAATAGGTTTGCAGTAAAACTATGTGAAATATCTCTTGAGATCTGAGAAGAACCAATGATGTAAATCAGTAGGCCTGTTTATAATAGAAATCTGAACACATAAGTTGTATGGTATGCTATTGACAGTCATGAAATTAACAGGAATAAGTCTCAGGGATGTCCCCAAGGGAAGGAAAGGGGATGTAAATTGTATGGAGATCTACATTGTGTATTCAGTTCATTGACTTCCCCTTGAAGTACACTCATTAGTTTCACATACAGACACTGTGTTTACATAGTATGTACACAATGTATGGCCGGTTGACATTTGAATTTATATTTCATGAAGAGTGTGGGAAAGGTTTGGGGTCATTAACTTTGGTGTGTTTATAAAGTGTATCAACAGAAAAATGCTGATGTCGTCAGGAGTTTTCATGACGTGCAATTGAGTGTTATGAAAAAATCGAGTCAAATTTTTCACAGTACTATTTTGAGAATCCTTCGTATAAATTGATAACAAAAAAGCAAAACTTCACAAACCAGTATAAAATTCATAAATTTTGTGCGTAGGTTATGCCCAATGGAGAACATTAAAGTAATTTTGCCTCATCTATACAATTTGTTAGGCTGGTAATTTTTCAGGAATTGTTCTTATTCTTCAGGATACTTTTTATGGATCTCCCCTTGACTTCAAATTTCAATCAAGATTTGAATTTACCATCAAGGGGAGAAAAGGAAAGAGAAAGCTGCATTTTTTATGCAAACCATTAAAAAGAATCTTACAAATCAGCTCAGGGTTTTATTGCTAGACTTCTTTGCACTTTGGTACTTTGGATTTCTGTATCATTTCTATCAATACATAAAATAAGTATTATTTGCTGGTTTTCTTTGCAGACTTCAGGGGGTCATTTGTTGTTATTCAAGTTGCAACAAGAGGGCACTCATCACCTCTTTGCCACCAAGCAGTCCAGGTAGGTCAGAGGTCAGATGTACAGTATTACTGAAGACTGTGACAGCCTTAGTCTAACCTTTATTGGTAGTTGTAATGACCAACTTGTTATAAAAACCTGCATGAGTTTTTGCTGCAACAACTTCTTTCAGATACAATGAAGGGGAATATCAGTCCATTCTTTGAGGTTCTTGAACCTTTCCTAAGTTTGTTGAAACCTGCACACTATGTACAGCAGCCATATGTTAGTTGTATAATATTGTTAATTTCCTTTTTGTTTTGAACCACAATAGCTCAGTGCATTACCGATGTGATACTACTGAAGCAGATACTAATACAGTGCCAATGTTGAAGATTGATTATGCTTATACAATGCAAATCACCGGTGGAATTAACAGGTATGTCAATTATTATGTAGTACAGGTGGTGTTTACACTCAAATGAATACATTGAGGTCTAACCACTCAGAAATGAATGATTTATGAGTACCATGATTTTGTCTGTTTTTGTTGAATGAAAATGGAAATTCGAGCATGCAGCGTAAAGTCAGTTTGTTAAACAAGACTGATTTAGATTTAAGTTTTTGTTGAGTTCTTTCATGAAATGGGATTGGCAGTAACGTTGTATTAGTTGTGATTTTATTCCAAAACCTCAGGGGAGGGGTGACTAAATTCATTTTCTTTCTTTTTCTAAATTTTATTCTAGGGGATGATTAATTTGGGATTCGTTGGATGATTTCAACCTGATACAGATGATTTATTTGTCAGATTTTTCTTCTTTTTTATCAACTTTGTCAATTTTTTTCTCAAACTAGTTAAAAAACCAAAGCAGTTTAACTTAGAAATAAAAATACATTTATACTAGTATAAAGTTCAATGAATATTTTTTAAGTAATTTCTGATTAGACCCCTTTTCGCTCTGAACAAAAAATGAAAACAGTTGACATTATGAGCATAAGGTGGCTTGTGATTTCAAGTTGAGATTTCCAAGCTGTCTGTGGATTAGAAGGAGCTAGTCTCATCTAATCTGAAGTCCTGAAGCAGTGTAATACTTGACTTAAATGATGTTATCTTTTCTCTAATGTCTCCCACAGTCTATGTTGTCTTAAGGATGACCTTTTGGTTGCTACGGGCAACGGTCTATTGATGAGAGTAGGATGGGATGGTAGCACACGTCACATGATGGATATTTCAATCAGAGCGATTCCATTCTCGATAGATCTTCAGCAGTCAAGAGGTAGGTCATATCCATCAGTTGATGATAACAGATTGCAGTGCATCATTTGTGTGTTAATGTTCTTCATATCACGTCTCTCAAGTCGGATAAATCTGAAGGGTGTAGACCAGGGCCCTAAGGAGATTCTGATAGTCAGTGTTGGTTATCTTTTCAATCTAGGTTTTATCTTGGCATCATGAACACTATGGAAAGGGTGACATGCTGTACTCGTGTGAATTTAGCTGCAACAGTTTAAAGAGATGGTAAAATATGATTGACTTCAATGAATTACTGACTTTTATGAATACCGAGCTCTGCTTAGCACCGAATATGGTGCTTACTGCGAATAGAATCACGCTTTACAGGTCATCATAAGGTCAAAATTCTGTGATAAGGAATGGCATGAAATTGGGTTCAGATTGCAAACATGAACAAAAACTGAACTGGCAATGTCACATGTGAAACTTATTCATTTTTGATAATGTACATTCTCAAGATACTTAACTTCTCAAAACTATTGGCCAAATTCACCTGATGTCATCACCCACAATAAACCTTATAGGTTCGCCTTCATCTTTGAGGTCATATGCAACATTGCATGTGTGTTGTAACTGTTTTTACCTCAGGGCGAGGGTGCCCTTTCATGTACTAAATGCTCATAGCAGACATGGTATTCTTCCTACATACAAATGTAAGTCTGATTTCTGAATTTTTGCCTTTGTACTCAGTAAAATGTTCCTACTTTCTTCCAAATATCATGCCTGTCATCGTAACGTCATCTGCACAGGTTTATATATTTAAGTTGCGCCATATTTGGAGTCAGCTTCCCCCATGTGTTACTGTGCAGTCCGTATTTTAGGCAAAACGCACGGAGTAAAGCGTGCACCATTACATCTTTATATGCAATTTGACTCCCAAAGTAACAGACCATGGGCAGACTGTAGGTGTGTATGTGACGTTAGTACATTGGTTTATATAAGCTTGTTTCATATTTATTCACACTTCTCAAGATGTAAAAACACTTCAGTCAGAATAAGTTATTCAAAATTTGGGTACAATGCTGTCTCATTATACTAAATCAATTTTTATCGGCAGTGAGTACGAAGCACAGCATACATTCTTGATCACAACAGGTTGCCATGGTAATCTACTTGTGTAAATACTTGGAAGTTCACATTACATGAATACTGGAATGCCACTAATGGGTTTTATGTTGATCACGTCTCCTTGCTCTATGGTCATATCTTATAGAGTCGAACCAGGTTGAGATAAGGAGAGTATCTGATACACATAACCTAATGTAAAAGGTGTGTCCAGTTACTGTGGTAAACAATGAAGATAGTCTAGTCTTAAGAAAATTACAAGAACACGAAGATGAGACAACCTTTGGTTTCTATCGATAGACCGATCTACTAAGCCCCGCCCACTGTGCATGCACGCCATATGCACTACATGTTTATCGGACTTTTGTCAGACTTTTGGGTGCTCAATCACGTCTGTGATTGGTCAATACAGCAAGGGCGGTGCTTAATGGATCAGTCTTTTTTAAGTCAATGCAGTCGATTCGCAATACAGTGCCCTTTCTACAGTCTACCACGGAGGCAATTTTCCCGAAAAGGATTGATTAAAAAAATCACACTCACAACTCAGCAGTGCAGAGGCAGTTTGGGACCTGTAAATGGCTTAATGAATGTAGAAAACATCCCTTACCCCAAAAATACCATCATATGCTGTAAACACAGAAAAATACAACCTTTCTGATTTGCAAACCACGAACAAACTTAAACAATCAGGGTTGAGGACTTTTTTCCATGATCCACTGCAAAAATGCACTCTCCTGGGAAACTGTAGAGGGCACTCTGTGATGCGAATCACCTGTTTTCAATATTTCATTTGTTACAATAGAGATCTGTACAATGCATAATTCAAACTACATAGAACTAGAATCTGAAGATCGAGCTTGGAGCAGTCGGTGTTGGGTGAAATGAAGGGGGGTGGGTGAAGGGTATAGATAGTTGGGGGTATAAAGTGGCTAGTCTAATCTGACACAATCGTACCATCATAACCGGCAACATCTCCATCGTAGTTCAGGTGATTTTAAAGTATATTGTTGAGGTCTTTCATGGATTTTGGAGCAGTTTTTTGTTACTGCCTGTTTTTGGAATTTGAATAAAAACTCGGCGACCGTGATGGGCTTTGGTATATAGGCCAACGTTGATCGTCGTGGATATAGAAGAAAAATGGGGATTATGTGCACAGTAGACTCTGCACAAACGACTCTGTCCGGATAAACGATTCTGTGGGGTTCACAAACAAACGAAACGACTGCTGCAAAGATTTGAGAAATACCACGAAAGTGTGATAATTAAGCACACGGGTCAAGAATAACACAGCACCTAAGAGAAAACAGAGGGAGTGTGCGCGAAAAACTGAATGGTCTCAAACGACGGCCGGCCGCTGCATGACAAAAAGCACTGAAAAATGCGGGAAAAGTGGTGATTTGGCCATGATGCAAAAACGACATCTTCGGCAGACCTGGAAGGGTGACGACGACACCCTCTGGATTTTTCCCGATATGTTGGTACCCCTCCTGAGCCGCAGGATCCAGCCGTTCCGGACCCTATGTGTGACAAACATTTGAGGTTTTCGCTCTTATTATATTAGAATACCCTGATTAACCAAGACTAGAAGTTGAATGATACTAAGCTGATACTATGTACATTCTTAGAATTGCATTCATATTGTCACAAGTATCTGAAAGAGCTCCGAGCTACCCATGCTGATCTTACAAGAAGGGAAGGAAAGGTGGCAACTATCTTCCACAGATTAACTACTGATTCCATGTTACATTTAAAGGTTGCATTAACTAAATATTAATGTAAGGCACTCAAGATGCAATGTGCAAAAACATTGTATCTTGGTGCAATAGACCGATCCATTAAGCCCTGCCCTTGCTGTAGTGACTATTCACAGACAAGATTGCGCAACCAAAAGTCTGACAAACACATCAGTGTATATGGTGCGCATTCACAGTGGGTGGGGCTTAATGGATCGGTCTATTGAGTTCATGAGAGATACATGTATGACAATGTTGCAGACGTAAACATACATGCAGTGAAAATGCTACATTTATTTGTTTATTTATTTATTCACCCGTTCTCGCACTCACGATCATACCACCCCATACTTGAAAATTTACATTGGCTTCCAATAAGATCTCGTATTGTATTTAAGATATTATTGTTAACTTATCATTGCCTCCATGGAACAGCCCCTGCTTGTCTCCAGGATTTAATTCAACTGTATCAACCGGCTAGAAATCTACGATCAAAAAACAAACATCTAATTTAGTTCAACTGTATCAACCGGCTAAAAATCTACGTTCAAAGAACAAACATCTTCTGTCACCCCCGGCTATTACAACTACATCCTTTGGTTCTCGCTCCTTTCAGAGCGCTGCTGTGCATCTTTGGAACAGTTTACCACACAATGTCAAACAGGCTGTAACTACTGATCAATTTAAAACCCGGGTTAAAACACATTTTGTTCAGTCAATGTTATCACAGTTAATTTTATTCTTTTCTGTCTTTTCAGCATATTTCTTTCTTTCTCTATGGCGCATAGGGACCTTACGGTGATATGCGCTATATAAGATGTACATGTATGGACAATGTTTCATACTCTACTAAACATCAACACCATCACACCCAGAGACCAGTGTTTAACCTGACAGTGTTTGTTATTTATTACAGAATCTACACTTGGTGATACCACACTGTCCTTCAAACAGACACACTACAGTATGATACTATGTGGATTAGCTGTAGTCTTATCAGATGGAAGAGCAGCATTCCTGACTGCTGATAACAGTAAATTTGAACCCAGGGTAAGCATCTTCTTAACATAAATACCCACTCAATACTTGATACCTTATATGTTAAGACCATGATTCTCAAAAAGCCTAGAGCCTGGATTATGTTCACAGCTCAAGAGCCACCTAGCCTAATGGACCTCAATGGAAGACCACTGAGAGTGCTAAGTAACAGGAATGTTAAAGGTTAATGTTGGTATCCTTGTATGATTTGACCTCCAGGCTGTACATGCTGTATGGGCTCCAGATGTCAAGACTGCTTGCTGTGTGGCTATTAATCATAAATATAGACTTATAGTCTTCGGACTCACTAAGTAAGTTGGAAAATGGTTTCTAAACATTCTATATTTAGAACAAGCTCCAGGCTCTGTTTGATGTTGAAGCACTGTGCAGAATGCACACTGCTTCAAAAGGAGCACCAGGCTAGGTTTGACAAAGGCCCTACCTTTCATATCACACAGTATCACCCCCCCCCCCCCCCCCATGTGTAGACATGTTGCCACAGAGCCTCATAACTTTGTTATGTGGTATCGCAACTAAACTTCAGTAAACAATTTGTTTATTTACCCAAGTAAAAACCAGTAAGAAGAACTGATGTAGCCCCACACCCCATGAAAACAATAGTTGATTTATGTAAATTTCCAACCTCAAAGAATATACTTCATTTATTTTTTTATATACAAATAACTACTTCAGTTCCCCATAATTCAAGTACATTTAAATACCTTGTTAGTGCAAAGTTGACGTACATGTTAAACTTGAAAAGAGGCAGATTTGTAGCAGATTTATTTGTTTTCCTCTCCAGTGGGCAAGGAGTAGTGTTCACTCTTGATGAAGTAACTGGTGCCCTGCAGTTATCACACTGGTTAACCCTCTCAAGTTCAGATTTTCCAGGTAATTGCACTGTTGGGGGGAAATCATTGCATATGGTGAAACCTAATAGTTTGACTCTGCAGATAAACAACTGATTTGGGATCGAGGTCGGTCAGTTTCTGACCAACTTCCCTCAATATTTGTAAAATTTCAACCTGCAAGGTGTTTTTGTTAAAGCATTCCAAATGAGTAAAATATTTCAAAATATTTAAACTCAAAAAGCAATGTTTTGCCCCATAGTAAGCATGTAGTTGGTATTGCTATGCAGAGCTGAGTTTGCCAAACTTTAGAGGAAGGAAATCAAATTCAATCAAGAACGAGAGGGAAGACTGTGGAGGAGTTAGTTTTGGGAAGATTAAGGTTAAATAATCATCATCATTATTTACACACAAAGTGAACAATTGTTTACAACTAGGAAATGAAATAACTTAAGACTACTGATATTTAAATACAGGTCTACTTGCAAAAACAACTAACGTTTTATTCAGTAAATAATACAGTTTATATACATGATGTGAAGAAATCACAAAAAGTCGAGAAAAACTGTAAGGTATTTCCATTAACTCACCCAAGAAAACAAGTTACAGGAATCCAATTATCCCATTAGATTGGAGTTGTTATTGTGTATGATTTGTTTGTAGACGGCTGTCAAGCAGCAGGTCCTATATCTACAGTAACATGGACACCTGATGGTTGTGCTTTAGCCTGTGCATGGAGACATGGTGGTCTAGCTTTATGGAGTGTGTTTGGTGCCCTACTCATGTGTACATTCAGTGGGGACTATGGGTAAGGATAGGGGGTAACAAGTACTCTATGGACGGAACATTTCAACTTTGGGCTCAGGAGAAAATGATTCATGTGAAGGCAGAAAGGGAAATGAATGTCTTAGTAAAATAGGTCAGGCCAGACTTAATCAAACAAGATTTTCAAATGACCTCATTGGATGAATCAAGCTTGAATATTGTATTGAACAAAAATGAGAAATAAGTTGTAAACATTTTCTGGAACCGTTTTATTATTTGAGGTAGAGGTCTTACATTCAAACTTTTTTAAACCATCTTGTTTTCTTGTTTTCAAGCAACATAAGTTCCTTACTGAAAAGAACGTGATCAAAATAGTATTTTTGTTTCATGAAAGAGTGAAGTATTGGCACTTAACTTTGTGTGTGTTTAACTTTAGTTAACATAAAATTTGTAAGCATTTTTACAAATTTATGCCAATGCTGTTCCCTCTGTTTATAGAAGATTTGTTTGGGGTTATAATTTTGAAAGATAGAAAGTTCATTTTTTTTTTTATTTACTTGCATAGGTTGTGCCCAGAAACAAGTAGACCATATCCACTGCATGTACAGTCCATGGTAAGTATCAACCTTATGTTAGTGTTGATCACACATTGTTACATACAAAGCTGAATTCTACTAAGGAACCTTGCACATGCAGAACAAAGGTGAAAAGGAAATCTCCACCAGTGGTTATCTCTTGATTATCTGGGAATGAGATTTATTTATTGAAAATGCTTGTCATTGCCAACAGGGTGTCAGCAAGAATTTAGAAATTGAGCTTAAAGTTGCTTTTATTTAAGAAATAGGCTTCCAGATTGCTCACTTACTATACTTTTAAATGTAAATGAATGAAGTAACTGGTCACACGTGAGTGTAGAGATTGTTGATGTGATTGGATAGCAACCCGTGCACCAATTTGTTTGCTCGTACTGCATACTCCTAAATAGTTGAGATGGTTTCAGAAATGTGTAAGATCGAGTGAACACAAGGTAGTAATAATAGTGCAAGGCACTTTGATACTGAGATTAAAAGTGTCTAATAAATGTCTGTTATTACTATCTAAATATGTCAGGTTTGTTTTTCTTCTTGATTTCATGGTAGGACTGGGATCCAGAGGGTTACAATTTATGGATTACGACATCTCCTAAATCCAGTAAAGATAAGAAGCGGATATCTGACTCTGGTATACCCTATCCACCTGTCATTCAGTCAGCAGATCAATCTACTGGTGAACTGGTATTAGTATCATTTGTTAAGAGTGCTCTGACTACAAACCCATGTATGGTAAGTGATGATAGGATTAATGTCATAAAGCTGTTGGTTAACAGATTAATGCGCTTAGCAAAAGCTACACAGGGAATAAGCTGCAAGCGTTGTTAACCACACATACTTTACATGTAAGGATACAGGGATGAGGAGTTTCAGGTGTTTTTTTTTTATATCAGCTTGGTGATAAATGCAGCTGTTATTTTATTGATATAAAAAATCCTGCTCTTTGATCTACTTCTGTAGCGTTGAGGATACTGTTCCTAGAAGTTCCTTGAAATCTCTAACTCCAGGAGTTACCAAAAGGTGGAAATGCCATCATCTCAACATGCCTACTAAAATTTGGATCTTATTTTCAGAACTTTTTCTCAGCAATGACTCTCACCCCTGTGCATATAACTTAAGGTTGTAACCTATTTCTGCTAAGCGAGTTTATTTTGTGCTTAATAATCAATTTCTGTGCTGACTAGCATTATTCAGTTAGGTCAAATTCCATAGAGCTGCTTAAGAAGAAAATATTGCTTAACCATTTTTTGCTGAGCAAAAATGAGCAGGATATCAGTCACAGATAGTACATTGACTTGGTATTTTGGCTGGTAACCTTATCCCAGTAAGCATAATTTCATGGGTGGTGTGGTGGCATGTGTGGAAAGGCCCTTGCCTCTCACCAATGTGTCCCTGGTTCGATTCCTAGCTTGGGCCATAAGTTGGTAGAGTTATGCGTTGGTTCTCTCCTGTGCCACAAGGGTTTTCTCCAGGTCATCCGATTTTCCTCCCTCCGGAAAAACAAAACACTTTCGATCTCAGGCTGTGCTCTGTGGTGATATATGGGTTGATGTGGCTGGCTGCCAAAGGCACCCTTGAATGCCTGCAGCTCAAACACTTGTAGCTGCGTCCTTTTCAATTCAGCTTCTCAGCTGCCAGTAAGGATGGTTAGCCTCCCAAAGTTTTATTATAACTTTGTTGTGTTAAGCTAATTTTTGTGTATATAATAAGTAGCTCTATGAAATTATGCCCTGGTCATACTGTATCCTAGATAGCACGTCATCATCATTGATTAAATACTATCAGGTACATGCACATAAGACTCTAATAACTGCAGTTTCATGCCTGTCATTTCTTCGTTTTTTGAAATGACAATGTTGTATGTGTGTTAACCATCTAGTAATAAAAAGTTGAAGTTTGGAGTTGAATGCTCAATGCATAATCAACTTCTGTTTAGATACTTTGTTGATTTCAATATGGACGATTCTGTAAGAAATAGTGGCATATTAGCTGAAGGACCTACTGTTAGCTATACTGTTAGCTATTGGCTAAGTATGTTTTTTATTGTCAGTTTTGTCTTCTCTGCTTTTAATACATGCACTTTTGATGAACTTATTATTTGTTGTTTTTTTGATACAGACAAATCATGAGCATTTATTCCTACAAGGTGAAGATAGATTATACCTGAATACTGGAGATACAATACTCAAGACAGCTCAACCTGATGTAATGTTGGATAGTAGTAACGCAGTCTCAGTGACTTCACAGGGTAATTCATCAGGTATGGTGGACTCCAACTCCCCCCACCCCTACTCCACCCAGCCATATCATTTCCCACAGCATGCTTTTATCTTGAGCTATCAAATACTTATTGAAATGTTAATTAGTCTTGTAGTCAATTTTCTTTTGTTATAGATGTACATTTATAATAGTTATATTTTATCTAAACATTTGTGTGTGTTCTAGCTAGAGAGGTGAGTCTCCTTGACACAAACTTTGTTTCTTTTTGGCAATCCGTCAGGCTCTAGCTGGTTCTACTCTTTCCTTTTGTTGTTTTTATGATTGTTATTTTTATATTTGTCAGAAACGTTTTTTTTGTGGGGCAATCTGTCAGGCTCTAGCTGGCTCTACTCTTTCCTTTTGTCCATGTTATGATTGTTATTTTTATGTTTGTTTTGTACATGTTCTTCTATTTTTTTGCTGCCCGAGTAATGAAATAAGTATAAATATCTATTCTGTTTGAAGCATTTACATTCCTGAAAAAGCACTACACTTAATAAAGTGAATCTTGTTTTCCCCTTTGATCTTTTGTTTTTGTTTTCTTCTTTCTCAAATGCATAGGGACCTGGTGATGATTTGCCTTTTGTAAGAATCAATTATTTAATATCAAAGATTACATTTGCTCTTTAATTTTTCATAAATATTAAGCATTTATGAATAAATGAAAACTTACAAGTATGCAAACAGCTGTGAATGTTTTGAAGCCTATTCCCCCTAGTCTGTTTTCCTGCCAGGGTTTGTGAATGGGGCGGAGTGTTTACTGTCATAGTACCCCACAGTGAATCCTTCTGATTGCCATAATTCTTACTTACATGTATGTATTTGATGTTGTGACGTTAGTTGCAGATGACTCCATAGTTTCTAGTGTTCTGATTGGTAATAAGCAATGGCAAGTCCTATCTCTACCATATAGCTACATGGCAAGCAACTGGCCACTCAGGGTAAGTCTCGATCAATACATATTACACATGCCTCACTAGCCATGTAGCAATTCATTGTCTCTGTATGAATAGTCGATCAGTTGAATTTAATTGATGTAATAATTGCGTCTGGGATAAATTACAATATTTTGGTTTTTACCCTATGCCCCTACGCTGATGTGTACTAAGCACTGTATACTCAGTCTTATTACACATTGGTGTAGAGTAAAAAATCAAAACAATAGTCAATCAATTAATTTTTAAACATTGAGAAAAGCAAAATGGAAGGTAGGGTACTTCCATTTACATTTATTGGGGCTGGTCAGGTATATTAAGGCAAATGATAACTGGTTTGCATTGACCCCTTGCACTGATGGCACATGGGATACAGTCTCTCCATGGTCTGCCATTTTGGGAGTAAAAATACATGCAAAAATATGGTGCGATTTTGACTGCAAGCAATGCCTATAATGCACATTGCACTGAAATACCTGTGGAATTTTGACTCCCAAAATTTGCACAAGCAAGATTTATCATGGAGTGACAGCAGGTGAATTTTTCACTTGCCTTTCTTTCCTGTGCAAGGCTATGAAAGCCCTATCTTGGAGTTCCTAGTCTCCAACACCTCCAATCAAAGGTATAGACTGTGTAAGTCTTGCACATATGCTGACATTAAAGATTTAGTTTCCTTCACTTGTTAAAGCAACGTGTGTGGGAACCGAAGGTTCCCAGAAATGTTTGTGAGACATGCATTAAAGCAGTAACTCAGGGTTGATCCGTATGTAACCATGTTGTACCTTGGTAAAAACCATGGAGTTACACCTGACGTCATCATCACAATAATCTTGCTTGCCCCATTTTGGAAGTCAATTTCTCTGAGAGTTATAAGTGTGTGTTTACACATATACCTATTGGCTTCCAAAATGGTGAGTGTGGCACAGTCCCTGCACGTGATGTTCATGTAAGGGGTCAATATAGGTTTCAGTGCTAGGCTGTGCTGAAGATTTCATTATTCAGAATAATATGTATATATTCCACTGTACATTGACAAGCCACTTTAGCATCATTGTGATGTATGGTTATATTATTACAGTATGCCGCAGTGGATCGATCTGGACATTGTGTAGCTATAGCAGGCAGATTTGGCATAGCTCATTGTACAATCTTTGCTAAGCGTTGGAAGCTGTTTGGTAACATCACACAAGAGAGAGATATGTCAGTGAGTGGAGGCGTTACTTGGTGGAAAGACTTCATTGTCATGTCATGTTATAACCATTATGAGAATAGACATGAGGTAAGAGTCTGTATCTTGAGGGTTAGCTATAAATATCAGGTGTAATTTCCTTGTGGCAGTCTATCATAAACAACTAAATTGCATTTTCTTTTTTTAGGTGTTTCACTTATGTTTTTTGAGGGGTAGGGGGGAATACTGCTATTTTGACCACCAAGACTGAGTCTGAAAGGAAGTATTAGGCGAGGTACTATTCTGAAAATGATTGCTTCATTATTGCTGTGTATTGTAAGCACACCTGTGTATTTCTTAGCACATCTCCTGTCTTGCCATAAAATATCTCTAGCCCTGTGGTTGAAACGTCTTTTTAATTGTGTGGGGAAACCTTGTTGCAACTTTTACAAAATGTGGTAATATGTGGAGTAACATAGCATCGTATGATGAACAGAGCTATGAAATAAACAAATATCAAAGAAAACTTGGCTGATGCAGGGCTCAAACATGCATGCTCTCAAATACCACATGAGTGGTCTACCAACTGAACTAACCAGCCTTGTGTTGGTGGGTGGTCCATGCCAATTATTTACTGCTCTATTTATTATATATTAAGATTTTAAATTGTTTTCTATTGAGGTGTTTATACGTTGTGCCTGTAGGGAGTCTAGGCTCTGTGGCTCTTTTGTAAATATGTGATTTGATGCACTCATTGACAAAACATCTAACATTTGATTGATTGTAGCTGAGGTTATACCCTAGGATTAGTAATCTGGACAACAGCTTTGCATGTATAACTAAGGTGCCTTATCAAGTGCTTCTACTCAACGTCTTCAAGGATCTACTAGTTGTCTTCTGTGTAGATTATCACATCTCATTGTATAGCATTGAGAGACGAGAAAACTCAGCGAGTAAGTGGCATGTACTTCTTAAAAGTTTATTCCGCCCTTTGAGTGGGTCTTACAAATTTGCCATCTTTAAAAGTCTTTTTCTCTGAATACAAAGGTTATGTACCTTTGTAATCCTGTTGGTGTGTGCGACGTAATCCATGTAGTGAATAGCCTGCGCTTATAACCAATATGGACACATATGATGCTATGACTTTCCAACCTACTCATTCAGGTAAACTGAGTACTCTCCTTAGTTTTAAGGGGCAACCTCACTTTCAAAATCATTATAAAGTATGTTGGTGAATGCAATGAAAAAACTGCATTCCATTCTTTATTCTTGATGTTAGTAATGAAATAGTGCTTGTTAACTGCTAGATTATCTTGGTTGAAATTAAGACCGATTGGTTTACATTTATTGATGAACAATATTTTCTGAATCCTTACAGATCCCATTGCGACTATCAGCAGAATACAAGATCTATCTCTTGCCAACTTTGTGCCTCATCCTACCTCACTGGTCTCATTGACACTCACATCTCTCAGATCAGAAACAGGTCAGTTTACTGATGAAGTCAGTGCAATAGATGAGTTAGAATCAGCAACTCAAAACACTCACTGTTGCTCATTTTAGATTGTTCCATTATGTGAGTTGTATCCACTAACTCTGATCTTATCATAGTATTATAATAATTAGTTTCTTATTTAGTATGTAACTTACCTAGTAACTAGCTCAAGGCGTTGTACAACATCAGCCAAACTTGAACCATTCCTTAAACTTTCTCAACTCGCTGGGGAGCATACAACCTCTAGCTGCTTATGTAAGCACTGAGGGATTAATCCAACACAATACCACATCAGCCCTCTTGGGTTCCTATTTATACACCTGGGTTAAGAGAAGCAATGTATGGTCAAGTGTCTTGCTCAAGGGCACAAACATCATGGCCAGCCAGGCTGGGATTCAAACCCTTGCCACCAGAACTGAGTTGGATTCACTAGATTGTAGTCTAAATGTATTAAGTCATTACAGATTTATTGACACCAACTAGGTTGAATTATTAATGAACAAGTTATCTTAAATGTTGAGTTGTAAGTCTTGTATCTGTAATGACTTCTGACTGTAAAGACGTATTAGATCCAGACCTGGGATCATTTATCATCACCATTGATCGATTACATCTTGGATCCGCTAGGATTCTAACATTTACCTCAACTGTTGAGCCAACACATTTATTTGGATTAACATGAATGTTTTCAATCTTAACCATTGACAGTTTCCCCAGAAGTAGCCAACCATACCAAAGAGGCAGAGAGTCTGATCACCAATGTAGCTGGTAGATTACTGATGCTACAAAGAGATCGACTTAAACCTCCATCCCAGACCAATGCACCCCTGGACAAAAGGAAACATAACGAGGTGAGGCAATCTGGGCAGATAATGGTGTTCTTATTTTACTTTAATAAGGGACATCTGGACAAATGACAATATATTGGGCATAAGAAGGGGATTGTGTATACTGACAAACTTAATACTTCACAAATATAGACTAGCATTTTTCACCCATAAGCAGTTCCCTGATTCAAAACACAAAACCCTTATTTGTCACATCGGTAACATTCCACAAACCTATCAACAGTTTGTGCCTGCCGACCTTTCACCAAGTTGGCTCTTTTGTAAGCAAGAAATGAGCCGAGTCATAACATCTCTTTATTCAGGTCAGAGTAGAGACCCATTAAACATAATGATTATTTGATATCAACTTCTCTCCTCTTTCCTAAGATGCCATTTTGTGCTCCTGTTGTGCTAGCATCTTCTGTTGAGAACATGTGGACGACATCTCGCAGTAATAAAGACAAACCCCACCTCATGGAAGCATTATGGTTAGGATGTGGTGCAGCAGGCATGAAGGTAAAACCAGCATCTCAATAGAAAGGCTACTACCCAAAATATCATGTCATTTTAACTGCTATTGGTAGTTCCTGATGATATTTAGTTGGTGAATAAATTTGTTGTTTTTTTCTACAACAGTGAAACGCATGGACAATACCACAATGTCATCCTGATCCTTATTTGCTCGATTTTTATTTCAGGTTTGGCTTCCACTATTCCCACAGAACAACACTAAGCATCATCACAGCTTCTTATCAAAGAGAATTATGCTTCCTTTCCAACTTAGAATATACCCGCTTGGTAAGTCTGTCTCAGATCTACAAATATCCCTCCCTGAGTGGTAATGCAACACCCAAACCTTTGGCTACTGATGCCTGCTTCTATGCCAGGCACGGTTATCACTAAATCAAATAAAATCAAGTCAAACTAGTGGATAGATTATGAAGGAATTGGGGTTGAACATCCTATTCTGTTTCGTATTTATTTACAGTATTGGTTTTTGAGAAGTAGATGATAGTGGAATCTTAGAGCGTATATTGACAACAGATTTGTCTTTCTGTATTTCTAGCCGTTTTATTTGAAGATGCTGTTGTTCTTGGAGCAGCTACAGACACCTTAAGCTATGAAGCTCAGACCCCAAATGCTGCTGATAATAAGCCAACTATCCTGCCATTCTCAACATTAGAACGAACTGTAAGCAATCCCCCCCCCAAAAAAAAAAAAAAAAAAAACCAGTTGTAGTATGATCTGGGGTGGATTTCACAAAGTGCTAGGACTAGTCTTATCTCGAGTTAGGACAAGTAACCATTCCTAACTTAGAGGAAATGTCATAAGTTAGGACTAGACCTAAGTTAGGACTAGTTTTGTGAAATCCACCCCAGGACAACTTAACCCCCTTGCAGACATTTCACATGTAGAATGTGGAAAGCAACACAGTGTCCATCGGTAAAAAGAAAGATATCTTTGTCCTTTGCTGAAGTTAACAAAAGTTCACAATAAGTATGGTTAATGATAAATTTATCAAATCATTTTGGGGCAAAATTATCATCCTAAATGTAGTGTACTTGGATGAGCAATTAAAACTTAGCCAACTTCTTGATGATAGTAATATCCTTAAGCCTCACTAGTAAAGTGTCTCTTATGTCCTTGTTCTGCAAGTCTCATTTCTTATGCTAATAATTTCACACTAGATCAACTGGGGAAAAAGGGGCTGGATGATTAATGTTGTTTTAGATAAGAGATTGAATTTTTGGGGCAGTTTTATTGTTATTATTAGTATATAACTCAATTTAGCTGTTACCCAAATTCTTTAATGTTAAAGTACCCTCAAATCTTACTTTTGATTTCAGACCCAGATTTATCTGCATCATATACTCCGGCAGTTACTCAGAAGAAAGTATGTCAGCTCTCTGTACTCATCTAGTCTTGTTTGTTTCTTGAGTTATACAATGTGCTTCCTCTCTTAATACCAAGTAATAAAATCCCAAATCGTTGTGGAACTGCTTGATGTTATATTGTTATTGAATGCAAAATTGCATCAATTTGTATAAAGTTTCATCAATGCAAGATTGCTGAATCTTGATTTTGTTATAAATCTTGCTCAAAAGAGGTTCCATGCAAAGTGATGTATCTCATCACCATTAGTTTGTTGTGTGCATCTGGTATAGTTATTGTGAGGTTGTTGGTGCAGTTTTGAGTGTGTGTTGTGTTAAGGCTGTTTTTGAGGTAGACTTTCTGTTTTCAATGACATGATGGTAAGATGTAGCCCATTTCTGAAAACACAGCAAAATATATCAGTTATTATTTTCATTGCAATAAATTGCAACTTCATCAAGTACCAGCACATGTTAGATCATCTTTCCAGCTGACTAAACGAAAACAAAAAAAACACAGTTATTTTGGAAGATGAGGTTGATACTCTTGGAAATATCAGGATGTGTGAGAAATTAGTCCTTTTAAAAATCACAAATCATTGGATGAATCATTCTGTATTTTCAGAGTATTTACTGAGCTATTATTCATGATTGAAACAAACTGAATCTTTTTTTTTGTGGCAGTCTTGGAATTCATGCATTACAGATAGCAAGAAGTTGTGTATCTCTACCGTACTTCCCTCATGTATTGGAATTAATGCTGCATAGTGTGCTAGAAGAAGAAGCTACAGCATCAGAACCTATACCAGGTTAGTATAGATTAATGAGTGATAACTAATACAAACCAGGTTAGTAATGGTTAGTATAGACTTGTACTTCTATCTGTCTGGAACTGATGCAAAGTAGTGTGCTGGAAGAAGCTGTAACCATCAGAACTTTAACCAAGTTAATGTTTGTTCATAGATTGATAACTAGCATAAACCAGGTTAGTAAAGGTCAGTACATAGACTAAGTTAAGTATTGGTTAGAATTGATATAATGAAACTCGGTCTAGACAGAGAGCTGAATGTGCTCCCACTCTCTATTAGAGAAGCTGTTTCTTTTAATATTTTCAAGAAACTGTTAAAAACATCAGTGTTTCTGCATGATGTTTAATTTTTGTTTAATATTTTGTTTTGTTTTTGTATCTTTTTCCCCCTGCCCTATGGCAGGAGTCTGTAATGGAACTTAGACCCATTTGTGAATAAGTCTGGTATAAATGATATATGTATGTTTATTTATGTAATGAAAATGTCTCAGAATGAGAATCTAAATCAGTGTAGTATAAATTGATAACTATTTAGATAGGCCGTCGAGTTATGGGAAAGAAGATTTCCTTTTGCATGTCTGCATTTGCTTTTTGAAATATCAAATTGGTCTAATCTTGAACCCTTATGTTGTGTTATCAGATGCCTTACTCCCTCGTGTGGTGGCCTTTATTGAAGAATTCCCCCAGTTCTTACAGACAATAGTTCATTGTGCAAGAAAGACAGAGATTGCACTATGGCCATACCTCTTCAGAACCATAGGAAGCCCTGAGGAACTGTTTGAGGTAAGACACTCTAACCACCCCTCTCACACCCTAAGAATCACACAGCTATGTTTGGATGATGGTAAACAAGAGAAATATGAACATAATGTAGTGTAGTGTCCTCACTTTTAATTCTTCAAACCAAACATAATAGTGTAGTAACCAATAAAAGGGGAAACCTTAATTTATTGAAAAGTTCATTTATATAATAAGCGGTCTGTAATTAAAGTGAGAAGGGGACTTATGTAAATTATGTATAGCTTAAATGTTGTGGAAATAAAATGTTTACCAAAGTTCACTTTTAAATTTAACCTTAATTTTTGTTTTTAATTTTAGCAATGTATAAAAACTGGTGCCCTGCAGACTGCTGCTTCATATCTGCTGATCTTACAGAATCTTGAACCTCCCAAAGTCAGTAGACATGTGAGTACCAGGGAACTCAATTCAAAGAAACTCAATTCAAAGAAGAAATACTGACATCTCTGTGAAAATTATACCCTTTGTATTAGGGTGGGTTGTGCATGTTAAAGAACTCAACATTATTGTTTATTTTGCCAATTGTCAAAGTACATCAACGTAACTTCAGGATAAAGAATACAAAAACAAAGCAACTACATATACTGATTGAAATAAGGGAATTGAGAATGGTTAGAAAGAAAATTAGGGCACAGTGTACAGGGGACATGGGGGAAGAGTGATGGGAAATAACAGAAAAGGGTTGGGGGGTTGAAAATACATTGAGAACAAATGTAACCCATTTCAAGCTAGCCAGGATTAAAAAAAGTGTACTCAACACTGACACAAAAGCGTGGCGTATCGTGGCCAAGCAGATAAGAATACTGGACTCAAGCTCTGGTGTTTCTGATCAGCAGAGTGTGGGTTCAAGTCCCGGTCGTGACACTTGTGTCCTTAAGCAAGCCATTTATTCATTATTGCTGTGTCCTTCGGATGGAACGTAAAGCCGTAGGTCCTGTGTGTTGTGTAATGCATGTAAAAGAATCCAGTGCACTTATCGAAAAGAGAAGGGGTTCGCCCTGGTGTTCCTGGTTTGATTGGCTGCAGATTGCGCCACAGCACCTTGTAAACCGTTACATGGTGCTAAAGGAATAGGTCTCATACTTCAAAAAGTAACTCCGAATACCTTGCTGGAAAAATATTCTAATGTACTGTGGTCTAAATGAAATAGCGCTATATAAAAGCCCAGTGTATGTATGTATGTATGTATGTAAAGCCTGTTAGTGTTAATCTAAACTTAAAAATGGAATATTAAAGCTTTGATAATTAAATAAATACAATTTAAAGTGTCACGATGAAATATAAACATGCACATGTTAAAACTTTAACAAAATTGATGTGAATTGGTCATTTAAATAAACTAAATGCTAATCTGAAAAAGTATTTATTTTGTGTGAACATAAATTCAATCTGTCCCATGACGTAGATCTTGGTTTAATTTTCTTGATCTATTATTCTGTTAACTGTTTATTGCATTTATTTTTCAGCATGCAACCCATCTATTAGATGCAGCACTTGAACATTATGAATGGAAACTCTGCAGAGATCTCCTGAGGTTCTTACGTTCAATCAGTGCAAGTGACTTTGAAGTCTCAAGAACTCCACCTGCAAATCTCAACAATTCCATCGTCTTCCCCCTGGGTAGCCCCACCCCTCTGCCTGCCAAGGAGGGTGTGACCAATCACAAGAGAGGGAGGCATTCAAGCAAAGGTGGGAGGGCGCCCTCTGTGGTGAATGATAAACAGGAAGTGGGGGTTGAGAAGAGGTATGTATTGACCACTACACTAGGACTGCACAAAATCAATTCTGAAATGTGACTGGAATTTAATTTTGACCGTACTTGTGACACAGTGAGTTAGATTTATAATGTGTTTCCTTGAAACTGGGGCTTCTCCTCATAAAAAATTAACACTAACTATAAATTGTTGTCAAAGTTGTTTAGAATAACTATCAGAGATTAAAGACACCTTAAATTGCTTGTTGTATTTTGATCTCGGGTAATTCCTTCTGTTTTTTGAGTTGAGTGTATGTATTTTTTGATCTATTGTCATTTTTTTCTGTAGCCGTTCCAGCTCTTTATCCAAGACAAATGATCAGATAACAACAGCTGAAGAGTACTTTGTAGATTCCATTCTCAGTCGTCATGCTCGTAAGCTTCTTGCATCCATGAGATTAAGAGATCTAGGGCTCTATGCTGCTGACTTGGACTTTAAACTACAGCCATGGCTTACCAAAGAAAGGTTGGTATTCAATAATTAAAATAACAACTCAGTTTAAAGAAGGTGGACAAATGAAATCAGAATGTGGATCACCATGCCAACATGAGTTGAAGCATTGGAGCAACAGTCGCAGCTGATAATTTAGACACATCCTTGGATAATGATTCTACAATCAAAAGTAACAATTTGTGACAGTAACAATTCTGTAACTTTGTTGTTTTGACAAATGATATGCTTTCTTTCTTCCTTCTTGTCCATGACAGGAATCGTGTTGCCAAAGTTGAAGACTATGAAGCAGCTTTGAAGAAACTTCATCATGACTTTCAGTGGCCTTTACCTACATTAACTACAGGTGCTGCAAGCATTGGAATCAATGCAAATAAATCACCTAGTAAGTACACAGTAGCTAGCGTTATTTCCTTAGCTGTATTATTATCTAGTTCAGTCTGACTGCCTTGATGTTTGGCTGTGCCTTGGTGAAAACTTGGCTCAACACAGAGAAGTTGCATAAATTTACTCTTTTCTTTGTGTTTGCTAATGATTTAATTTCTATTTGATCATTGATTATTTCTTCATTGTCTTATATTCAGGTGCTTTATTATTTGCGTTGTTGTTTATTGTTTTAATCAAATTATTTTGTATTATACATTTAGTAAATATTAAATATGTAGTAATATATGCAAGGCTCCAATGAAAACAGACTTTAACATTTTGTACAAACCCTGGGTAATGAAATGGAATACTCAAATAACAAATAGGTTTTGTGTTGAAAAAACAGGTTAGCAACAGAAGTGTAATGGCACATATTTTAATTGCCTCTACAACCAATTTTAGCATCTTGAAATATTAATAAGACAACATTGAAATTTTTTTTTTCTGTTTTAAACATCTTGTTAAAGTTGACTTATTGATGGTGCTGCTTTTAGTCTTTTGTTAATTTTGTTGTTCTCTCTTCAATCTTGAAGGTTTGTTAGTGAAGTCTTCCCCTCCATCTTCCTCATCAATCCAAGCTCAGATGAATGGTCTGAAGATGTCTGGAGGAGACAGTGAATCTGAGAAAGTGACTTTACCTGTAGCTCCATTACCACTAAACAGAGATCTGCGTGTATTAATCAGGCCAAATAGTTTAGCATCTGATAGTACACATAGTGAAGTCAGAACGGAGGAAGCTATTCTCAGATACCCATCAGCAAAAGGTAAGCATGGTCTTTAGAATAAAGAAATCCTGCTCTCTGATCTACTTCTTAAGCACTGAGGATAGTGTGCCCTGAAGCTTCTTGGAAACTATAACTCCAGAGGTTTCCAAAATGCCATCATTTCAACGTACTCCCAGTTTAGATCCTACTTTCCATAGGTTTCCAAAATGCCATCATTTCAACGTACTCCCAGTTTGGATCCTACTTTCCATAGGTTTCCAAAATGCCATCATTTCAACGTACTGCCAGTTTGGATCCTACTTTCCATATTAGCAATGACTCCCACCCCTGCAATCAGTATCTGACATTTGTTCATTTCCGGGAAATTCACTTCACTGTTTACATTCGCATAAAGAAAAAACTTGGTTATTTCAATTTGTTCAAATTGACAAAATGTTTAGCATTATTTCAGCTTCACATTTATTCTAAAAAAAAGTTGTTTAGACGATATTGTAATGTAAAAAAAAAAACTAGTGATAAGATGACCCTTACATATTCCAGCATTTTCTGTCAGGCTAACTTCTGTCAAGGTGTCCTATGACTTTGTCAGCTTTTCACTCTAAAATTCTACATAAAAAAGTCTATGAAATGGACTTTGGCCAGTTGAATAAAAGCTGTACAATGGTTTACACTTCATGTAGTGTATGGAGTGTGACAAGATGGTAATATAAAAAATAAGTACCTTTTAATAACAGCCAAAACCATAGTGCTTAAAAACTTGCATTTTCTTTTCTTACCGAAAAACAAGTCACTGCAAAGTTAATATGATTTTTATGAATAATTTCTTCAGTGGTTTTGATTATTCCATAAATATTTGGGGATTAAATTTGCTAATGTGTCACAATCCTTCTTATTGATTGATAGGCTCAGATGATAATAGCATTTGTACCACAGAACCATCGGAAGGAAGCTCTTTATTTGGAGACGGCGATAATGTCTTAGAAGACAGTATATGGAGTAGTAATGCTAACTTAGAGGAGTTAGAACAATTCTACTTGCAATTGAGCCAAAGTGGCCCACGACAATCTGACAAAGAACTCAGGTATGTAATTGAGAAGCTGTGTTGAAAATTTAATTGCTTCTCTCACTCTTTTAAAATTACTATAAATCAGTAGTTAAGGTCATATATCTCTGGTAATGAAACCAAGCAACCCTCAAATGTGACTTTAGGACTGTAAGATGTAGTTTGAAGATACCTGTATAGAGAAGATGATGAACAAATGTCACTTTTAGATGTGGGAGGAAAACCACAAATAGGGAAAACCTGCGCAATCAGGTAGGGACTGAAAACCCAATCCACATGCAAGGCTCCAGTCCGGGATTCAAACTGGGGTCACAGAGGTGAAGGGCAGGGAAAGAAACCACTTAGCCGACCTGAATGTACCATCCAGACATTTTCTTTAGACAATTGGACTTTAAAAAACTTGCACAAACAAAGTGAAACAATTCTGCTTAGCACAAAGGATTTTTTGTCTTACTGTGTGAAGGATATAACTTAGATAAACCACATGTATAGTTATGTAGTGTTACTTTCTAGCTAGTTATACAATGTGAAACGGCATTTGTAGAACACCAAGTTTGATTGCTGCGATCAAAATAAACACATCTATGAACATGCACAAAATCCTGACAATGCATTAATCAATGTTTCATCAATTTGTCTTTAACAGGGTCACTTAATTTGATGAAATTTACCCTTCTAATCCTGATGTTGATATGATGGTTATTTCTTTGCAGGTATTTATTTGACATCTTCTTAGCTGCAGTATGTTTAGAATGGACCCTACTTATAGCAATTCTATTGAGAGATCTATCACTCATCTCCAAGGTAGTCAATGTGACCACATCCTCTGATGTTACCCTGGAGGTAGTAGGTCGTATGAGGGAAGGACTGTCATTCTTAGAGCTATGGGCAGACTCAGAATGGTAAGTTCTTCTAAAGCCCTATTCAATTATTTCTGTTGTTTATCTCATGACAAACCTACTTCGTCAAGGTAACAGTAAGAGAAGTTTCTTTTAGTTTGTCTTTTCAACATTTTTATAGAACAGACTTACTGGGTTATATGAGCTAAAGTACAGTGCATGATGAATAACACAACATTGAAAAATTGTCATTTTATTTATTTAATTGATGTTGACTTTTCTTCAGTGTTGAGAAACTCACGATTAGTTAGCATCATAATCATTATTGTGAAAGCTTTGTTCTTATGTCATGTTTCCTGTTATTATGAGCAACCTACTGACCCTTTGACTGGAAAACTCTGAAGAAGTTTATGAAATGTGAAATCTCAGAAGAGAAGGAACGTGTGACACCTGCATTGTTGAGTATGCATGCTTTCTGTGTTGTACACTGATTGATTTTGTTCATCCCACAGCCAAGGTTACAAGCCGCTTTTTGTTGCCATAAGACCTCAGGCCCAGGTGCTTGCCGAGGTGGTAGAGAGGGCCATCACTCCTCCACAGACTCCCCACTCTAGGACCTCATCTACTTCAGATCAATCTGTAGGCCATCAGGAGATCAAGAGACTGGGTTCACATGGAAGTGGAGTAATCTCTGAGCATGAACTCTCTGAGGAAGATGTCTTTGAAGATGAGAAAGGCAAGGATGGGGAGGAGCAAGGATGTATTGTTTCATGATGGAGGGGGCAGGGCTTAAGACTCCAAACCCCCTTCTCTGTGGCTTACAACAATTCTATAGATCAAGTCATTCCAGATTGGTTTCAGATGTACTGGTCAGTTTTTTCCCTGCCATTACTGCAACAGAATTACACTTACATCATGCAGAGGTTTGAATTCACATCACACTGGCACTTTGTACAGTTACATCAATATCCTTGGTCACAGATGCCTGTATGTGTAAAGAAATGAATGCTGGATGCATTTTATGGAATAGTGCCTACCCAGTAATGGGCATGTTATAGTTACTCAGATTCGACTATACTGTAAAATAGTAAGTCAACCATGGAATTCAGATGGAGTCAAAACTAGCTATCCTAATGATATCAACTTGGACCAAACTTCTAATTAATTTTCCAAAAATATTGACCTATGCGTCTTGTGGAAAACAAATAAAAACAGCATTAAACCCGAACAGTAATGACAGATAAGACCTAGGTATGCAATGATGTAGGCACATCGGAAACCTCCACCAAATTTGAAGACGGAAAAATGGTTTTGCATGTTGCTGTTAAAGTGTTATTGAATAACACCAAGATCTCATCTTGAATAGGAGGATCTGAAACAATCTTGAAACTGAAGTATGTGTTGACACAACGTACATATATCTTACATGAGCCACCATAGCTTATTAGGTACAATACATGGTGGCATGACCTAATTAGTAAAAGACTTGTTGGTCTGTTTTTCCGAGACAAAACTCCACAAACAGGTTTTACTTCTGTAATCCGTTAGCTCTTACTGAGTAACCAGTGAAGGTTTAATTCAGAATTAGGCCTAATCCTTTTTACTTTGTCCTGAATTATTGTAATAATACGCCTGATTACTTATCATCTTTCTCTTGCAATCAGGAAGGCCATGTGATCAAACTGTTCCCATGGCAACATTGAATCATCACCACATATACTTGAAGTATACTGTCAGGTATTAGTATGGTCATTATAGGTTGGGGATAGTCAAATTGGTGGACAGTAAAACTATCTACTCTTATTACTATGGTCTTTAATCTTGAGATTGTTTGTTCCATGAATTCATCATTTGTTACTCTGTGCATGTTTTCATTGCATGTGAGATAACCAAGTAGCAGACTTTTCCATTGTTTATGTCATTGTGAACATCTGGTAAGTCTACATCTGCCTATTGTTTTGAAAAGGACCTATACAGTATCAGTTATTTTTAAGATGGAAACTGTGTATAGAGATATCAGAATGCTGGATTTAGACTTCTAATAACAATGCAGCTCTGGTGTAGATTCAGTCTGCAATTCTAAAGCCTTGTACTACAAACTCATTCAGGCAGAGCAGGAAATAAAGCTATGGTTGGAGATTAGGTTGGAAACCACCATTGGAACAAAGAAATGAGTTTGACAAAATTGATTGGGTGTGACAAGAAAGCTGCTGTATGATTCAGGAAGCAAGCAGGATGAACTACGACCCTAAACCTTCTCTGAACCTTCTTGGTTGATATTGACATGGAGTGGTTTCTTGAGAAAGCTGCTGTATGATTCAGGAAGCAAGCAGGGTGAGCTACGACCCTAAACCTTCTCTGAACCTTCTTGGTTTATATTGACAAGGAGTGGTTTCTTGAGAAAGCTGCTGAAGCAAACAGGGTGAGCTAGGACCCTAAACCTTCTCTGAACCTTCTTGGTTTATATTGACAAGGAATGGTTTCTTGAGAAAGCTGCTGAAGCAAACAGGGTGAGCTACGACCCTTAACCTTCTCTGAACATTCTTGGTTGATATTGACAAGGAATGGTTTCTTGAGAAAGCTGCTGAAGCAAACAGGATGAACTACGACCCTTAACCTTCTCTGAACCTTCTTGGTTTATATTGACATGGAGTGGTTTCTTGAGAAAGCTGCTGTATGATTCAGGAAGCAAGCAGGGTGAGCTAGGACCCTAAACCTTCTCTGAACATTCTTGGTTGATATTGACAAGGAATGGTTTCTTGAGAAAGCTGCTGAAGCAAACAGGATGAACTACGACCCTTAACCTTCTCTGAACCTTCTTGGTTTATATTGACATGGAGTGGTTTCTTGAGAAAGCTGCTGTATGATTCAGGAAGCAAGCAGGATGAACTACGACCCTAAACCTTCTCTGAACTTTCTTGGTTGATATTGACATGGAGTGGTTTCTTTGCACACATTTATTATTACTATGAAATATTAATGCACACAGTTAACGATTCCTAAGATTAAGGGACTATGCCAACGTGCAATGTGATATCATGTGGTGATTGCATACACACTCAACCCTCCTACTGTCTGACCATTTAATATGTCCACTGTGGTTTTGAGTTTTGGTTATGCCATGCCAGCATGCAATAAGATTTCATGTGGTGAATGCATACATGTAGACAATACACAATTAAACTTCCATTTGATTCATTCAATTTCAAATGGTTTTGTTTGGTAGTTGCACAATCTTGATGTCAGGCGGTAAAAACATCACTGAATTGCACCTTTAGTTCTGGCACAGTTATATCATACATTACAAATCATGCTGATGAATGTTTAGGACGCATCAGTGAAACCAATTGTAATTGGGTATAGGATTATTGTTACATGTTGATTGTTTACTCGGATGGATTCCATGTTTTTGTTTTGAACCTTTCACATGCATCTTAGATAAGTTACAAAAGGATTGAAGTGCAAGTTGATGTCCCCAAACCAATGTTGTACAGTCTCTTGAATCTAGTTCTACTCAATCTATCTAAGTCAGTCTAGTTTAACATGAGTTATAATTTTCTATCTGCTCTCTCTGTCTCTCTGTACCTGAGGAGATTCAAATCAAAATTTGACATCTGACATTTTTCAGCCACACTTTAACTTTCTTGCAATGAATACTAGGATAGGGATGGATCAAGCTGGGGATGAAATTGATGGTCGTTTATGCCATTTAGAATGTTCTTCATGGTTTATCACAATGTGTAAAATGAGCAGCAATGACGTTTTGTGGGTAACTTCCTAGATTATCATTGTATTTGATAGCGAGACTGAGCTATATGCATTTATGTACAATAATATATTTTACAAATGGTGCTAAGACTTTATTATATATTTCTACACGTAGTAACATGAAATCCATCAGTATGTTTTATGAATGTTTGTGTACACTTGTATATATACCTGTATGTTTTTGTGTCATATTAAACTACACAGTTAATTTAATGTTAGGTGTTATTTTACACAAACTTCCATTTTGTAGTAAATTGCCGATGTTGTAATGTGATGTTTAGACAAAGGTGGCAACATAAATGCAACTTCTCATGCTATATGTTTGAATACACTTTCAAACATCAACACAACCTTGTCGGAGATGAATATTTCATAGATTAAATATTTCTATCACTTCTTTTATTTGTATTAAATGTTAATCTTGAATCAATGCCAAGACATTTGTGAGTGGTTTCCTGAGAGTAAGATTTGAGCTGTTTACTCTTGTTGCAGTCCTGAGGAACGAGTGCAGTAGCTGTCTACAGACTTGGGGCTAACAGATAATTATATACCATCTTCAAAAGCACGTATTTGTCCATTTGATGACTTCTAACAAACACTTCATTCTTTTTCTATGGTAATAGATCGCATTGTGACCAAATTTTTGTTATATAAAGACCCCTGGTGCTGTAATATGAATGGTAATGCTTACCTTTTCCACAGTGTAGTTGATGATAGATGAAAGTGAGTGTAAAGTTGTTTTCTATTCATAGAATGACATGATGAAAGAATAGATTAGACTGGTGTCCAAATTAAATAGAATTATTTACCTTGGAATTCAGCACATCTAGGGCCCCCAGAAAGTACAGCATACTCTAGGCAAAGAATTAATTGCAGGGTAAGCAACATCATGAAATTGGTTTAAGATCTAAGCACCCAGGTTGAATTGGTGGGATGATGTCGCTATAAATTAAATTGCAAGCACATGAATCACTAAAAATCAATGCATTACTCTTCTTAACAATTATGCAGTATTCTTTAATCAATTAATGTAAGTTTCAAACTAATTGTTTATTTATTCTCGTTGTTCTGGTTTAAGTTGAACTTCTAGACACACTTAGATAACAAGACAAAACATTCCACTAGCCACCAGATGCAAAATGGTTTGAATTTGAAAGTGTTAGTTTGTGATGTAAAGTGTTTACTCAAAGCATAACTCTAGGGATTGTCTATGATGTGACAGTTCTCCAGGTTTTGTTAGCCATATTGTTGGTTTTTCCCCCATCTTTTTTATCACGCCTAATCGTTCTGTTACTGGACATGCTCAACTGTTGAACACTGAAAAGTCATGCTCTTAAAGAACAAAATGGGAATGCGTCTTGTTGTGGCATATGTGTTCTTAACAGTTTCTGCCAGGTTTTATTTTGTCATCAAACTTAAAATAAGAATCCCTGTATCCCATGCATTGTGAAAAAGATTTGATTTTGGGAAGGTACAACATCAAAGGTGACCTTAAGGTCATTTCAGATGATGGGTCAGAGGTCATTCTAGATGATAAGTCAGAACTATTGTCAACCTGTAGGATTGATAAACTATTGAGGAATGATACGCCAGATTGTTGAGAATTTCTTTGTGTTCAAACAGCAAGACGTCTTGCTATTTTGTTTGACAGAAAGGATTGGTAATAGAATGTGAAAGAAACGTGTGATTTAATCTGATTGTTTACTTATTGTAGAGTCAAAAATATGAGAATGACTTCCATCTGAAACCAGCTCTATTTGAAACATCCTGGCTAGGTGATTTAATTAGGCATAATAACTTGTAAAATAACTCTAAACAAAACTTGGAAACTTACAAAGTATGCTTCCTTTTCTCAAGCATGTGATCTTTTTCATGTGAAATCGTTCCAGATTATTATGTGTATTTGAAAATTAGAATGTTGGAATTAATTAGCCCTTCTAAAGACCATAATGAGCATCCAGCATGGTGAAAGTTTGACTTTCTTGAAGTTTCTTGGCATTAACAAGTTAAGAAGATGGATTTTGACTTCCAGGGCAATGTTGTACCTTCCCTGTTAAACTATGATGTTAGTGTTTATTTATTTTTATTTTCCCCCCATTTTTCCAACTTTTACTTTCAAAAGGCATAACAGTGAAATTACTCCACTATTTCTCAAGCAAAGGCAGTTTATGATTATATGCAAAGGTTGTTACCAAGGAAAAGGAAAGACTAAAAGAATAAAACTGAAATCAACAGTATGAGACATCATTGGTTTTTGGAAAACCAAGATCATTCCAGTACCTCTAGTTTTCAATAAAGAAACCATATAACCAGGCTGTTAAAAATGTCAATTAAGTTGATCATACATTCAAGAAAACACTGAATGACATTTTTTTTCAGGGTTTTGGTTCACATGTATAGATATTTATTCATTTGGTCAAATCCAAATGCAAATTGTAGTGTGTGTGTGTCTACCAGTTAAAACAAGGATGCAGGTTTTTTGACAGACCGAAGATGTCCTTGCTTCTCGCTCTCGAGTATAAACCCAATAGAGACTTCACTGTAAAAATTTAAGTGCTCAGTTTACTTGGTTAACAAATACGTGGGTGTGGGGAAGGCGGGGTGGGACCTCAGACAGTGTGTCAGACAGGTGAATTTATTTCTCAGGAACATTTGTACGGATTTTGAGATTGGAAATGATAAAAAGGTTTTGTTTTTTTTGTGGGGGGATTTCTTTGCCTACCTTTGTCAATTATGCTTTGACCCTTTCAGCTGGAGTGCAGTTGGGTTTGAACCGTGCACATTTTGTTTTCACCTTCATTATTCTGCAGCCTGTTTTGTTTTTGTATTTGTTCATTTCTTTCTCTCTCTCAAATGGATAAAGCTTTTTAAAGAAGCAAACACCAAATAGGATTTAATGTATAATGTAAATTATTTTGTAAAGAGACCTATATAATGACATTTGTTGAATGATAAGACTAGCATCATCTGCAGTGTGTATGCCAAAGATCACAATTTGAATCACTTCGAAACATGATGGCAATGTGAGTTTTTATGCAAATTATGTTTTGCCCTCACTTTGACTATTTTCCTGTAACGAAAATAAAATCTTTTTAGTATTTTACATAAATGGGAATGCATTTCTATATTTAAAGCGATGTTTCATGTAAATAGACAAGGTATGACAGATGGCAAATAAACATGTTTTTATTTATAAAATACTTTTTAAAGTACGTTATTCCTGTTTGTTCTTCCATGACTGTTCATTCCTTCCTGCAATGTCAACAGACCTTGACACCATGCCATCCCAAGCCCCTATCCCATTCCCTTATGTCCAGTGTGGAGCTTGATCTGTCTTTAAATTTCAAGAGAGCAGTTGAACTTAAACAAAACAAAATTTTTTATTTTGTAGGGTGGGTATTTGTTTTGTTTTTCCTCCTTTTTATGGGCTTTAAACAATGTAGATGGCCGTTCTCTAAACCACGGCTTCGGCTTGGGATCTGGCTTAGGCACAGTCCGCCAGTTTTTGAACTCCCATACAGAAAGTGTACATTTTCAAAATAACTGATGAAGCCAAGGCCAGAGCCGGAGCTGATGCCGTGGTTTCAAAAAGGGCGTATGACTTATTCAGAACACCGCCCTCCATTGTTGAACTACATCCAGTTGTTTACAAATGGCGGACAGTCTGTTTTAATTTTGGTTAGTTTTCTGCCAAAAAACCACGACAGCGCCGTGGGTAAACTGCTTAAAATGTCAAGAGATTGGGAACATAACTTTACCAGCATCGTAAAGGAAACAGAGTCGAATCTTGCCAAAGTTCGGGTAACTGAATTTAATTTATTTGTGTGTAAAAACATCACGCGTTTAATAAAATACTAAAGTTTGTAATTGAACGTCATCACCGTGTCGTTGGCATAAATGTTCAAAGTCCAAATTTTCTATGACAGGATTAGGATCGCATTTCATATACATGTGCATGTCGTTTTAGTAGATTGCCTTTCTTTTCTTTTAAAATGGACAATTATCTGTCTGTTCTTGGACTTGTTGACGTAATGTAATTTATGGTGTCAGGTTACTCCTAGAACTATGAGGTTCGTTCCGCTATCGTCTCCACGAGCCTCATAGAGTGATATGTACAAAATCCTATTCGAAACTTTCTGCCCTTCACGTTTACATGGCTACAGTTCTTTTTTGAAATCAGATCTCGCCAAAACTAGGCTCTATGTGTTCTTTCAACTCTGATCGAGCGTTGCACTGGTCCAGAAAATCCACTCCGCAAACTAAAAGTTGTTAAAAAGTGATAAATTCTTACCGTAATTCTGACCCCATTCAAACAGTATTGCAACAAATATGGCGACCGGAGTTGCAAAATTAACTGGTATGCTGCTATGCGGTGCGCTGGTCCTATGGGCTGGTTCCGCGTACCAGTTAATTTTAAATTTTTTTAAATTAACTGGTACGCGGAACCAGCCCATAGGACCAGCGCACCGCATAGCAGCATACCAGTTAATTTTGCAACTCCGGTCGCCATATTTGTTGCAATACTGTTTGAATGGGGTCAGAATTACGGTAAGAATTTATCACTTTTTAACAACTTTTAGTTTGCGGAGTGGATTTTCTGGACCAGTGCAACGCTCGATCAGAGTTGAAAGAACACATAGAGCCTAGTTTTGGCGAGATCTGATTTCAAAAAAGAACTGTAGCCATGTAAACGTGAAGGGCAGAAAGTTTCGAATAGGATTTTGTACATGTCACTCTATGAGGCTCGTGGAGACGATAGCGGAACGAACCTCATAGTTCTAGGAGTAGTGTCAGGTTAGACCCAGTAACTGGGGCGCTGTACTCCTTTTTTGAGATTTTTGACATTATCTGTCGTACTAGCGCCCCAGTCCGTGGTATATATGGAAAGTGCTCCGATTCGGAGTCCTAAGCGGTTTTTTTCTGAATCAGTTACAAAATTGTCAAAATTGCAACAAGGACTCGACAGAATTGCTTGAAAATCGCCTACTGGCTTCTCCAAGTATCTACGGTGAAATAAAATGCAGTTAATTGTACTCACGATCATTTTTGGTCCTCCAAATCGATGATTTTTAGCTCACTACCACGCATATATCAAATTTGCCGTTAGAATCGCCATTTTGAATGTGATACTCAACGACCGTTTCCTAATGTCTAAAACGCTGCGAGGATTGCGTGTTCGCTGAGGCCCTGACTTTCATATTGTTTTCCTCGCAGTCAACGCAGGATACCAGGCTGTGTGTAGCGCCAATGTTCGCTGATGCCCTGACATGCATATTGATTTGCGCAGTCAACGCAGGATACCAGGCTACACAGCTGGTATCCTGCATTGACTGCGCAAATCAATATGAATGTCAGGGCGTCAGTGAACATTGGCGCTACACACAGCCTGGTATCCTGCGTTGACTGCGCGGAAAACAATATGAAAGTCAGGGCCTCAGCGAACACGCAATCCTCGCAGCGTTTTAGACATAAGGAAACGGTCGTTGAGTATCACATTCAAAATGGCGATTCTAACGGCAAATTTGATATATGCGTGATAGTGGGCTAAAAATCGTCGATTTGGAGGACCAAAAATGATCGTGAGTACAATTAACTGCATTTTATTTCACCGTAGATACTTGGAGAAGCCAGTAGGCGATTTTCAAGCAATTCTGTCGAGTCCTTGTTGCAATTTTGACAATTTTGTAACTGATTCAGAAAAAAACCGCTTCGGACTCCGAATCGGAGCACTTTCCATATATACCACGGACTGGGGCGCTAGTACGACAGATAATGTCAAAAATCTCAAAAAAGGAGTACAGCGCCCCAGTTACTGGGTCTAGTGTCAGGTCACTTCGTAGCCCCATACATTGTGCCAATACGCTGGACTCCCTCCGCTTCTTGGCCCAACGAACCCTGTCCGTTAAAACCAGACATCAACTTTCGAATTGAGACTTACTTTTTTTGGCAAATTTATCCCTCAATGATCGGTCGGTCGTTGCTGTCAGACATGTCAGACTCACAGGCAGAGTCTGGAGAAGATTTCCGCACGATCCCCCGTGCGATAAATCCTAGGCTTTTGCTGGAATTTTATGTCAAATCTCGGTGATATAAGCCCATGTCAACGACGGCGGAGGAGCCATGATGGTTGCTGTTCAGCGCGGGTCGTATTCCTGCACTAGTCTTTATTCCAGCAGTCATTTTGCGACGTTTACCAATGCGCGCAATCAGTCAGCACATTCAAGAGCGTTTACCGCTGCGCGACACCTTGACGTCACCACTATCAGGTAAACGTTGCAAAATGACTGCTGGAATAAAGACTAGTGCAGGAATACGACCCGCGCTGAACAGCAACCATCATGGCTCCTCCGCCGTCGTTGACATGGGCTTATAATCACCGAGATTTGACATAAAATTCCAGCAAAAGCCTAGGATTTATCGCACGGGGGATCGTGCGGAAATCTTCTCCAGACTCTGCCTGTGAGTCTGACATGTCTGACAGCAACGACCGACCGATCATTGAGGGATAAATTTGCCAAAAAAAGTAAGTCTCAATTCGAAAGTTGATGTCTGGTTTTAAGACAGGGTTCGTTGGGCCAAGAAGCGGAGGGAGTCCAGCGTATTGGCACAATGTATGGGGCTAGTCACTTCGTACCTTTGCCACTTCGTACTAGACCCAGTAACTGGGGCGCTGTACTCCTTTTTTGAGATTTTTGACATTATCTGTCGTACTAGCGCCCCAGTCCGTGGTATATTTGGAAAGTGCTCCGAAGCGTTTTTTTTCTGAATCAGTTACAAAATTGTCAAAATTGCAACAAGGACTCGACAGAATTGCTTGAAAATCGCCTACTGGCTTCTCCAAGTATCTACGGTAAAATAAAATGCAGTTAATTGTACTCACGATCATTTTTGGTCCTCCAAATCGATGATTATTAAATATTAGCCCACTATCACGCATATATCAAATTTGCCGTTAGAATCGCCATTTTGAATGTGATACTCAACGACCGTTTCCTTATGTCTAAAACGCTGCGAGGATTGCGTGTTCGCTGAGGCCCTGACTTTCATATTGTTTTCCGCGCAGTCAACGCAGGATACCAGGCTGTGTGTAGCGCCAATGTTCACTGATGCCCTGACATTCATATTGATTTGTGCAGTCAATGCAGGATACCAGCATAAGGAAACGGTCGTTGAGTATCACATTCAAAATGGCGATTCTAACGGCAAATTTGATACATGCGTGATAGTGGGCTAAAAATCATCGATTTGGAGGACCAAAAATGATCGTGAGTACAACTAACTGCATTTTATTTCACCGTAAATACTTGGAGAAGCCAGTAGGCGATTTTCAAGCAATTCTGTCTAGTCCTTGTTGCAATTTTGACAATTTTGTAACTGATTCAGAAAAAAAACGCTTCGGAGCACTTTCCAAATATACCCCGGACTGGGGCGCTAGTACGACAGATAATGTCAAAATCTCAAAAAAGGAGTACAGCGCCCCAGTTACTGGGTCTAACTTCGTACCTTGGTCACTTCGTACCTTCACCAAGTACGAAGTGACTTTGGACGTTTCGTACCCTGGACGCTTCGCACCCTCAATAGACTTCAGAATTCTATACAGGAGTTATGACAAGTGGGGGTCGTTAATGACCCCATGGGATGCAGTGGGGGTCGTTAATGCCCCGTTGATCACCATGCAGTGGCGGCCGCCAAAGTCACACCGCACGCTAATGATGCCGCTAATGACGCCACCACAGGCTCACTGGGCAGTAGCGTCACCCATTCAAAAAGTCTAAAAAATATTTTTTAAAAATTAAAAAAGGGCTTTAACGAAAATTAATCAAAACAAGAAATAAATAATACACTTTAAAAAAATCTTTAAAACAAACTCATGCTTAGAGAAATTTATAATAGTTATAAAAATACTCGATAAGAAAATCGTAATGTTCACAACGGCCTTGTTGACTGAAGGCTACGTTACAATTCCCATTACATTTCTCGTTTCACGCGTTATTACAAGGCGGGTATTTTACTGCTGCGGTACTGGTGTGTTGTGCTCACATGTTCTCCTGACGCAACACAACGGGGCATAATTCCTGTGTAGAATTCCGGAATCAACACTAACAGATGGTACGAAGTTAATTCTGAAAGGTACGAAGCGTCCAGGGTACCAAACGTCCAAAGTCACTTCGTACATTTACCTTGGTGAAGGTACGAAGTGACCAAGGTATGAATTGGCAAAGGTACGAAGTGACTCGAAAGCTAATTTATGCAAAACAAAACAAAAGTTTATAAATTATAATAATTAATATGAATAGATAAATTATCATGATTATAAATAATATAGACACAAAAGATGGAAAAGTAAACCCCAACAGTGAGGAAGATAAACAAAATTTTGCTTGTTTTAATATTATAATAGATATTTTTGTAACATTAAATATACCAACAAAGCTAAGTTGACTTGTGTAAAATTGACTTGGTCCATACAAGTTGACTTAAGCCCTAGGACAGTGAAGGTACAAGTTGACTTTGGTATGAGTTGACTCAAGTACGAGCTAACTCAGGTACGAGTTGACCTGGGTACAAGAACTACAAGCAGACCCACATTTTATACACCAGCTAACCAACATGCCAGAAATTACCCAGGCAAACCCCTTCTCTTCCAGTATCTCTAGATAAAATAACATAGGCCCCTGCTGTTATTTTTTCACCACAATATGAAAAAGGGAAGGATGGGGAATTGTTTTTGAACATCACTCAATGTTACGCTTAAAAAATACTCAAAAATATTTTGCATACAAATATTTAGACACTATCATTCAATTGTATTAAACTTCTTCAAGTGTACAGTAACAACAAATGAAAGCATTTGTTTTTCTGATGTCATCCAGAAATTGGCCAATACAGAATAATTACATTGGATCCCTTTTATGTTTTTCTTTTTTTTCAGCAAAGATTAGAGGGGCCAAGATACCAATCAAGAGTTGCACCTAACAATCATTCACAGACTACATTTTCAAGTGAGTTAAGTTTTAATCCATTTTGAGCCATATCCCCAAAATATTTGTTTAACCCTGCATAGAGCAGGCCTTGAATTTCATCTTTGAGAGGGCAAGGCCAATTTCATTTTGCATTGTAAAATCTTAAAGACTATGGGAAACTTTTGAAGGGGCACCAAGGCCAAGCCCAGGACAAAAGAGGCCATGGCTTCCATAGCCGCTGTGTAATTCCAGGTCTGATAGAGTATGAAGGTAGTAAAAGTCTGATGTGCTGTATGTAACATTGTACTACCATTTTGTGGCTCTGTTTAATGGTCACTATTCTCAGCTTACGGAGTTAGCTCTATATATCTGTGCTAGCTGTGTAAGCACACATTGCCAAGTAACATAAACTATGCAGGCAGACAAGCAAACATTCTTTGCTATCCTATGAAATGCATACTGATGATTAGACCTAAGCGTGAATTTGTGTCTTCAGATAACAATTAGTTTAGCTACATGAGCAAAGAGCAATTTTTAAATGATTAGGCTATCACTTTGCTAGTCATCCAGAAAAATTTAAGATTGATAGAAGTATTTGCCTCAATCTATGTTTTCAAATGAAGACAAATGTGAACTGTCCAAAATCAGCTATTATATATCTGCTATTATACATGTATATCTGTTTACCATGTCAGTCCATATTTAGCTCCATGTTCTTCAAATTGTTGGGCATCCTTGTCTTTGCTTAAAGAGACCTACTTGAGATTTTAACAGACACTCCTTTAAATCAAAGTGCAAATAGATGTACACCACACACCCATATTACTCAAATAACCATGATGCTTTGTTGCCTGCGTTATCTAGTTACTGGGTAAACAGTTTAAAGGTTGTTTAATTAACCCATTATTGACCTGTTAAGGTGACATTGAACATAATAGAGAATTGTTATTGGGCCATTTTTGTGACCGTTGCACATCAAACAACAAAAGGGAGTTATTTTGGGGTCATTTTTGTGACCGTTGCACATGAAATTTGCCCCAATAACAGAATGGCAAAAGACAATGTAATTTCCTGTTTCATAAGAATCTTACTCAATCTGATCAATTCATCATGTATGTCAATTCCATTTCTTTATCATCTTCAGTAGGCCCTATACAGGTATCTTCAAGCCTATGGGTTGAAGTGCTACCTTCTTTCTTTCATTGCCAGAAAGGTGTAATAATAAGAAGAATAAAAACAAGATTAATATCAATTTTGTATGTTAAACACAACATAAAACTAGCAAAAATACAGTTTTCAAAGAAAAGAAATTAAAACTCCTATTATTTGGAGAGAGAAAAAACCCAACCAGTTTTCTTATCATAAATACGAGATATGAAGTTGACACTGAAAAACAAATGTTGTTATGCATACAACATTGCTTATTAAACTCATCTGCCAGGCAATCATCAGGGTACCAATCACAAACAGAAATACATTGCATGGCAATTTGGCAATTTTTTGTTGGTTTAACTATGTTTTCTGCTAAGTAAACTTTGTCTGTGCTTAGCAAGTCTGAGTGAAGATTTGAAAACTAAGTCCACAGGGGTGAAAAGTAGGGAAAGAAACTTGAATAAATAGTACGACAACAATGATCCAGAAAGAGTCTGGGGGAAACAAATGGATTTTAAGATTATGTAGCATCAAATGTTCTTATTGTGTTTTTACAGCCAAGTCGTCAACTTTGCCCAGGACCTTTGTGACATCACCAACCTTTGCTACAAATGGTTTGTCTAGTTATAGCAGTTGGCGTTCCCAGCAGCATCATAAATACCACAGTCCATATACTCATGGTGTATCATCAGAAGGGGATTCTATCCCTAGTACATCAACAGAGTCTCCAGCGATGGTTGCCATGCTGACTGACAAACTTGAGAATCAAGATAAAGTAGGTCACTCATTTGTATTTAAGTTTGGTTTAAAAAGCAAAATCAATTAGCCATTTTGAGATATGGTGGACATTACAAGTGCACTATTTGGATTGGGTAAATCTGTCTGTATACACCCAAACCAAACAGTGCACTCATATAGTGTCCGCCATACCTCAAAAAGGCTTCTGCAATATCTGTAGGGAAGTTTGCAAGTCCTACCAAGCTGGGCCTCAATGTCATAGTGATGCTTACCATGGAGTTCTGCCTTTATGACCTAAGAAATTCTGTGCTTTATGAGGCACCATAGAGCAAGTTCGATCAAGGACCAACGTTTAACGAATGGTTGGTTCATGATTATGTAACCCATGCGCACTGAAGTTGAAGTGCAAACGACTCTAGTCAAACTATTCATTTTTCTGATAACTGGTCCTCTCTGCATGGTAATATTAAAATGGCTACTGGTAACCAGTGATACCACCAGGCCCAGTAGGATGGTTCCGAATAGTAGACTAGCGTTGTCCAACCATCGTCAACTAGACAGAGTTTGGGCTAAATTAGTCGAACTATGGTTAACAATAGTTCTTGCACGAACTTGGCCATAGGTTTAGAATTAAATGGTAATTCAGCAGAATGAAATGGGGCCCAGGAGACCAGGGGCAAAGATTTTCAATTTTCCCTCAGTGCATTTCAAAGCTAGCTTCTTCCAATTCAAGTTGAGACCTGATGAAGATCATTTCATTTTGTTAATGTCATTTTAAGAATTGTATGTATTTTTCTATTTTTCAATTAATAAAGAAATAAAAACCAAGCTATATAATGCCAGCTGGTAATGTCTAAACACGTAACGATCTTTTAATGGTCACAATACTCCTTTAAGTTGGAGGCATCTGTTTCTGATATTTAAGGAGATTCTCAATTCATTTTGTCTGATGAGTGTTGAGGTAATTCATCAGTAGGTCAATGTGGAGGCCAATGCCATCAAATGCACTCTCTTATGAACTTTACTTAAAACGCTACAATCTGCACATCTACTCAATGTGTTACAGACAAGTTTCAACAGTTGTTGTCGTGTTAATAAACCAATCAGTAGGCCTAAATGTTTGATATTAAAACTCTCACATTTCCTTGTGTTATTGAATTAATGAAAAATGTTTACAACTGTCACATAATGATTTGTACTCAGATACATGTACAAAATGTGCATATAAGAGCCTATTGACCCAATTCACCTTACGTCATCACCCATTGTCAAGTTCGGGTGGGCGACTAGACTTGACTAGACTAACCGTAAACAGTGACGTAGCTCTCGAATGGACAAGCTCGACCATGCTCCAGTGCATGGTTCGATATGGTCAATCTCCCTGTGCTCTATGGTTTCTGGTTAGTCTAGTCGATCTAGTCAAGTCTTGGTTGTGCCATTTTGGGAGTCAGATTGCTTATATGCACTGGGTGCAGTGTGCATTGTAGATGACATGCACGCTGCCAGACCACCGTAATATCTTAATATCTGTGTTTAGACTCCCAAAATGGCTGATCATGGGCAGACAGTAGATGTCTGTGATGTCATAGCAAGGGGTCTGTAGGATGATGCATATATCTTTTTTAGTATGCACATCTTTGGCTGTGTTTTTATCAACAATTTAGCATTAGACCTACGTATTGGAAGTGTTTAATAAACATAAATGAGGCTAAAAAAGCAATGATTACAAATGAAGTATCCTGGCTGTGTGTAAAGTTCACAAGACCCTTCAGCTTATTTGAAAATGAGTTTAAATCCATGTCTGAAAGACGTGTCACCACAGTCGTTCAGATGTATTGGTTGAAGAATCTTTCATTTTGAATACAAGGTTATATTGTGCATATTAAGGAACTCCAAAGATTTATTGAAAGATAGAAGTTCATGTAAATATGACTGGATAAATAGAAAGTGTTTTTGTTTACTTTTTCATTAAATTGTTAACATTTTTGTGAATTTCCCCAAACCATTTTGATGATGATAAATCCACTATTTTTTGCCTGTTGTGGTTACATTGATTTCTGATTCTCCTGGTAGTATGTAACAATACTGTTTGAGAAATTTATTTACATTAATTATACTAAAATAGAAATTAAATCAAACTTAACAGAATACTGTCATAAGCAACATAATAAAATTAACAGATTTGAGATAGATCGATAGATAGATAAAAATTTATTGTCCAACCAGGGGAAATTTGTGTGGCCATTTTGACAGTATTTACCCCTTGCACCAACGTCACACATGGCTTTTTTGTCTGCCACACTTGCCATTTTGGGGGTCAATGGTAAGTGTGTAAATGCCACGTCTCCAAAAATGCCCACTTCACTGTATTACACATGGGGACATTGACTCCCAAAATGGCACTACCAAGATTATTGTGATGATGTCATCAATATAACAAACATAGAACACACAAAACATACAAGAACACTTAATTTATACATTACTGGGATTCATCATTTCAATTCTAAGAAAATGCATTTTACTTATAAAAACTAAATTGTCATTTGTTGAACAGGCTATACAAGCTCTGAGCCGACAAGTAGAAACAATGGAACGAGAGAGAGATCGTACCCAGACCCATCTAAGACGTGTTGACCAAGAACTCTCTTCCCTGAGTCACCGTCTTCAAGAAGGTGGAGTGCATCTTGAGACAGAGAGGAAAGTAGAAGGATGGAAGAGAGAGGTCACTCTGCAGCTTGGTGACCTTCAGAGTCAGGTCATAGGTCAGAAAAGGAATGCTACTGAAAGTGGTTATAGTGATGATGTCCTGAACTCATTGACAAGGGAAGTTCATGATTTGTGAGTACTGTCTGTTTGAATCATTAAGTATACGATAATCAAGATTTAAATTAGCTTCACTACATCTTAAAGGTCTAAAAAGAGTCAAGTCAATTAAATTAGTCCAATTCCACTTTATTATCCCTTTTTAACAGGAAATTCCTGTTGGCCGTATACATCTCACACTAAAAATCAAACATAGTTATTACACACAGAGAAGCAATGTTTCACTAATATGTAAACTATTTAAACAAATAAGTAATACATTGTATTATGAATACAGTCCAGAACTCTCAGTAAAACATTTAAAACCCAAAGGGGAAAAGCAAAAGAATCTGCATCTGTGTCTGAGTCTCAGTACATGAGATCATTGTTTCCACTGAAGATCCAAATGAATTGGACTTGTACTGAAATTTATAAATACAAGGTTTCATCTGAAAGAATTACTTGCAAAATATTGTGGTTAGCAGTTAAATTGGAACCATGAGAATAAAAGTGATACTGAATTAATTCCACAGTAAGCGTCAGATGCAGGAAGATCTATCTGTGTGTAGAAGAGAGATAGAGAACCTGAATTCAAGACTAATGAGACATGAGATAGATATTGCCAACCAACAAGCAGATGGTAAAGATTACAATCGAAGGATAGATCACCTGGATAGGGTAAGAATCAACCTGGTTTACATCTTAGATCCGGATTGAGATGTCTTATTTCAACCCATCAATGCTGGTTTAGTGTGTCAACAACATGTTGGTTGAATTCTAAACAGGTATACAGGAATGATATCTGGTGTCCAGACATGGCACGTAAAGACCAAGTGCAGGACTAGTAAAAATAAAATGGATTAGTTCCGATTTGAAAGGTGATTGATGATTAAGCTCATACCGGGACTAATCTTCCAGAGAAACGTTAAAGGATAGAGCATTAGAGTACCTTGCAAGTTACCATTACTTATTTTGATTGCCACAATTTAATTAAGCCTGACGTAGTGTGTCGTGGCGTAGTGTGTAGTTAAGATAGTTTCAGGAATGCTTAATGCCCAGAGAACAGGGGTAATAGTAGTTTAAGGTGCTTTGATAATTGGTTTAAAAGTTCCTTATAAATGCCTATCAGTATTATATGATCGTGCACAAAATTCCTGATAAATCACTCTGTTTGTTGTTTTGACCACTGAAATAGATGACCTTGTCACAGGTTGGTTTGATGAATTGTTAGGAAAATTGGAATGAAAGATCATTCGCCACAAGACCCTAAAGAGGTATCACAGTGTGAGGAGAATAAAAGTAACGGACAAAGAAATCTTGGGAGTTGTCCATAAAGTTATATTTAAACCATGTATTTGCAGACATTGACCAGCGTGTGTGATTCCCAGCGAAGTCATTCCAGGGAGTTCAATCAATCCATTCACGGCAGACAAACCAATGACCAAGAAGTATTACAGCTAAGGTGAGTAATTCACTGTACACTAACCTGCTTGATGTCAGTGTGACTGGAGTTGTTTTTCATATAGATGTAACACTGTTAACCCTGGCTAGAGATCATTTAGATAATACATGCACCTGTGCAATACACACTCCCTCAACAGGTCCCTATGGAAGCAATTGCAAATCCAATTATGATGTCAAATTCTTAGACTTCAGCAAATGATTCACAAAAGTTGGACACATTTCAACTTACACCGATCAGTCACTGCATGTTTATGACGTAAATATTCAATCTGAGTTCAAAATGCCTTTTAAGCTGTAATGCAAACATCTTTAAAGTGCATTTATAGAACGGCCTCATTTGGAAATGAATTTGAATCTAGAATCCAGGACAAAATTTTCAAGGAACCACCATATCCCTAGTTCAATGTTGACCAGTGATTTTGATTACAGTTGCTTGAGCATTTGCTGCATGTTGACAACATTGAAATGGGCTTGCGGGGTGTTTGTGATTGTAGAGACTTACTATGCGCCTTTGGTCTTTATTGTATCCAATTAAATAAATTGAATCTTCCTAATCACAGGCCTGAGACTTGATGGATGCAATTGCCTCTATGCCCCTGATCATGGCTTTGATGCTCCTGGAAATGTTCCAGTAGAAATTTACATTTCTCTCTCTGAGTTGCCCTTTATCAGTGGGAAAATTGCCTTTACCTTGCCCTTACTAGAGAATAAAGTATCAACAGGGATCATGAGTGGATTGGTTAGGGAAATGAGCACGTACTTTCTCTACCCTGTTATTAAGTCAATGTACCTCATGAATTTAAACACATTGCTTGCACATGTAGAGTTCTTGCTACTTCCAGATCCATGATTAGTATATCTTCACATCATTGCAAGGTCATATAGTGGGTTAGGACGTCTTAGTAACCAAAGTTTTTCATAACTGGAGCAAGGTCCTTTCTTTGGAAGTACATATGATGTAAATAAATGGTGTGAGATACAATGGAGCAGGATTGCAGAATTAAAAATGTTGAACTGATCAGCTGACTCACAAGGTTGCTTTAAATCTAATCTCAAATCCTGTTTGTTTCACCTTGCTCAGGACTGAACATTGTAACTTAGCTCCTCCTCTCTCATGTTTGGACCATATTTCTTGGTTGGTTATTCAGTTTTTAAGCTGCACATCAAGATTTCCTTCAGTTATGTTTTGTGCTAAATAAATTTTGCTTACAGTTATTATTGTTACAAAATTTTATTTTAAAAAGTTATTATTTTTCAAAAGTGAGTTGTGACCTTGTTGCACTGGTCGGGATTTAATCTGTAGTTCAAGGATGGAAATGGAAATGTTGAACTAGATCTTGAGTCTTTGCAAAACGTGAAGGGTAATGCCAGAGCTTTATAGTTTTTATCAGTGCTCTTAAAAGAAAAACAAGCTCAATAAATTTCCTGTGGGTTGTTGATAATCGATAAAGCTCTGAAGCTTGTCTGAGTGAAGTGGGTATGATTTATGATGGAATTATGTCACATTTATCCAACAGGGTAACCATGTGTGTATATTGACCATAAAGTTATACTTCCATCCATTGTTTATAAGCCTAGATCCATCACTGCCTATAGGTCTGTATTGGATACAATCCCACATGTAGCATCAAATCCCTAGGATGAAATGTAATGGATTAATATCACAGCATGGTTTGCCATTGAGACAGCAATGGGCTGTCAAGCAGGTGATGAATGTACAGACTTGGGGTTAATCTACACGGGTTTATACTCAGACCAAATGTAAATGGATGATCACAAGCCACTCTGAGGAAAACGTTTCATCACAACCACATGTTGAGACACTCTGACTGTAATTCTCAATGTTGTGTCTGCAACTTTAGTCTTTTTTAACCATCAATTTTGTTTAATCTGTAAACTATTAAATAAATAAAAAGTGGGATTGCATTTGAATGGTGATGGTGGGAAAACTCAGGGAAGTTTTTTATTATTGGTCATAAAACTTGTCATATTATTTGTAATGTTTTACCCATTAGCCGATGTGTGTTAAGCACTGTATACTCAATACTTTCCCGAGTCATGTGAAAACTTAGCGCACATCGGTATATGTGTAAAACAGTACAAATAATAATCTTTATCCCCGATGCAAAAAATGAACATGTATTAAAACTTGTCATCATACTATAAGATGAGACAATAAGAGGCTTACCCTAGTACACCTCAAACAGCCATACAGGGTGACATGGTTTGACCTACTTCAGTAGTAAAGGGCTTTGATATAGTTTCTGAAGTGAATTAACACTTTTACCATTCACTATTTCAGAAATGGCTTTTTAATGGAAAACATTATGAAAGGAATTAAACAAATCTTTAAATCAGTTATGTCTGGGGCTCCTGGGTGTATGGCATCAATAATATACAACCATGTTCTCAAGAGATTTAAGCCAGCTCGGCAGGTCTACAACAATTTCCCTTTCCTTACCTCATCTTCATGCTTGTTTTTTTATTTTTGTGTAGATCGGAGATGAGTCGGCTAATGTCTACTGTTGATAGACTTGAGGATCAAATGCCCCTGGTTGGTTCACAGAGACTGATTCAGGAACAGCCCAGCTCACTGGGAAAAAACTCATCACTGGGTAACATCCCAGCTATTGGTGGTAACTCGTTGAACAAGTTGTCTTCAAGTAAAGGTAACCTATCATGTCTTCATCTAAGATAACACCAGCCATAACCAGTCAACTGATAGAAATCTTCGTTATCACGTCGTCCACTTTGGTGCTCTTTTGTACTCGGAACTGTTTGAAGCGTGTCATTGCCAAGTGGTATGGTGCACCAGATTTAAGTTCTGGTGGTTAAGTCTACAGGATCATTATGAATTGATTGCAATTTGTTTCTTGAAAAATGAGAATTGAAAAAAGTGTCAGATTTTTGTATTTATTTTATTTTTTCTTAACTATTTATAGATTAAAGGTGTAGTGTTCAAACAACGATCACCCAGCCCAAGATTTGAACACTGAACTCTGATACACGCCAATCATGGTGCATGAACATTATTTACCTGCCTGGTCACTGGGCCATTTACTTCATTCCTTAACGATCACCCAGCCCAAGATGTGAACACTGAACTCTGATACACGCCAATCATGGTGCATAAACATTATTTACCTGCCTGGTTACTGGGCCATTTACTTCATTCCTTAACGATCACCCAGCCCAAGATGTGAACACTGAACTCTGATACACGCCAATCATGGTGCATAAACATTATTTACCTGCCTGGTCACTGGGCCATTTACTTCATTCCTTAACGATCACCCAGCCCAAGATGTGAACACTGAACTCTGATACGCGCCAATCATGGTGCATAAACATTATTTACCTGCCTGGTCACTGGGCCATTTACTTCATTCCTTAACGATCACCCAGCCCAAGATGTGAACACTGAACTCTGATACACGCCAATCATGGTGCATAAACATTATTTACCTGCCTGGTCACTGGGCCATTTACTTCATTCCTTAACGATCACCCAGCCCAAGATGTGAACACTGAACTCTGATACGCGCCAATCATGGTGCATAAACATTATTTACCTGCCTGGTTACTGGGCCATTTACTTCATTCCTTAACGATCACCCAGCCCAAGATGTGAACACTGAACTCTGATACGCGCCAATCATGGTGCATAAACATTATTTACCTGCCTGGTTACTGGGCCATTTACTTCATTCCTTAAACCATCTTAGCTCCCTGGGGAGTATACAGCCTGCGCTGCCAATTATATAGAGTGTCAAGCTAAATCAATCACAAGAACCATCTCTGCCCTCACATTTTACCCCTGGGTGAAGAGAAGCAATTATAGTTAAGTGTTTTGCTCAAGGACATGGTGTCAAGGTGGAGATTCAAACCAACGTCAGAACTTGAGTCCGCTGGAATAGACCGATCGGCATGACACACCACAAACACCTCTGAGTACAAATTTGTTTTTGTTTAATTCAAAGCTGAACATTTAAAACTTTGAGCGTAAAAAAAAAGAAATCTTTAAATAAGTATAGATTATTCATGGCAAGCTGGTGGGTGCAATTGTTTCACTGATTTGAACCAGTGAGTAGATTTTATTGAGCTTAAACGTCTACTGAGCCAACAAAACTAAATCATGAGTTCAAAGGCTGTGAAAATTGCTTAATCCATTCACATAATGTTCTGTAGAATGTGTGTTATACATTACCTTACCTTCCCTCAGAAGAAGAGTGAGATCATAGTTGGTTTTTTGGTTTGAAATGGAGACGTAGCATTTCTAGATGAACTTTGGACAAATCTTTGTCTTACACTTAGATACAAATTTCACTCCACACAAGAGCATGAGATCATTGAATATTCTGAATAGTTAATGTGTTCAACTTTGACCTCGCATCTGCTATGAATGTTGTTTTTTTACTTTGCTCTCATTTTGTAGAACAGGTCATATGTAAGTCTAGTTCAATGTGTGAACAAGAGTCTGTCAAGAAAGTGAGCATTTTACATCTACATGTAGCCTTAAACCTGCCAAGTGCTTGAATATCCTATGAAGGATTGGCTCAGGATGTACTAGGGGTGGTGTACGCTAGCAACGCCCAGTGTGACAAATCTCACAAGTAATTATACTTGTCAACCTGTCACCATTTGATTTATACCAGTTGCATGGTCCTAGCCTCTGATGGCTATTAATAAGGATACAATAGAACAAGCAATGGCCGCCACTCTAACCGCTTTTCCCTATTTAGAGGAGGAGTGAATGATATACTGTGGCTCACTACTGCCGCCGGTTCATATTGTCATTGATTTATCCCTGCTGCACATGGTGTTGTAAGGTTGATTGATACGGGAAAACGCTAGAAGTGTGTGTCTCAGACACATATGTAAGATGACTTCTACACAGCCGTAGTCCGCACTACACAACCGTACAGTAGTGGCTACTGAGAAACGGCCATTGCTGACCTGTACACTGTCTAAAATTAATATTGAATTTGGCACTTGGGTACTTTACCAAGCAGTCTTTGCCGAAGCTGCTTTTTACAGACATTTGGTGATTACCCTGGATAGGCACTAGGCAGCACATTGAATTGACATCACATGTTGCTACTGTCTGCCAATCATCTGCCATTTTGGGAGTCAAGTTGCATGTAAAGATATGGTGACCATCCATTAAACTGTGCGCTCTACACAGTAACACAATGGGAATGTGACTCCCAAAATGGTGCTATCAAGATTTATCATGGGTGTTGATCATCATCTGACATTAGGTCAATACAACAATCAAGTTAATCAGTTGTCAAGTTTAGCATGGGAAAAAGATGTTTAGAAATTGGTGGCAGTTGTTGCAAGTTCAAACCTCAATACTCATGTTCTGGCTACTTTATGTCACAATTTTATTAAGTCTAAAATGGCACAGTACTTATTTTATGAATCACAATGATTGTGTTTCTGAACTCACATGGTGTTAAGGTCCTTCTAAACCTTGTTCTTTCTTTTTTTACTTCTTAATTTACATCTACAAGTACTACTTAAATAAGGAATTGTTTTTTTTCTGTGACATTCTGCTTTGTGGAGGATTTTTCTGTAAGAGTTTTATTTTCTGGCTTGCTGTACATGAATTTGCTTACTTGTACAAATCTGATGAAATCACGGTTCAGGCTGGCCAGCTGGTTACAGCAAGAACAAGAACATTGAAGTCATTATAGTATTGATTGTCCTGATGACAAGATTGAATTATTGACCATGATTTAATTATGGACCATGTTCCACTCAGTCCCAACATAGCAACCCTTTCCTTATCCTGATTGTTTCCCCATGTGACTGACGCACATGTCATTCTGACATCTGGATCAGGCAACTCCAGCTTTTCTACATTTCTTGTTTAGTTTGTCAGTCCTTTTTGTATTGTACTTTGAAACTAAATGAAGTGACGTACACATTTCTGCAAGTCATTTCATCATATCAAAGTTAGTACTTTACTTGAGTCCATGGTCTGTTTTGACAGTTATCTGTAATATCCCAGATTGCTGATTGTGAAGGTTTACTTTTTTGGTTTATTGGGTTGATAATACTTCTGCCTGCCGTTAGTTCAACCATTGTTTTGTATCTTCATCTAAGTTTATCAGGTCTTGTGCTCCGTATGGTGCTGGATGGATTGGGCATTGGGAAGGGTGTGGTCTGCTCTTTATTCTGTAGCCCCACATCCACAGTAAAGGTTACTGATATCCTAGCATGAAGGAAAAACATCAACAATAAATAGTTGTCTCCTTGAGCATAGGATTTTAAATCAGACTTTAAATGGGGTTTCTTTACACAAACACTTTGTCAAATAGATTGAAATATTTGTGCAACTATTACAGAGAAGACAAATTGAACAGTAATGGTTGTGAACCAGGCTTTGCAGATATTGAACCAAGAGACAAATGCTCTAGAATGTTGGAGGTTATGACATTGGTTGGAATCCCACCTGAGATGCCTGTGGGATTTTTCTTACAGGACTCAGACAAGAACTAAGTACATTGTAGATGGTAACTATCATGCATTCATGTATGGCTAAAACGAAATCATTGGTTTTTTTAACCCTTGAAGCAGCAGTTACATTAGTTCAGGGGACCAGTTAGTATTCAATATACAGTCCCTGATTAACTCTATTGCTGTAAACAAATCTGCTGACAAGAGCCCAAATTCATAGAGCTGCTTCAGCACAAAACAAATTATGCTTACCAGATTTAGTTTACCAGCGAAATACCATGTCACATGTACCATTTTCGACTGGTATCCTGCTCATCTTTGCTTAGCAGAAATTTGTCAAGTAATGAAATTTGGCCCAGCACAGAAGATATTTGCGTCATAATGCCATTTACATTGTGTCTGGTTTCCCAAATGTTAAGGCAAGCATTTTTTTCTGTTTGCAGCTGAGTTTAAAATTGGTGGCCTGTATGTTTGGAATTGAAATCTGACCACGGCACTATGTAGAAGAAAGATGCATTAATTCCTATTGTAGACAGTACTGATTTTGATTAATTATAAATACTTACATGGAGGTAAATGTGAGGTATATTAAGAAAAGAAATCCACATTTTAAAAGCTGCAGTTTAATTGCTATCTACAAGGTCATCAACATCTAGATGAAAAGAAAGTCAGTCTAGTAAACTGCCAGAGGCGATACCTCATCGGAACAATAACTAATTTCATTTGACCATGAAAAATAGCAATTCACTGTTTGAAAATATCATAACCTTAAAACATGACTAAAAAGGTTGACATAAAAATAGTCAAGCTGACAAGGTTTCCGACTCGTTAGCCAATTCATTAATTGGATCTGGAGTTAACATCTTGAAATGTTCTCACCAAAGAACGCTGATTTCCCTTTATGGCAAACCACTTGAACACATTTCCACTTTAAACACGCACTTCTTGTCACAGGATACCTTGAGATTTCAGCAGCTTGATTGGGACCCTCAATTTATCCTGTCCAGTCAGACCTTGACTTCTGGCTTTCTTGTCATCCTAGGAATGGAAACAGGTTGAAAGGGGGCATCCTTTGACTGCCCCCTCCCCAGAGATTCCTTTTTTTCTCACTAGTAGTCCCTGGTTGGCTGGATGATTTATGCATCTTAATTTGTTATTGCATTCGTACGCAATAATTTGCTGTACACCATAGTTTCTACTGACAGTGGCACACATGTTTTCAAAAAGCTGATAATTTTCAGACCTAGTAGCTCAAACTGCTGTTCATCAATAGAAATGAAATGTTAGTACAGTAGTGGGATGAGGAACTCATTGCTGTTGTTGTTTGATGGGGTCAAATCTGATCTGGAACAGGTTTGACTGCACTTAAATGTGTAACTATTTAGATTAATCTAGCATGAATTTGGAACTTGGTGACACTCTAATTCTAAATTGTAGGATCAAGAGTTAGCAATAGATGCATACATTATTTGACTAAAATAATCACTGGATGATTTTTCATTTTGGTATATTCAAATATTATTGTTTACAGTCTTTGCCCACTGCAGCTACAGTATTTGTATAGTAGAAAAATATTGGCCAAAGTTCTTGTTATTTTATTGACAAATATGATAATGCATTTTCTCAATGTCTGGAAGCATTGGTAACCATGTCTTTCCAAATTTGTTTTATAAAACTCACTTTTAAGCCAAAGTTTTTAACAGTCCAGCTTATCGATTTTTTAAAAGAAATGACAAAATAAACTCAAAATTTGCCTAAAACTTAACTTAATAATGTTACAAAAACTGTTCATGGTTGAACAAAGAAATGTGACTTGGGTAAGGATTTGAACCTGCGACCTACATGCCAACGTTCTGTGGTTTATTACTTTATGTTTAATTTTTTTTTTAGTTTATTTTTATTTTTTTTTTTAATGTAAGCACCTATTTTGATGCAATTTAAACTGGATAGTTGTATGATATTTTTCTGACAAACAAGAGAACTAGAATGAATGCATTCTTCTTCCGCTTTATACTTTGCCTCTAACCATGAGCCCAGAGGGTGAGACCCAGGGGTTGTTTCCTTGGGATAAAGGTTGTCTGGTTTAGTTGCGCTTGCATGAAACAAACAAAACTAGACAGGGAAGTTTGTAGCAATTGAATCATGTTACAACATTCACATAGTCAGTTAGTCAAGGAAATCCTGCTCAATTTAGAAGAGGTTGTCATGGTTTAGAATTCTGTTTAAAGCCCTGGGGTCTAATTGTGTCCCCCCTGAGGATAATTAAGTCAGAAAGATGGAGTTTGGAATCCTACATGACTTGTAAGAATTAGCTGTTCACAGTTTGTCACAGTTGGTGTTGATTAATTGCGTTGCAGTTTTTTAAAGCGTGTTGATAAAGGCAGTAATAATGAATGAATGTGCAGATGTTGTGATTGATGCCACACAATGCATAGTCCCTTGGTAGAGAAATGACAATGCAGAATGGTACACACAACTGTGGATTTTAAATTTAGTCCAGGTGTATTGTTAAAGCTTAAGGGTAAATTTAAGCATACATGACATTGATCTTGATATTTCCACATTTTTAAACTGTTCACATACTGAGAGCACTGCTATGTGAGATCATAATATAAAACCAAATTCACAGTGACATTAAGCACAAAATTGAAAAGCGTGATTTCTTTAATGTTTCTCCACAACTTGTTTGCTTAGGCCTTTTATGTTGTAATTGTTATTTTTTGGCACACGGTGCATTGAACTATAAATCAAATTCAGTTCATTACTTTCATGCCCCTACACTTTGTCCTGTTTTAAAATTGTTTATTTTATAATTTTATTTTGGTGATGGTAAGAGTTTTAGGGCCCCTTACCCACTCATCTTTCAGCTACTACATCTATGTCTTCCATTCTTACTGTCGAATCACACTAGATATCTATTTATAATGTACAAAAGTGGTCTAAACTGCACTCATAATGCTTGAATAGCTTGCTGAACTTACTTTCAGATGCCATTTTGTCCCCTTGGCACATCTGGATGAAATTGGAAGTAGCAGCAAGGAAGGATTCTGCCCAATTATTCATTAATGCCTTCCCTGAACTCGCCACTGACCTCTCATAAACTCACTTGACCAAACAGAATCCCCTATGGATCAACTACTGCCCTCCCCTGGACTCAATATACCTCTGTCCAAATTCACTGCTGCCCTCTCTGTATCCACTATTGCCCTCCCTGGATTCACTACTGCCCTTCCCAGGTTAACTACTGCCCTCCTGGATTCACTACTTCCCTTCCCAGGTTCACTACTGCCCTCCTGGATTCACTACTTCCCTCCTGGATTCACTACTGCCCTCTCTAAATCAACTTCCATCCTCCCTTGAACTCACCACTGTGTTCCTCATTGACCCTTAATCACCCCCCCCCCCCGGACCCACCTCTGCCTCTCATTGATCCATTGTTACCAGTGCCCACATCAGCTCCCCCTGTACCCTACACTGCCCTCCTTTGAACTCACCACTGTGTTCCCCATTGATTCTTAATCACCCCCCCCCCGTACCAACCTCTGCCTCTCATTGATCCATTGTTACCAGTGCCCACATCAGCTCCTACTGTACCCACTACTGCCCTTCCTTGAACTCACCACTGTGATCCCCATTGACCCTTGATTATCCTCCCCTGTACCCACCTCTGCCTCTCATTGATCCATTGTTACCAGTGCCCATATCAGCTCCTACTGTACCCACTACTGCCCTTCCTTGAACTCACCACTGTGTTCCCCATTGATTCTTAATCCCCCCCCCCCCCCGTACCAACCTCTGCCTCTCATTGATCCATTGTTACCAGTGCCCACATCAGCTCCTACTGTACCCACTACTGCCCTTCCTTGAACTCACCACTGTGATCCCCATTGACCCTTGATTATCCTCCCCTGTACCCACCTCTGCCTCTCATTGATCCATTGTTACCAGTGCCCATATCAGCTCCTACTGTACCCACTACTGCCCTTCCTTGAACTCACCACTGTGATCCCCATTGACCCTTGATTATCCTCCCCTGTACCCACCTCTGCCTCTCATTGATCCATTGTTACCAGTGCCCATATCAACTCCTACTGTACCCACTACTGCCCTTCCTTGAACTCACCACTGTGTTCCCCATTGATTCTTAATCACCCCCCCCCCCCGTACCAACCTCTGCCTCTCATTGATCCATTGTTACCAGTGCCCACATCAGCTCCTACTGTACCCACTACTGCCCTTCCTTGAACTCACCACTGTGATCCCCATTGACCCTTGATTATCCTCCCCTGTACCCACCTCTGCCTCTCATTGATCCATTGTTACCAGTGCCCATATCAGCTCCTACTGTACCCACTACTGCCCTTCCTTGAACTCACCACTGTGTTCCCCATTGATTCTTAATCCCCCCCCCCCCCCGTACCAACCTCTGCCTCTCATTGATCCATTGTTACCAGTGCCCACATCAGCTCCTACTGTACCCACTACTGCCCTTCCTTGAACTCACCACTGTGTTCCCCATTGACCCTTGATTATCCTCCCCTGTACCCACCTCTGCCTCTCATGGATCAATCTTTGCCCTCCTCTAAATCCTTCACCTGGCTCCCCAGTGCCCACCTTTTCTCTCCCCTGGACCATCAAGTCCCCTCCCTGACAGTCTTACTTATCATGTTCAATATCAATCATTCATGTCTTAATTCAATATCAGTCATTCATGTCTTATTTTTTTTGACAGACACCAGTAGGAAACGTAGTCCAGAAAGGAAACTAAGATCAACTCGGCCACACAGGCTGCCAGCAGCTCATATCCGCCAGGTATCCGATAGTGATGAGTTTGATGTGAGTCTGAGTCTTGCTAGTTCATCAAGTGAAGACTTCTCGCTTGACCTTCCCCCACACCGAGCTAAAAATGTGCAAAGAAACATGTATTCAACATATCCTAAAGGTAACACCTAACCCTTAAACATGTATTCAACATATCTTAAAAGTAACACCTAACACTCAAACATATATTAATCATTCCCTAAAGGTAACACCTAACCCTTAAACATGTATTCAACATATCCCAAAGGTAACACCTAACCCTCAAACATGTATTCAACATATCCTAAAGGTAACACCTAACCCTCAAACATGTATTCAACATATCTTAAAAGTAACACCTAACACTCAAACATGTATTGAACATTCCCTAAAGGTAACACCTAACCCTTAAACATGTATTCAACATATCTTAAAAGTAACACCTAACACTCAAACATGTATTGAACATTCCCTAAAGGTAACACCTAACCCTTAAACATGTATTCAACATATCCTAAAGGTAACACCTAACCCTCAAACATGTATTCAACATATCTTAAAAGTAACACCTAACACTCAAACATGTATTGAACATTCCCTAAAGGTAACACCTAACCCTTAAACATGTATTCAACATACCCTAAAGGTAACACCTAACCCTCAAACAAGAATTCAACATATCCTAAAGGTAACACCTAACCCTCAAACATGTATTCAACATATCTTAAAAGTAACACCTAACACTCAAACATGTATTGAACATTCCCTAAAGGTAACACCTAACCCTCAAACATGTATTAATCATTCCCTAAAGGTAACACCTAACCCTTAAACATGTATTCAACATATCCTAAAGGTAACACCTAACCCTCAAACAAGAATTCAACATATCCTAAAGGTAACACCTAACCCTTAAACAAGTATTCAACATATCCTAAAGGTAACACCTAACACTCAAACATGTATTCAACATTTCCTAAAGGTAACACCTAACCCTTAAACATGTATTCAACATACCCTAAAGGTAACACCTAACCCTCAAACAAGAATTCAACATATCCTAAAGGTAACACCTAACCCTTAAACATGTATTCAACATATCCTAAAGGTAACATCTAACCCTCAAACAAGAATTCAACATATCCTAAAGGTAATACCTAACCCTTAAACATGTATTCAACATATCCTAAAGGTAACACCAAGCCCTATCCTAAAGGTAACACCTAACCCAATCCTAAAGGTAACACCTAACCCTTAAACATGTATTCAACATATCCTAAAAGTAACACCTAACCCAATCCTAAAGGTAACACCTAACCCTCAAACATGTATTCAACATATCCTAAAGGTAATACCTAACCCTTTACATAATTTTTAACAGTTTAAAGTTTTGTTTAGTTTTTATATCAAGAAAATCTGACTCCTTTGTGTTTTCAAGTTGGTTGCATGTTATGGAATATCTCATGTTTGGAAGCAATACAAATCATATTCATCTAATTTCACTAATTATCAAAGGCAAACCTTGCAAGAATGTTGCAGATTTTATACATTTCTATTGATTATGAAAAAATGGCATTTAAAGTGTTTAACTGAACTGCTGTTAAAGTACATGTAGATAAGGAGTCACAATTCTTATATTCTTTCTTTGTTCTTTTACTATGAATGTTCTTGACAGATGATGAGAACAGTGATGCGTTCTCAGAGATGACCTCAGCCCTGATTGATCATGACCCCACTTTGGACCTTGTAGACTTGGCAAGCACGCCCTCTATCAGCTCTATTGAGTTTGATGGGGATTTTTCTTAAGAGAACGTAAACTTTTATATGTGTGCTGAAATATCTTGAGTCTCTCAAACCAGTCGTCCTGAAGACTTAATGTTTTTTTCTTTTTATATTCAAAACTTTATGAAATTTTAATAGATGTTCAAATTTTAAAAAGTATCATTTGAATTTAGTCAGGTTACGAGGTGAGCAAAACGACTTTGCAGTTTCTTTTTATGTGTATTGTCTAGTATCTTTACTCAGGTCATTAGTTAGGTGTATATTCAAAAGTTTAATGATTTGCCATGTTTAGCACACTACACTGTACATGTTTTTGTTATGTGACACAAATTGATGTATTATGGTATTACATGCACATCAAAAGATTTAAAATTTGTGCACTGTACCAATTTCTGCAGTGTCATACTGAAGCAAGTTTGGTTTGCAACCATAGTTATCTAGAGTTGGACTTGTGCACCCAAACCCTATATTGAACAATGGTTTGGTAGGGCTTGTCTGTCATAACCTCAGGGCAGGCTTTATAACTGCTGCTCCTTCTGACTCAGTGGCAGAAAACTGCACAGACTCTTGTAACTTCACTGTGCAATGGTTTTAAATAGGCCTATTCAACCAAACCGCACATGTTTATTGCTTACTTTTAACAGATCTTTTGTACACAGTTTAAATTGTGCAACATCTGTATATAAATCGATGAACTGATTTTATACTTCCCAATTGTGAATAAATATTCTTTGCAATGTGAGAAGTAATGTTTTATTGGCCATCTAAGCATTCAGGTTAGCTCAGGAAACAGGTTACCAGCCAAAATGCCATGGTATTGACTGGTTTTCCTTATGCATTCTGCCCAGCTTGATTCTAAATACAATATACTCATAAACATTCATTACTTGTAAATTATGTACTGTATGATGAGATTCCATTTATAATGAAAATTGGTTTGTATCTTCCATCTCTTTTGGACATTCTATCCTGATTGGTCAATAGTGCTTTGTTTTAGTAGTTCAGTTTAAACCCTCTGGGACCTATTCCATCAAGCCTGTTAGCTTTTTCTTAGAATGGAGTGCAAACAGCTTGCTAACATGCTGTTGGTATTACTAGCAAACATGTGTAACAATATGCACACAAATACCTGCAATTAATTGTTTTGATACAACCAGGGGTGTGGTAGGGAAGTTAGCCCCCACCTCTTCTCCTTCAGTAAAAATGAATCTAATACCTTAGATGGGGCCACATTGGATTAACCCCATGGTTGCCATGGCAAATAACTTTCAACTCCCCCCATCCCCTCAATACAAAACTCTCTGGATCCGTCCATACAAATTGTATTTCTTGCCGTTAAAATCTAGAATTCACCATCGGCCCTAAAAGTCCCTAGTGCTATCAAGAATTGTGTATTTGTTTTTAAGTTAAGGAAGTTGTGGCTTGTAACTTGGTTCACATTGTAACTCCAACATCTTTACTTTATGTGTTACAACTCTGTTTACCTTCAGCTTTATGTTTTTGAACTGTGATTGTTGTTTTTTAAGATGTAAAATTTGTTTTTGATTTCATTTTGTAAAGGAAATTAACGTGGATGTTGTAGGATAGCTAAAAAAAATGATAGAGTCAACCGCAATATTAACCCTTTCCTTACCATAGGTGACTTTTTGGAGTCTGCACTACCCCCTCTTCTTTACTGTTGGTGACTACTGTCATGCAAGCTTACACACACAAAAACACTCAAGCCTGAGCACAAAGGCCATTTGTTGTAGAGCTGTAGTTTGGTCCATGTTCACTCTCCATACCCAAGCTTACTATGGTTGGAAAGAGAGAAAGATCAGATCTTTCCAATGATGTTAAAATAAGGTTGCTATTATGCAATCCCTTCAAATTGGAGTACAAAAATCCGAAGTGCCAAACACAAACGGAGTGCCATAAGGTTGTGTGCAAAAAAGTGTTTGGGTATACAGATAAAACTAAGGAAACAAAAACCAAGAACTTGGACATTTATTGGCCAATCTCAATGATGTTTGGATTATATGAAAGGGAATTAATAAGGTAGACATATTTTATTGCTTATTTTCTGGTATAATATCTTCAAGGTGATAATAGAGTTGGTAAAATTTGCCTTTGAACACATGGTTTCTGTTGTGATAGAATGTGTGCTTTACACTTGAGTGGTCAAACAATGTGGTCACAGTGGTTGGTTTTGTCAAAACAATTCAGTAACAAAAGGGTTAAAAAACTTTTTTTTCTCATCACTGAGGGCATTATATGAAAAGACGGAAGTTTATAGCTGGAAATTTGGATGTGTTATACAAAGACATGTTATAGTTGGACTTGGTAACAATAACAAAGTCTACTCATGATAGACTCTACTGTGCTATTGTGTCACCATATAATACATGTTTAGAAGAGAAATTCCCCTTACATTCCTTACCATGAGTAATACACCTGAGCAGCAGTATAAAGGCTGTGTCGAATGAGGCAATTTACAGGCAACCAGGTCCAGGCAATCTCTATAACAGTCAATTCACTTGTTGGTTGTTAGTTTTCTAGGGGATAGTAAAACATTGTTAAATCAATATTGTACTACTGATGTGATCAGTTGGTTGCCTCCAAGTTGCCTGGAAAATTTGCCTTATACCTCCATGGTGTGACAAGGCAGTAAGGATCCTTGTAGTGAGTTGGATGTGTTTACAAAGGATCAATAATTGAACAGTTATATGTAGCATATATTAGGGGTCTAATCTGATATATCCACTGACACCCAGCCATATCAATATGTTGAGACTTTGCTTGGTTAAGAGATGATTCAGATCAATCTACCCATCTACCCCAGATCTACCTATTAGCATTGTTAGGACAACCTGTTGTATCACCCCATGGAACCAAGCACAAATACATGTACAGCGCTCTTCAATGTGTGTAATATAGGGATTTGGATTGTGGAGAAATTATGTAAGAGGAAAGATCTGTCACCGGTTTACATGCAATGGTTACCCTGATGTCTGTCTAAATTGTGTATGGAATGTTTCTTGCTTTTGTTTGATACAATAAACAAACTATATTTTCACAGGAATCCAGTAACTGTCTGAGGTAAAGGTTTTTAGGTAACCAGTTACTATGATTTAATCTATTTTTTATATTGTACACATATGGACTGGCAATGAGGGCAATAGTGCACATCTATGCACCCCTCGGGCCTGTGAGTGACCAGGAGAGGGTCCTATTTCCCTCGGCCGGAAATAGAACCCTCTCCTGGTCACTCACAGGCCCAAGGGGTGCATAGACGTGCACTATTGCCCGAATAATGCCAGTCCATATGTGTTTTATAACAAACCTCAGTCCAAAATGTCATGTGAAGAAATATGTTTAATTAATTAATTCACCCCACATGACCATGTTTCAGCCAATCAGGATAAAGAACCAGGGAGAGGCGTGTTCTAAAGAAAAATCTTTAAAAAAACATTAACAAAACAAAGACTCAATTTAACAGGATCAAAAGTTTCCAGAACCCTCTGTGTTATTATTAAAGTCTGTGAGAAAACTGATTGATTTTCCACTTCTGAGTTGAAGGACTGATCCAGCTAAGATAAAAAAAACATCCATACTGATCTCCACAAATCTTATTCTGTGTCTTAAGACGAGACAGTGGACGCCAATTATTCAAACTTCTGTATTTGATTGATATTTGATTGATAGAGATCGCTCAGTGTACAAAATGGGCAAATTATCCAACGAGAATTCTTTTAAAGCAAATTCTCTTTGATTCTCTTGAAATCACATGACACCTGCAGTTTTGCACATATAGATATTGAGTACCACACAATTTAATATGAACCAGTTGTCATGTTTTGAACAGTAATGTAGTCTTATGTTCTGTATGTCATGTTTTGATTGTGTTATGAAAGGAAAAACGACAAAGTTGGCTTATATATTTTGTGAAAAAAGCTTCTAAAAAGTGAATGCATGTCATGACTTCAGTATCTACTGAATCTAATGTGTGTTATGATAATATATACATATATATATCAATAGCAACAAACTGCCTTCGACTGTAAGGACATAAGAGATTTAACTGCACACATCGACAAACTCATTTGTTGAGAAATTAAGGCATTTATGTATTATATTTCTGATGGTTGCTGGTTCTAATCCAATTTTAAACCATCTGTTGACCTTTGTCTCCTTTCAGAAAAATTTGAATCTACCATTTATACTGTGTTACTCAGCATGTTGATAAAATTAAGATTAACTTTATTGATTGTGATGATTGCTTAGTTTCTCTGTTCTTCTATGACTTGTTTAATTTAAAACAACTTTTATACATTTGTGAGTTTTTTAATGCAAAGTATAGACACTTGAACAGGTTTGTTGAAAATATAAAAAAAAGATGTGTACTTTATTGATAAAAAAGTACATGTATGTAATTGAAGTCGTACATTAACATATGGCAATAAAAACCTCAAGGGAAACTGGGTTAAACAATTTTGGGGGTTAACAAAGAAAAATTTACTGGAGTGGAATTTGAAAATTATAATATAATTATATGAAAGCACCAGCATATAGTTCCTAATTTCAAAAACAACAATGAAACTAGATATTATATTGTTTCATGCTGAAACCATCTGATGATCAAAAACCAAGGTCTCCAAGCTATCTCATTACTTTCTGCTATCATTTCAATCTTGCTCTAATGTTCTCTTCTAATGTTTGCCTTTGAGGATAGAAGTAACCAAACCACTTCATTTTGTGTTTCCTGTCCTCTGCATTCATCTGACCTTTAGAAGGAACTTCAGCACATTGTATTCACCTAAAATTTGCAAATGGTTGCCAAGTTTCCATTTCACATATCCTTTCTGTCTGTAATAATTATGATAAAATTCAAAAAATGTTAATGGCCTCATGTTTAGACCCTTTCTCAAAGGCTAAATGAGAAAGACTCTGCTAGGGTCGAAATGTGAGGCCATTAACAATTTTTTTGCAATTATACCAGAGGTCCTTTTGGTTGGTAAGCAGTTTGCAACAGCTCGTTCTATTTTCTTATATGACATGCACAAGAATGATGCAACTGTTAAGTTTTGTAAGTTGTGTCAATGTCAGCTGTATTCATAAACTTTCTTCTCTCTTAGGCTCCCTAAAAGTGCCCCCCCCCCCCCGCCAGTAAAATGTTACTTTTTGTAAGTGTTGATGTAGTAATTTCAGTGTTTTTTGTAAACTATTTTTCTATTTACACACAGACAGTGTATTTGTTTTTACCTCCATGTCAGATTATCTTATAAAAAGTAGTAAACGGCAGAACAAGAGCGCTGAAAAGGGGCTTGTTTAGGAAAAGTGAACACTTTTGATTTGCCAGAAGTGCCCCCCCCCCCAGAAAAAATGGTGCACCCCCTTGTACCCCCTACAACTTTACCCTAGTTTCGCCGCTGTCTCAGAAGGGAATGTGGCCATTGTTGTTTGTCATCTCCATCTTATTGAGGCCATGTGGCTATGACAACCAGCCAGGATGGACCAGAATCAGAGCTGACTATAACTTGACAAGTTTAATAATTCACCTGAAGTCATTATCACAGTAATCTTGGTTGCATCATTTTGGGAGTCATCATCCCTGTATGTCATAACAGTGTAGTGTACATTTTAGGCTACATGGCGTTCACACGCTTACCATCATTTTACCTGCAAGCATTGCAGACAGTAGCCGCATGTGATGTGATGAAAATCATATAATATGTGTTTTCATTAATATCAATAACTGCCCTGCCCCCATCTGATTACACCACTTTTGACTCTGGTTGTTTAGTTCATAGGATTTTTAAAGGTAAAAACCAGTGCATATTGTTTTTGATAGCCTAGCATTTCTGATAAAATGTAATATATTATGGTTACCTTTAACCCTTAATATATATCTTTAACTTTAATATTTTGTAGCGCTTTTTTCTTCAATAATTTTGTTGCCCTTCTGCTACAATTTTATTGTTTAGTTTAAATTTTATATTTTGTTCAGTGCTTCACAGTAGTCTCTACATAAGACGCTCTAAAAATTGCACTATTATTATTATTATTATTATTATTATTATTATTATTATTGAGTAACCTTGTGAGATGAGTAAGCATTTATTTCACTGAGTTATTTTGGTGACAACACTACAGCATTGTGTTCCATAGTTCCACATGAGCAAGTAGGCATTCACCTGAAGTCTTGCATTGTCATCAATTATTAGACAATAGAGAAAGGCTCAGACCACACCCGTGGATTTCCCTTTGATCTTGATAACAGGCTCGAGTGACAAGTCCATTTTCACATGGGGAAGTTGTAACCGTGCTGCATTTTTCAGACTTGCTGGATGAAATTGGCATTAATATATCAAAACTAGTTTCCATAAAACACACACTCTATGGTTGTTTACATAATCAGGCAGTTAAATGACTACAGGTTTAGATACTTTGGGTTGTAATAATAGGTCAATATGCCAAGCAGAGTGATTCAGCATTGTTAAATACTAACACTTGACTGAGTCCCTGATACCCGGGGGCTATTATCTGAAACACCTCAATAAAAATGAACTTTCTGCACAGTCACCTTGTGTATACTTATAGCAGTGCATTGGGGAGACGGTGATTCCATGCTACACTAGCTTCACCCAAACAAATCTGGACAGTATACAATTTGAAATCACTTTGTTATTTCTGCCCATACAAAAAAGGTGGAGAAGCAAACACTAGTGTTTATTTAATTGGCTCTGTGGACCATTGCATCTTAAAGATAAATCCTACCATGTACATTCCGCTGTTTCTCATCGATAGAAGATTTAAATGCTTCTGAATAATGGTTTATTTTTCTGAAGAACATTTTTTTAAAGATTCAACCACAGAGTTTTGCAGGGGAGCATACATCCTTAAACACTTTTACTAAAACATTCTGTGAAGAAAAGACCCATTAGATGCCAGGGGTTGTCTGTGAAATTACCCCCCCCCCCCCCCCCCCCGGGGTAAACCATGTCCTGCTAATAATGTTTTTCACATAGTCTTCTTCAAGTGTTTAACAGATTTCACGTATGACATATGAGATGAGCCTAGATTTGTTGATATTTATTTAATATGGGTGACCTTTGATCAGAGTTTAATGCAATATAATTTTAGATATGCCATCTATTCAAACTCGCATGCTGCTAAGAGATATCACACCATTTCCTTTTTCAAACAAGGGATGCTTTTTGAGAAAAACAACTTTTAAGGGGTTATAAATTATTTATGCTTGAATTTCTTACAAAATTTATAATTCATATTATTATGTAAACATCAAAATAAATAGCTCAAGCATCTGTAAGCTGTTTTTATAAATTTTTTGTAATTTTTCTTAAAGAAAGTTTGAATGAATCTTTTGTTAAACAAAACTGTAATATCTTGGTAAAAATCATCTTTAGAATGTACATAGGACTCAATGAGCCATTGATAGCAAGTTGCCAAGTACTGAGGTGACATGGCATCATTGTCCTTTATTATTTAAGGTTTACCCATACGTCGATGTGTTATAAGCACTGTATACTCGGTGCATTCCCTGAGTCCTGTGTAAACAAATCCATGGCCTATACCACTCAGGTGGGATTCAAACCAATGACCCCTGCATTTTAGAGTAGATGTCCGATGTGTGATAAACACTCTATACTCGGTGCTTTTCTTGAGTCCTGTGTAAACAGATCCATGGCCTATACCACTCAGGTGGGATTCGAACCAACGACCCTTGCATTCTAGAGTATATGTCTGATGTGGGATAAGCACTCTATACTCGGTGCTTTTCTTGAGGCCTGTGTAAACGAATCCATGGCCTATTCTACTCAGGTGGGATTCGAACCAATGACCCCTGCATTCTAGAGTAGATGTCTGATGTGTGATAAGCACTCTATACTCGGTACTTTTCTTGAGTCCTTTGTAAACAAATCCATGGCCTATACCACTCAGGTGGGATTCGAACCAATGACCCCTGCATTCTAGAGTAGATGTCCGATGTGTGATAAACACTCTATACTTGGTGCTTTTCTTGAGTCCTGTGTAAACAAATCCATGGCCTATACCACTCAGGTGGGATTCGAACCAACGACCCTTGCATTCTAGAGTATATGTCTGATGTGGGATAAGCACTCTATACTCGGTGCTTTTCTTGAGTCCTGTGTAAACGAATCCATGGCCTATTCTACTCAGGTGGGATTCGAACCAATGACCCCTGCATTCTAGAGTATATGTCTGATGTGTGATAAGCACTCTATACTCGGTACTTTTCTTGAGTCCTGTGTAAACAAATCCATGGCCTATACCACTCAGGTGGGATTCGAACCAATGACCCCTGCATTCTAGAGTAGATGTCCGATGTGTGATAAACACTCTATACTTGGTGCTTTTCTTGAGTCCTGTGTAAACAAATCCATGGCCTATACCACTCAGGTGGGATTCGAACCAACGACCCTTGCATTCTAGAGTATATGTCTGATGTGTGATAAGCACTCTATACTCGGTGCTTTTCTTGAGTCCTGTGTAAACGAATCCATGGCCTATTCTACTCAGGTGGGATTCGAACCAATGACCCCTGCATTCTAGAGTATATGTCTGATGTGTGATAAGCACTCTATACTCGGTGCTTTTCTTGAGTCATGTGTAAACAAATCCATGGCGTATACTACTTAGATGGGATTCGAACCAACGACCCTTGCATTCTAGAGTATATGTCTGATGTGTGATAAGCACTCTATACTCGGTACTTTTCTTGAGTCCTGTGTAAACGAATCCATGGCCTATTCTACTCTGGTTGGATTCGAACCAATGACCCCTGCATTCTAGAGTATATGTCTGATGTGTGATAAGCACTCTATACTCGATGCTTTTCTTGAGTCCTGTGTAAACAAATTCATGGCCTATACTACTTAGGTGGGATTCGAACCAATGACCCCCCTGCATTCTAGAGTACATGTCTGAACCACTAGACCATTAAGCGTGCCCAGTAACGAGAAACCGGATTAATCCCATAATTAGCAGAATGTACTGCAACAGCTTTTAAATTATGCCTGACTTGTTTTTGTTTTGTTTTTAACATAGGGAGTAGTTCTAAGCCAACCCTTTGTCCAGGAACAGTAGATGACAAATACATACATTATTTCAGTTTATGCAGACACTGAAGAAACCAAGCTTTGGAATTTGGTGAAAAGTTGTTAATAGCGGTTTATAATACTCTTGTAAATTCTTCATTTTTTATAGGAAGAACTTTTTTTCTCATGTAATTTGTAATAACATTTGTACTGAAAGTAATGAGTTGGCCCGATGGTTGCAGACTGCAGCTAGAATCCCATTTGAAAACTAGTAACCCTATCTTTAAATGCTATTCACTTGACTTTATTTCAGACGGAAGTCTTTCTATGAAGGATTGGTAATGGTAAACTTCAGATGAGTCAGCTTTTAGATTGAAGCAAATCAATGGTTTGTTTCTATTTTTTGTTTAGCAACCCTGCAGCCTACTTTGTCTTTTAAGCTATTTATTGGATCAAAACATAAGTGTATGAGGACACAGAGATTACAATGGAAGGAAAACTAATGCATGATGGTTTTTATTTTTCCTCTTGCTTTTCTGTTTTCACTTCTTGGTCTTGGCCTTTCAGCTCTCACTAATTGTAGCCTTTGTCTTGGTGATTGCAGACTTCCAGGGCCCAATTTCTTAAAACTCGTGCAAATAAAAACAAAACATCTAAGCACAAAACAATTTTTCTTACCAGAAAAAGATTACTGTCAAACTAAGTCTCTATGTTTATAAACAATTTCGGTCCAAATTTCATATTGGATTTTTTGCTTTCAAATGACTAAGGAGGCACTACTTTTTTGAGATATTGGAAATTAGGAAATTAATATGACCTTTTATTGTGCTACCAAAATATTTCAAGAACATGTGAAAAATGTGATATGCCACGTGATACGAAATGGCATCGGTATTGGCGCCCGCGTCATTGTAGATTCCTTTATTTTGTGGCGTAAGGATGTTGTGAATGTAGGGCGCCAGGACTACTTTACAACGGGGCGCGGTCTTTAAACGCAATGGAGATGTCGGTCTGGTAACTGAGATTTCCGCCATGTCTTTGAACCTTTGGTATGTGAGTTGAAGTTTGTATTTATTTAAACAAATCTGTACCCATAATGAGCAAAACAGACTCTTTACTTGCCTGTATTATTGTATGTCTCTTATACTTCCTTGTTGACCATTTAGAGTAATAAAAAAGGGCATAAAATCGAGTCTCAAATTTCGGCCGAGAATCGAACTAATCACATGGGCCTTGCATCAAATAGAGACCAGCATTTCATTATTGCATACTTTATATTTTGGGGGCTCTAAAAGAAGGAGGCACTACTGACCTTATCCAATTTCTTATTACCTGAACCTAGATATTTGCTACAGTTTGGAATAGGTTATTATGAATTTATTTTTTAACAAAGCATTAAATTCATTAACATGACAGTTTTGCTGACAATTTGGGGAAAAATCATTATTTGTATTTAATTTGGGACCAACATTTTTACTGTTTTTATTTCTCTAAAATGAAAAAGGAGGCACTTGATATTTCTTCTAAACTTAAGTTATATTTTTTTTATATTTTTAAAGAATTATTTATTTTATGAATAAATTCGAAAGAGTTTCTCCCCACAATTGTAAAATATTCAAAAAGTGTAACAAATGTCAACAGTCAAAGGTCTGAAATGGTAAGAATTGACATCGCCATTCTACAGCAAAAATTTAAATACATTTTGGGGCGTATTTGGATAACTGGCCGAAAAGACAAGTTCCAAGGGTCAAGTGTAAAGAAATGGCATCAGTGTTTGGCACCCGCGTAAATCGAGCCTGAAACTTTGGAGGAAAAAATGGTCCAAACGGACGATGTCCCCTTTTTAAAAATTGTTTTATGTGTGTGCATAACTTCACGTTTATTTAGGCTTAAATGTTATTGTCACTTGGGCTCCGAAAGGTTTTTCTGATGTATTTATTTTCTTGAATGAACTTTTAAACCTTATTTCTAATTTAGTTATAGCCTACTACTTTTCTAATCTATTAATATGAAGCGACTGAGAGTGTTATCACAATGATTTAGCGCTTTATAAATTAATGTATTTCTTCTCTCCTAATTTACCGGTAGTCATATTACAGTTGCCAACAACGTACTATCTTTGCATAGGGCCTTTCATGCATATAGTTTGGATGCAATTGTAAAGTAAAGTAATTGAAATACATAATCATTGCCAACTAGCCGACATTGTTTGCAGATGATAGCTTGAAATGTAATATCACGAACACTCAGTGGTGAATTAAGGTAGATTACCCACTTATCTATTCTTGACTGTACTCATTCCATAATGATATGCCTATTAGTTATTTATCTTTCTGTCTTCAAATATTAATGGCTTTATAAGTTACCCGTTCTTAAGAAATTGGACATGGGGCATTGGCTTTATTATTCTGAAGTGTTACTTTGGACACAAAATCCTAACTTTAAAAATAAAATGACAAAACAAATGAAATTGTAAGAGATTTTTAAAATGCTCTTGCGGTGAAAACTAATGGAGTTTTTATCTGTCTGGATTGTCTGCCTTACTCAAAAGTCTCTGAAACAAATCACAACAAATCAAACAAATTATAAATTCTGGTTTTTTGTTTTATTATCATTTATACAATGTGGCAACTAAAAAAAGCTCCACACAAATCAAAATATTATTGGTAATAATCAACTACAAACTGACTTAAACAAGTCTAGCCTCTTTGAGCTTGGTCTAACATTATTGTTCTCACACAAAACCCTGTTACTGATAAATAACTCAAACAAATGTTTCACAAAATGAACATGTGTGGTACAGGTTGTTTATTATACACAGTTTGACTGTGTCATTTGATAAGGCCTAAAGTGGACTCTTTGTGGCCTATATTATAATGTAAATCTTGCTATATTATGGTACAAACATCTTTTCAAATTATGGCCCGTGTCCAACTCGACTTACTCTGGCTACAGCTTTAGCCATTTGACACGGCCTACGCAACCAACCAGAGAACTTGTTGGGAAACAGTCTGGTCCTGTTGTGTATAATTAGAATCACCCTTCATTATTACAGTTTCCCAGAGGGAACAATACAAAAATGGTGGTAGGCTAACATGGGCCAATAACATTAATGCTATTAATAGCCATTGTACAGTATTATTTTTGTCAAGTTGATTTATAAGGGGGAATTCACAATATTATTTTGAGCAATGGTGGCTTTCCTTTACATAGTAGTTCATCGGTGGCTCATTAAATGGGAATGGGGGAGAGTGGAAATAAAAATGTCATTAGTAATGGAGCATTTTAGAAAATTTCAACACAATTGAGTGTCGGTCAGATCACCATTAGACTAGACTGAGGGAGCCTTTGTCTGTGGACTCATTATTATGCAAGAGTTCATTACAGAAGGGACTCTTATGGGTCAACCCCGCAATACTTAATACTTAGATCTGAAGTGATCCTCTTATTTGCTCTTCGTTGTGAATTTGAACAGGAAGGATGATGTTATGTCAATGTAGATAGCGTCCAATCCATACTGGACATTTCATCAAGTACACATGTTACATTATTAATGACACTATAATAAACACTATTTACACTGACTCCAAAGTCCATTCAAGGGAAAAAAGAGTTTCCATAAAATACTGATTTATTAGCCCAAAACAACACTTGGTTTAAATTAAGTTGACAACCAAAATTTATCATAAACAGTTAAACTGTCTTATGGGCTTATTTTCAAAGAAAATATACAACTATACAGCTTTGTTACATGTTGTTATTGTTTTCAATTCTAAAACACATTTCCAGCTTGAGGATAGTTTGAGTATATTGAAATCTTAAGAATAAATACCCCTAAAGTCTTTAGTGCATCTTCCCTTTTATCCAGATGTCTACAGATCTCAATCAAATAATATAGAATTACACAAGTAAATGTCAGTCTATTGACTTGGGTAAACAAAACATCATAAACCCAGTCACCCTCACACACACACTCGTAGGCTTTACAATTAAATAGCAATAACATATCAAAACCATCGTTTAGCAATTGTATATATACAATGACACTAGTAGTGTCAGGGTTAATACGGGGCAAGCATTCTAACAAGGCATATTTGTATATTCACAAATAAACTTTGTATAATTATACAACTATGATACAGCAAGTATATGGATTGTTCATCCAATGAGGTATATAAATTCTTTATGTTTTTTTCTCCTTTTAGATGCAAGACAAGACACAATTACAACAGCAGAACATAATAAAAACAACAAACTAAAAACATTTAACCTTCCAAATGCTTGCTCTATTCAGTGAAATCATTTAGGAAATCAACTCCAACACTTTCCTATTTTCAAAATAACCTCCAAGCTTCTGAAAAATGTAAACACAAGGTATGGTCTTTGACATCTCGATACATTATGCATTTTATGTACAACAGGAAAATAGATTCCAGCAGGTATCATAGATATTAAATGCACTGAAAATAGTTTTCATATGAAAGCCAATGTAATGAAGTTGAACAATGTCCCAGCCATGACACTCCCTTTAAAAACCTGTAGCCATACATATTCCCTAGTTCTCAAAGACAATCTTTATAAGATTATCTGATCCCAAATTAACCAACATTATTTTTGTTGCTGAGAAATACACAATATTTCTTATTTTTTCTTGTTTTCCTGTGCTTGCTGGTCTCTAGGGCTTGCAAGGTCATTATAATGGTACATATAGAAAAGCCAGCTAAACTCCCAGCTGAAATCTGGAGCTTCATTCAATATAAATGTTTGTGAAACATTACCACCCTTTCTACACTTTTTAGGGAATGAGCATACAGTATCGTTGACAACTTGAATGCCATGGCCCGGATAAACATACTAATTGATTAAGCTTTCACAATGATTCAATGCACAATAATTACCCCAATGCACAATACATATCACCACTCTACTATTTGGGTAAAATTTGAGAAAATGTACATCTTTTAACAACTTTGTATTTGGTGGGTACAGGAAGCAATTCCCAGCAATTTATTTTAACGTACATGTAGTTACTTTTCCAGAGAATTCACAAAATATCAACAGTTTTTTTCTTGTAATGATTAACAGCTGCATCGTTAGGCTTATTAAGACACGACTTCTCAAGTTTGTACTTTTTCACAAGGTCTCAACACTTTTTGTACTTCCTTTTTGTTCCATCTTGATGTATTTTAATGATATGAAGGCCCCAGATGATCAGCTTGCTGGATGAGTAACCCTCAAGAAAGATGGTTGTAGAATAAGTAAAGAAATAAACGATAAAACAGTTCAAATGTAAAGCTTATTGTGTTTGTTACAACTTAACATTAAGAGTTTTAGATCAATAATTCAAGTGTTGAAATCCTTCCACTACTGATGCATTATTCAGCCCATTATTGTCTACAGTGATTAATATTTATCACATTCTTTGATCTGCCAATTACAGGATTATGTCTTATGCTACAGGTCTGATTCACATTATCAAAATGCAACAAATACATAATTGCCTTTATGTGTTGAGACTTTGACCTCAACCTGTTCAAAAAGATACATAGTTATTTGCGTTGTTCACTTTTTGTGATGGCATTTAACTGTTTCCTCTATGGTACAATGTCCATATCACTTAACACAAAACATAATCAAGAAAATATATCAAATGAGTTCTGGAGTCCATTTGCCAAAAAAAGGTTAAATTTGAATGAGCATATTGCGCTGTTCACTTTTTGTGATGGCATTTAACTGTTTCCTCTATGGTACAATGTCCATATCACTTAACACAAAACATAATCAAGAAAATATATCAAATGAGTTCTGGAGTCCATTTGCCAAAAAAAGGTTAAATTTGAATGAGCAGAGTTTGGTAGTTGAAGTTCATAGTGCAGAGAGTTATTGGGGGAATCAAAGGTTTCTTCTCGTTTCTTTGTACATGTATGTACTCTCTCCAGCAACAAAAAAGGCAGAATTTGATTGACCCTATGAAATAAACCACAATCCTATGGAATATTTCTCCAGATTTTGACAAACATACATAAAAGTTACTTGTGAGTTCAGCCAAAAGGCATTGTTAATAGACAACTGTATGAATGTATAGGTACAACTGAAGGCATGAATAATGAATCAGAATCAAAGTTCTGGGAGATTTATGGCATCAATGATTACAATGACTCCAGTGATCTGCAAGACATTGTGATCAACACAATTCAGGAATGTGTGACATTTTAGTTTGCAATTCATTGTATACAGTAAGAGTCAAAATAATCCCTTCCCACACACACATTGACAAAAGATGTAGGAATATAATACTATACATTTTACGTCGGTATATGTTTTTCCACACAGTTCCCTAGTAGCAGCCTACTCTATAATAATTGCCCCTGGACTTTGCTATCAGCTTGTTTTTGCTTTGTTTTTTTTTAATCATCTACAGTATTACCATGACTCAATTAGGTTTAGTCTTGTTTTAAAAACCAAATGTCAACCTTTAACTATTCTGCTCAAACCTGTACAATTTGAAAATCTGACCATCTTCAACTGAGTGTTCAAAGCACATGTCAGCTTCAAGGTGGGATTTTTTGTAACTTTTGCAGCACTCCATCAATTTAAAGAATTAGGTAATACATGTATGTGTGAATAACTCCAATAGGGACTACCCTAATAAAGAGTGTGCCTTGTGTCTCACACATTTAACCTCGTATGAACACCATTATAACAACAATTTAGCACCCTCAAGCAACATCACAAGGAATGGGACTACAAAACTAACTTTTCTAAGCAGGTCATAAATAATGCATACAGTTTCTAAATTTCAATTAATTATTAGGCTAAATCTCAACAATTAATAAAACTCAAATTCAGTATCAACTTGCTTTAACAAAAAACAAAAAAATAAATAAATAAATAAATAAATAACAGCCTAACCATCTGACAAGAGCTTTTTTGTCTTTTGATTGACAATGTGTTGTTTTAAAATAAACAATAAATGTCATTCACAAAAAAGAAATAATCAGTGTACTCGACTGAATAATGCATAGCATAACATCAAATAGTTCAAATGAAAAGATGGGAAGCATACATTTATTTACCATAATTGTCCAAGTTAAAAGTAAGTTAGGCACAAAGTTATCAGTCTGCAGCCCTCCTGATCATAGCAAGTATTCCCTCACTCCAGAAGGTCAAAGGTTCAAAACCTTCAGCCAATTACAACACTTCAATTTCAACACAATAGAGACAACAGAAACAATGGTCTTACCAAAAGTCAATATATAACAAACTTATTGTCATACAGTACAATATTCTTGTTCTCAAATATTGCACTATGATTAATTTGTGAGAAAATCCAAGTAAATACAACTGTAGAGAATCCAATCTATCTGTAACAGTAGATACAGCTGAATTCTCGTTCAAAAACTACACTTGCTTTATACCCAGGACCCAATTTATGTCTCAGACTAATTGCAGTAAAGACAAAAGCAGCAATTTTAAGCTTATGTAATGGTACTCAATTTGTTGCATCTGTATACGCAATACTTCACACACAAAACAACAACTTGTTGAACCAGCAAAAGTATTGTATTTGCATGAACAATAAATCATTTTATTAGGTTTAGGAATGTTAAATTAACTAGTTAATGTTTCACCTGGATTGAAGGCTTCAGTTGATCAAAGACACTGTATGTATCTAGTCCCTCAAGCAAGTACAGTTGTTTTCTATTTGTTTGATAAAAGTAAGCCATTCAATTTACAGGTCGATTAATGATTCTAGACAAACGTTTGTTATAATTCTGTTTTGCTTTTTAAGCTTGATTATTCTGTGGCAGATGTAGACTAAGACAGTTGAATCTGGATATGATTAGCGTATTCACTGATCTTGATAACTCCTTTAAAATGGCTAGTCATTAGTGTTTGAACTTGAACAAGTTACATTGCAAGACCTTTCCTTCTTCAAAGCTTTGCACTTAGTCCTTTCTTCCAACCAACATGAAACATGAACTATACATTACTGAATACATTATATAACTACATCGTTCATGGACCAGCTTTAAGATGCTGTTACTCTTGTCTTCAACCATTGATAGTTGCTCAGCTTTTCCTGTCATGACTTCAGTATTAATATGGACTGGCTGTTCTTGTAAAGTTGATCAAGAATGTTCCAGCAACTTTGGATCTTTATCAAGAATGAGTCTTTTACATATTTATAGTATGTAGTAACTTTGTCTGTAGGCAGTCAGTTACTGTGTGAACATGGTCTGCAGCTTTAACGTCACTGAGATGACACTCTACATGTACACAATCTGTAGCTAGTACATGGTCTGCAGCTTCTATGTAACTATCAAAGTATGTACATGGTCTGCAGCTTCTTGATAACTGAGTGGTGTGCAGCTGCTTGGTTACTCAGTTACTGTGTGAATGCATTGTACACACTCCAGATGGGTCCTATATGATCTGTAACCCCTCAGTTAGAAGGTGTTAATACCCTACATGGATTGTTGTTTCCACATGTCCTGCATGGTTCCATACCTACAGCTACACCAGCTCCACTTCTTCCACTACTCATGTTTGTAATTATTGTCCATTTGTTGGTTTCAGGATCAAAACATTCCACTGATGCCAAGAAGTCCTGTCCATCATAACCACCTGAATCAATTAAAAAATGATCAAAATATTAGAAGTAGGAACAACTATCTGGTATCTAGCATTGTTTCATAAATAAAACAAAATAGTTCAGGTTTACATTTCATCTATTAAAAAAAGGTAAAAAATAGTTTTAAGTAACCTCATTTTCTCAATTCAAATTAGTGAAGTTGAATCTTTGCTTAAAATGAAGGGGAATTAAAGTTCCATGCAAATATTAGGTACTTTTTGAATTCCCTTATTTTAAAGACAAAAGCAAAGCAGAACAAGTGACACATGTGACTGTAGGCATTTTGAAGGTCCTCACAAAACAAACTACATACATGTATTAGATCTGTGGTACACACTTATTGAGGACAAATTGATGGCCTTGCGTATGAACTTTGAATGCATTGTACTTTACTTGAAGAACAATCCCTAGTGTGTCAATTTGTACTGGTGGGACTTGTGCAGCAACTCAATCGGTTTCAATCTACTAATGGTACATACCTAATGCATAAAGTTTGCCTCCTACTACATCAACACTCAGAGCACTACGTCTTGAGTTCATAGAGGCAACATATTCCCACGTATCTCTCTCAACATCATAGCGCTCTACACTATTCAGTTGACTCACACCATCGTATCCTCCCACTGCATAAAGGTAGTTACCGATGCTACACACACCTGTAAATAATATAACAACAATAAAAAATGAACAATAAGGCACTTTGTGCCAAGTTTACAACATAATTTGTCATTGTGTTGCGTACAAAGTTGACATACATGATGCTTAGGGGTATACAATCTACATGTATAAGTAGGTGTAGCATTCAGCAAGCACTGAGTATAGATGTACAGTGCTTATCACACATCAGGGTAAGGGTAAAGAACTAAATAAGTAGTTTCATACTGAAAAAAGGTTTCACTTGAAATACTACCATTTTCAAGAGAATTATCTTGCTTAACGACACAAAACATACAATACGTGAGTCAGATTATTACAACCAGCTTGAAATAGGCTGTATTTTTTACAGCAAGAGGGCGCAATACTAATTCCATTTTGAAAGTACACAAATATTTCAAAACATTAAATTTACAAATTTTCATAGCAAATATCTTACATTATAAAATTGTCAATAAAAACCCTCAAAAGTTGTAAATAACTGCTTCATTAAAAGTCTAATTGCATCTGGTTTACCACACTATTTCTATGGTTTGACCCCTAATCTACCCCCAAAGGACACCCTCTTGCAGTAAAAGAATAAGACCTACATGTATTGTCATAAGGTTTTAGGAATTGAAATTGATGTTCAATTTCACTCTTTGAAAAGCCACCAATGTGCAACCCCTTTAATCATGTGTCCAGGTTTTTTTTTTACTCTTAACAGGAAGCAATTGACAACTTCCTATCAACATTAGTGTACATGTACAGTACAAATATGCACGAACTGCTCATGTACAACCTACATAGTATCTCTATTTATAACAGCAATTTTACACATCAACCACACATGTAGCCAATTACTTTACTATCACATACACTGTACATCATCTATAGACTTTATACATTGACTTTTCCAACATCACATTACACATGTGTGTATTGTACATGTACATTGTACAAACGTACATGTATACTGTACATATCCATGTTGTACATGTACAAAGTATCCATGCATGACAAGGCATTTTATCAAGAGGGTACTAAATGAAATAGAAGGACAGTTTTAAATGTAGAGGCAAAATGGCTTTAATACATGTAGGAGTGCATTGAAAGTGAAGTGAAACAAGCTGCTTTTTTGCCGAAAATGACCAGGAACACCCGTATTAGTATTATAAATCAAGGGTGGAACATGGCACAATACCTATCAAATATGTCAGGTATTTGTGTTTTCAAATCTCTTTCAATAATTCCTCCAAATAAAAAAAAAATGTCCCTTCAACCATAGAGCAAGGTCCTTGCTCTATGCTTCAACTGAACACAATTCTTCTTGTTGAAGACCCACAGGCCATAAATGGATTGAGAACTATGTATTTTTCAGATGCATCCCAATGTTGTAACACTCAAGTTCCCACCTACCAGGTGGTGACATTAGCCAAGCTTTGGTATACATGGCTACTACTTAAGCTGTCACCAGTCATTTCCACTCATGTCATTTAGCCTGATGTCTAACCAACTCAATTGACTGTAAAGAATCAACTCAGTCCTATGAGAAAGCTCAAACTGCCCATTAGGGACTTGGAGTAAGGAAGGCTGTATCAACATACAAGTACAGTCCTTCCTCTGTCATCAAGCATACAATGCATACAATGTTACTTTACATACAAGTACAGTAAATGTACATAAACACACTAAAGGTTTGCTGATTGTATTGAGTAAGTATTGATGTTTTTAATTTACACCTAATAATTATCATACAATAAGTCAGCTGGAATTTTGTTTGGTGCCTTCCAGTATATTTTTACATGATTTATTTTCTTCAAAAGATGATCTTCAGGAATGCTCACAAAAAAATAGCTCACTTGCTGATGAGGCTGGATTCCTTCTGTGACGTCATCATATTCAAGACGATAATTATTCCTGGACGGGGTCCGCCAAAGGAATGACAAATATCATAGGTGTTCTTTCTTTTCAAAAATTCACTCGTGAATTTATATTATGTAATGCGTGTGACGTCACAGAAGGAATCCAACCATGTCAGCAAGTGACCTACTTTTGTGGGCATTCCTGAAGACTATTTTTAAAGAAAATAAATCATGTAAAAATATACACAAAGGCACAAAATGATTTTTCAGAACTGAATTATTTTATATTAACTATAAGGTGTAAAATAAAAACATAAATACCGAGTAATTCACCAAACTTTTAAGAGCAGAAGCAACATACAGTACATGTTACATGTACATGTAAAGGATGCAGGCCTGACTGCTTCATTCTTGAAAGGGCAAGGGCCTTTGTACTGGACCATTTCAAGGGCACCAAGGCAATGACAAGGGGCAACGGAGGCAACTGTTGCCTCCCTAAGTATCAGGCCTGACTATAATGTGAACAGTATCTGTAACATACATATACATTGTACAACCTGTTTACAAAATGTACACTTGAAGCATACATGATGTAATGCAGATGTAAGCATGTAGGAGTGTGCACAATAAATCGTCCATGACATGAAGCATTTAAATACATTCACAGTTAGTTTAAATGGCTTGGCCCTTAAAATAATCAAACTATCAAGAACACGTATGTTTGTATGTAATGTAAACCTGAATACCAGACTTCTAGAAAAATTCCTAAATATTTCAAATGAATGTATTACAGGTTTAGTGTGTATTACTGAGTAGACCTTTGGCTTGAATTATGTAACCTGTAAGGTCTACACATCCATGATATACTTCCCAAATTGTATTACAATTGTACTTGTACATGATTGCATGTAAAATCCATACACACAATAACCTTCATCAATGCACTGATGTTGAGGTCAACTACAGTCCATGAAAAGTATATTTAGTACCTCATGTAAGTTTAGGCGGTGGGAAGTTGAATTTACTGTAGTGTGTACATGTACATGTTGATATTCAACATAGGGGGGGGGAGGGTGAGGTCTAAAAGCAGTTGGCACATTATTATAAATCCAAAAACAAAGTAAAGATCCACACTCCTAACCCTTTGTTAAAAACAGACAATGCTCCAGGGGGGAGTGTGGCACACAAACAGCCCCGACACACAAACCATCCTCAATGATTCAGCAGTGTACAAGGTTACTGTCTTGTCTCAACCATGTCTCAACCATAGACTAGGGAGGAAGTTTTTGAGTATGGTACACTTGGCCATGATGATATGGCCAATTAGTGGTGTCAATGGAGCAACCAATGACTTGACAGATACACTCAATCTTTCATATCATTGTGATTCATTGTCTGATTATATAGGATTTCAGTTCAGGTAATCTTCTAAGACAGGTGTATTGGTTAACATGTTTCCTTTATTAACAACAGTTGTTGTGTACTTCAAATTAATCATTATCTAGCACAAAAAAGCTCTGAGAAGCTCCAACAGCCATTCACAGATACCCTGCTGCCAATATGATGCTATGGGCAACTGTATCCAACAACGTATTAATTCTAATGCACAATGTTGCATTCAAGTGAGCAGTAGAGAGATGCTTTAGCTTCTTGTTTCCATTTCCATTTACTATTTTAATTCAACTATAAAAAGTTTCATCTTAAAACTGGGACAGAGGTCAACAAGGGATCATACTGAAAGATCAAGACTTTACATTGTACATATCCAGTGTTATATAACTGGCATACAGATCCTGGTCATGTGATTGGTGGAATTTACATCACATGACATTCAATATTATTCCCATCTGCGTCGGTGATCCAAAAGTCCTATTTTCCCATGGGGAATAGTATTTCCTATTCAACAGTTAGGATCATCCTCGTTCCCAATGATTTTGAGAGATAGAGCGCCGCTGCTAAATTAAAGGCGCACCTGTGCAAAAGGTTGTAATAATAGCACACCCCGAGTATTATGCTGTTCTAAGCTGCACGCATCAAGTTTGCTTTAAGATAAATTCATTGACACGCGTGCGTGAAGTACGGAAAATAGCGCGTCTGTGTCTACATGGAGTCGTCCACGTTGTTAGAATTTTCAGAGTGATGGGTGGTTTAGGAACCGTATTTATTTTGATTTTGTGTTTATTGTGAACAAATTCAAATGACAAGGATCTATATGTCAGTTATATAAAACAAATATTGAATGGCTTTAATTCGTGAAATGGGAGGAATATTATCGCTCGGTAAAATTTTGACTGTTCCATTTCACTCGGCTTCGCCTTGTCAAATGGAACAGTCCAAATTTTACTTTGCGATAATATTCCTCCCATTGCACTCTGAGCCACTCAATATTTGTATAATGTCCAGTGATATTTGAATTACTATTGTACATATCCAGTGATGTTCAGTGATATTTGAAATACTACTTTAAAATGGTAAGAAATAAATCATTACCATTCTGAGTTTGTCTCTGGATTATTTCAACAAACCACTCAGGCCTGATTGCTTTGTTCTTGAAAGGGCAAGGGCACCAAGGCATTTTCTTTTTGATAAAGGGCACCTCTAAGGCTCCATGAGGAAATTGTAAATTTGTACTGGACCATTTCAAGGGCACCAAGGCAATGACCAGGGATATGGAGGCAATTGCCTTTGTTGCCTCCGTGAAGTAGGCCACATGTGTTTTTAGTAACATTTACTTTCTGTGGTAGTCCCTTGAATTACATTAATTTTATTGCAACAAATTATTCTGAGTGAAACATTTTGTATTTTTTATGAGCAAAGTATTCTACATTGTATATTTTACTCAGTTACTATACACTGTACACCTGCATGGGGTTTATATTCAAGATTTGCAGTACAAGTATTGTCAGATTTTTAACTTGTTGTTCACCTTAATAAACACTTTCTAAGCCAAAAGTGCATGTATGTATGTAGCTACTCATGTAAACTAAAATATGTAACCAATAGCAACTATAGTCACCTTTCTATACATTGTTAGATTTGACAAAGTACAAACTGCATGTACGTGTACTTTTTTTTCTTTATAGTTTACATGCAAGAACTTTCTGATAGTTACTTGTTAGTGACACGGTTGACTTCACACATCCTTGCAGAATATAACACTGGATTTACTTACACTGTCGTGAGTACATTCAGTGGAAAAGATCTTCCATTAAAAAAGGCTTCAAAATCTTAATTTCTGATAAATATACCTACAATGTAAGAATCAGAAGTATTTCTTTTGCCGAACACTACTTAAGTTATTTAAAGGCAGAGTCATAATTTAGTTTTTGTCAACGTAATGCTGATTTATAGGTAAAGTTAACAAGAAAGATACAATAAAAGCCACCTGTGAAAATTTCAGTTGAGTACAGTGCATACTTATTGAGAAAACAGCAAAAACCAGTCACAGTATTTTCATTAAGAGTGTCAAATCCATCCATGTTTAGCTAGGTGACAGCGGGTACCAACCGCATCTCTGGCCCTATTGAGAGCAGCATTCAAATGGACACCGCAGAAATTTCCAAAAGTCCCCAGCAGGCAATGTTTGGAGATTCACATTTTTTGACATAATTTTATTGATTTCTAATCAACGAGGTCGAGCAGGGCACTTCAGACAAAAATTCTGCAGGATGCTTACTACCATTACCATCTTTATATCTAGTAGGCTTTTGGATAAATATTACACAATTTCTTTTTCAGGGTCATTACCAAAGTATGACCCCACCTTTAACCTTGAAGTACTAAAATGCTACACACAAAATGTGTAGGTGGTTAAACAGACCATGAATATTGCTATTTAGTAGTGTAGTGTGTAGCTTGCTACTTGGAAAATTTACCATTATTTCTATTGTCAGATCAAAATTACACTAGTATACAATGTACATGTATGCCAAACAAACAATAGGCGAAAGTTGAAATGTGCTCAACACTTCCAAAATGTTTGCTGCAAATACAGAATTGTGACATCAAATTGGTTGTTGCAATGATCCTGGCTTTATTAATGATTTTATGAAGTCTTTATTTATTTACTGGTGTTTGTGTGAGGGGGGGGGGGGGGGGGGTGGAAGGATAAAAAAGAAATAAGTTGTACCAACCTGCTCCACTACGGCGTGCACTCATAGGTGCTACTATAGTCCATTCATCATTTTCAGGATGGAAACATTCTACACTATCCAGTCTATTATTACCATCATAACCTCCTACTGCATACAAGAGTCTATTTACTACTGCACAACCCACACCTATACGTTTGGTATGCATTGGAGCAATCATAGTCCACTTATCTTCATCAGCATTGTATCTGTAGAAATACACAACAAAATATATTGGTAAATAGCAGAATTAGCAATTTCATTCTTTTAATGCAAAAATGAACTTTCGTTAAAAGACCAGAAAATCCATTCAAGAAAATTTAAGAATCACCAACAAGGCATAGACCAGGGCAGTGGAGGATTGTCTACATGATTTTCATTCAAGCATCACTTTTATATGTAGTCAAAACCTGTAGCTTGGCTCCTACAATGTACACGAGTGTATGTCATCGCTGGAAAAGGCACTATACTAAATGCTGCTATTATCATTCATGTGAAAAGGACTTAAAGGTAAACGTCTGGACACAACCAATCACTACACGCTGTTTTCCCATTGCGATGAAACGAAAACCCCTCCGTTTTTTGCAACCAAGCTTAATTTTACATACTTCAAGATGTGTAGCAATTGTTCCTAGAGGATCTGCAGAGTAAACTCTTATGAAACAATCCTAAAAAGTGCCAAGAAATACTTCTTGACACTTTTTGATGATAATAGCAATACATGTGATGCTGAACACTGCTGTTATGGCTCCTCTGCCTCCTCTGCCTCTTCTACGTACAGTATGTGTTTTCATTGTTGCGTTTATTGATGAACATAAACCTGGCATGAAAAGTATTTCCATGCTGCATTTTTATCAGATAGTGGACACCAAAATTCTATAACAGTGAATGATAAAAAATTACAACAGTTACAATACAAAAACCTGTTCAGTGACTATTAAGACACCTACCTTTCAGCCGAGTTGTGTTTATTACATCCTTCTGATCCACCGATTGCATACAACAAACCATCTAGCACAGCTGTACCTACTCGATTCCTTGGAACATTCATTGGTGCCAATGTCTTCCATTGATTCTTCAAAGGATTGTAGGCATCAAGCCTATTGGAGTCTGTGTTGGCTTCAGTAGTGTTATTCCTACCTCCAACTGCGTAGAATATCCCTGCCACTGTAGCAGCACTAAGACCACTACGTGGCTCAATTAAATCAGCCAGTTTATGCCAGACATCATCTTCTGGGTTATAACACTCCATATTGACTAATGATTGGCGTAAATATCCCCCTGCTGTATAGATGACACATGCAGAGATGGGGTTTCTTTTGGGAGTCTTACATATCTTATGTAAACGGAGCTCCTGGAAGATCTTGGACAGGAAGTCTTTACATCTCGGTTCACCTTTGAGGAAATCACATCTCTCAAGCTGTTTCTTAAGAAATGCTGGTGTAAGATGTTCACATCTGATCCCTCCGCATCCTAGCAGTTTCTCAAAGCAAGGCCTTCTTTCTGCTTCACTGTGTAGTATCCATCGTAAACATGCGTTATAAACCTGAGATTCACACCATACATTCAGCTTATCATGTTTAATCAGTGCAACTAACTGGACTAGAGTCAGATTCATAAACTCCTCCGTCTTGGAAACTTCACAAAATTTCCGACAGATGAATTCTCGTGCAGCTGCATGTAATGATGTCAATCCATGTTGCTGTGCATATGCTGATATACCTATACAATTACTTGGGTCAAGTTCCTCCTTTAGAAATGTACAACAGCATTCAATCACGTCGGTGATTTGGTACATGACAGCTTTAGGTAACACATTCAGAACATTGTGTTCATTTATTGTAATCTCTGACGTGTACATAAATTCTATAATTAATGAAAATACACACGGATGAATATCTTTCAGCTCTATCATGCCTTTCCTACATTCTTTATAACCGCCAGTAAACATGGCTTTGAAGTAGGGGCTACAAGATGCAAGTACAACCTTATGTGCATGGAACTTAACTGTTTCCACCACCAGCAGGACATCACACAGATCCTTCTTTTGTCGTAGCTCATTGAGTACAGAGAATGCATTGCGTGGATGTCGGTCGCTAGTGAAGGTCATACCTCCACCACTAGTCCTTCTATGGGATATCTTCCCTCCTTCATTGGTCTCTAAACTGGGCATAATGGAGGATGCCATTTCATACTAACTATAAAAATCCTTTGTTGCACGTCTAATAAATGTGACTCCATCACCTGAATGATTCGTCAATAAAGTGGGGGTTTTGTCCCATGACAGAGAATACTGGGGGTGTCAAATCCCTTGGCGTTGAATCACCTGCATGGTTGAAATACAAAATATGAAAGTAAATTAATATTATTATTCTAACTCTATTAGAAGCTTTTAAAAATAACAAAAAAAACCTGCATATTATCACCATATCAAAAAAGGGTCATAATTGTCAATTTCAGAAGATCGCTCCAAAACTTAAGTGAGTATCTAACACTTTTGCACGCTCTCTACTCAAAAGTTAAAAATTGATTTTGTCTTCATTTACAAATGAAAGAGAATTTCAGCAAAATTCAATAACTCAGTCCTCTAATCTGATCCAGTGTAACAGACAAGCATGATATACGATGACAACAGCAACTATTACACAGCTATGCTGGGGTCGTTGTGCCACAACATACAGCTCATTGCTTCTGTTATCAAAATCCAATACTTGCCGTTGTTGAGCATCATTGAAAACAATGAAATTGGGTCACATTGAAGAGATATACAAATGATGCTAATATACATCGGACATCAGTGCAGAGAAACTCATTACCAAGCACAAAAATCAAAACTCCAATACTTCATGTAGAAATGCCTGATTGAAGTAAATGTCTGCAAACCGTAGTGACGTTTTCTGTAGCATTCGACTGGCAGGAGTGCCATGACTGTTTTACACTGGAATCTATACGTTATGAAGGGGTAGGCATGGTAGTGAGTGACTATGATGTCAATGGCCTGTATCGAGTGTACATCCACAGCTGAATAGTGTACAAATGATGCACCAGCAGCTACAAGCAGAGAAAGTGACCATGCACTCTGTACTAGAGCTACATATATGTACATTGTATAGCCGAACAATAAGCCATCATTTCAGCTGAGTCACTATTAACTCCCTAACCATTCAATTGATCACTGATTGCTAGCAAGCCATGCATGTCCCACAACATGTAATAATCATGATAACCAAATTCACTGCGATAACCAATCACAAAGGCTCTGATCCCTTTCACACCAATCACTGGATATGAGATTTGAAGCTTCACTGATGAATGTAGTGCAGACTATGACCCATAACAAATGTGCAGTACAATGATACCTACACAGTGAATGTTATGCACTTACAAAGAATACCATTTCAACCCCCAAAAATGCATCCATCCAAGTCTTATTTAAGCATGAATTTATCAGGCGCAGGTGCATAGTAGTAATGTTATTAAAAATGTTTACATGACATACATACATTAAAAACTTCAGATCAAGAATCATGAAAAAATGTCTTTAAAGTGTACAATTGTATCTGAAAAAGATAAATTTGAATTTAACAAATTTTCAATGTAAATTAAATGTAAAAGATTTAAAACTCATATTTCAGAATTTTTGAGATAGGTTTTCCCAGAATGTGTAATTCTTGTTAGACGTATACATCACTCCACCTGCAATTGGAATCCACATGCTTTAAAGAAGTAAAATGAAGAGAAAATGAGATAATGCACTTACATTTATCACAGGATATGAGTTAAGAGTATAATGGGTCAAACAACCTTCCATTCTCACATATAAATGTGATGTTCACACTTAGGGTGAGAAGAGGATGTCTAGAAGATTAGCTAAACAGATCCCGGAAAGCTGATGGCTTAGAATCAATCATAATCCAATTGCTCTGGTTAATATTACCACGGTAGCAACATAGCTTTGAAGACCACCAGACCCCTCCAGACCATTCCGGACCATTCCAGACCACCTCTTACTGGTCACTCACATCAGATGAACAGTAGCTACTGACTGACGTTTGCATTTAACTCACCTCTCGTACCCAAGTCTCCACTTATAAGACTGGCGAGGTTTAACAGCAAGGTCCTTGGAAGCCTATTAAGAAATTGGGAGAGTGTATCACGGAAACACGCTATGATCTCCAACAAGTGAGTTCAGCATGGTAAATTACCGCTGTGACAACCAGTTTGTAGTATAGTAAGTGCAATCTCACTAGACAGGGGCATGAGTGTGCAGACCATGTCCCTCATTCACTGCCCGGTTGTTGACATGCCCCTAATTGGCGACTAATAAGCTCAGGAAATCACTGCACCTTGTGAACGTAGCAATCGGGCTTCCGTTCCTGATTCGCTTGTTTCCCTGTCATCATTACACTGCAAGAACGGGGCTTGATGTGAGGTCATGCGCGCTGCATGTGCGATCAATCAGTGGGCCTGCCATAAAACGGCTGTCACCCTCAAATAAAATATGGTGCTTACACTGCAAAACACTGAGCAGACTTTGCACCAATGAAATTCCCGACATCTTAGACAACGAAACAGGATCTAAATTACACTTGCAGTTTGATGTCCTTGCTGATATAAATTCTAGGTGTGCGCATTTTTTTGTGTTTACTGAGCTCTTCAAATGTTGACATTGTAACCTGAACTGGGTTAAAGCCAACACCACTGAGAGGTGAGAACCCATCGTCAATAATTAAAACATATTCCAAGAGGGCGTATCCAGAAAGCTGTTGAGAAACCTACACATATACATGTATGGACATTACCTACTGAGGCGTGGTGCTGAAGCTAAGGCCAGTTTCTACTCAAGATGGTTCGATTATGCCACAAATGGACTTATCTGAAATCCAGACCACAAATATTAAAGATGGTTAAAATTAACTCTGTAGGCTCAACAAAAAGTTATCTTTGCATACATTGTATATGTAAAGATTGACTTTGCATACTTAAAGATTGACAGTGGTCTAAAGACATTGCAAAAAATAACCCATCAGTAACCCTACATGCTCCCAAACCATCAGTGTCTTCAGTGACAGTACTTGAGCAGTCTAGTGCATCACTGTCGCATTGTAGCAGTTGAATCCTCATAATGTGGGTTTGAATCTCAAAGACTGCCAAGTCTTTCCTTACACAAGATATTCAAACATAAATTGCTTCACTGCACCCAGGTTTGAAAATGAACACCTACATGAATAAAGGAGCCAGATATTATTGTGCTTAATGAATTTTTGGCTATTGTGCAGGCATTGTTGTGCAATCCCAGATTCGAGAGCTTTGTCCTTTTGTTCCAAGAAAGGATTACGAGACATAGAGGCTTACACCGTTGTTCATTCATTTTGGTTCAATGGAGGTAAGTCAAAGAGTTCTGAGGATCCAGCCTTGGTTCTGGATTTAGTACCAAACAGTAGGCTGTGTCACATGCCAAAATTTTGCAATTCACGCTGCATGAATTAGTATTTTCTCGGTAGAGAAAACAAAAATCACAAAGCAATAAAGAGGATATTGTTCTCTTGGCTTTGTCAAGTCAAGGTTTGTTTGTGCCACCAGTACTCTCAAAGAAAAATGATTCCAGCAATTCTGAGAAAATAATCCCGTCAGGCTGGATGGGATGGGAAAAAATGGAAGACTCCTGGCAGCAACTGGTTAAGAATGCAAGATCCTCATGACACCCATGTGCATTTGCACATGGTCAATGTACACTTTTGTGCTCTATGTAGACTGTATGTTTTTACACTGTTCATAGTGTATGTTCATTGAGGATGATGCGTGTACCTGTACCCTTGTTTGTTAAAAGAACACCATACTCAAGTTTTGGTGGTCGCATCCATCATGGATTCAAGTCTCAGTAATGCCAATCAAGGTGACTGTGTACATTTACATGTACTCTACTAAGACAAAGACTTGGCTAGATATTTTAACCAACATGTAATAGTAATAGAGTAACGCATACATGTACATGGGGACAGCCTGCAAGTATTATGTATGCCTGATGATCACGGATGTAATAAGCACAGTGTGGCTGGGGCTCTACGTGTTCAACACAATTCCATTGGGATAAGAATATTTTTGTAATTAGTCTTTGCTGGCTGTACAGTACATTTTAACATGATTATATTTGCCACTAAATTGACCAACAGCATACCTGTTATCTCAAACATGTCAACTATCGGACATTTAGACTGGAATTGATAAAGATTATTTTATTTTATCTCAAGACACAAAAACTTTGACATTTAAACCCCCCAAAAAACATGATCCGATTGAGAATCTGCAGAGCAAAAAAAAATAATGTTGCTTAATTTTCTTCTAAAAGACAGGGGACACCTTTGGTAATCTCCAAAAATAAATGACAATAAAGACTTGCTTGGTAAAGAGCCACGGAGAGCTGCTGATAGTATAAAGCATTGTGAGAAACAACTCCCTTTGAAATAACAGAGTTTTGGGGGAAGAGGTTATTCTCGCTAAAATATTTGAATCTGAATAGGTTTCAGGAATATAGCCTTCTTCATGTAATGAAAAACATGCAGTTTGAGCATTTTCAGATCCTTCTGGGAGAAGATAGGCCTAACCGCTCCAAATTTTCGCCGATATACAAACATACAGGTCCAAATACCATCGTATACCCTGCCTTTAAAGGCAATCATTAAATTTCAATCTTCCAGTTTTCATTGGGCCCAATATCATGGCACTGCTTGCCACAGACTTCAGCATTTATGATGCTCTGTAAAGCATGTCATTCATTTCTATGGGCTGCAAGTGCAAGGTTCTGCAGCAAGTGGTGGCATTAAATTGGGCCCAGTAGTGTTATCAAATGTTGCACTTGTATTATTATTATTACTGTTATTATCATTATTACTATTTTTATTTAATTAACTATTTATTTATTTATTTAAATTATTTTAATTTATTTTTTATTTTATTTATTTATTTGTTTTTGGGGGGTTATTATCATTTCCTTTTGGTATTGAAACGAAGCCTCAAAAGTGACTTGCACTGTGACCCATAGGCCTGAAGATACCTGTATAGAGAAGATGTTGAAAAAATGTCAGTTTTAGATCTGGGAGGAAAACCCCAAACAGGGAAAACCATGGGTGTAAATACCCCCATCCCCCATTTTTTGGCCAGGGGGTGGTGGTCCCTAGGATCATCCCCCAGATTTTTGGTTTTCACTGAAAAAGCACCTGATAGCGAAGTAAATGAATAAAACATTTCTACAAATCCCTATCAAGACAAACAGTGAGTAGATGGTTGTTTACACGAACGTTACGGAACTTAACGATGGGCATGTTCACACGAGTAGTTAACTTCACTGCTAACTTCTCTGCTAAATATTCGCAGCGGGGGATCTTCGTAAAAACGGACTGAACTAAAAAATGCCTTGCGTTCACACGGAGTGCTAACTGCCGATAGCTGTCTGCAAAGGTCACAAAACCATTACGTCATTTTCCGGTTGTTTTCGCGCGCGCGCGCCCCTGGCAAAATGTGTCTCTGTCAAAGCAGCGGGCTAGCGATCTTTTGGCCAAGTTCGTACGATTCCCATTTCGTGGAAGCGGACCGGTATTGCCTGGTACTCGTGCTCCAAAACACATGCTGGGTACCAGTCAGGCTCAGCTGGGTTTTTTGTGCGAAGTTGGCCTTTGATTTATTTCTGACAATCACAAACATGGCTCCGAACATGCAATTTCATGGTTCTTTACAAGTTTTCGCAGTTATTTTGGCTGCGTTGAGAGTACGTACTAGGGCTGCTTTAGAGAGTGCAGATGAGGTGAAGTTGGGTGAAAAGACAAGAGAGTTTCGTCAGCGGTGGAAAAGGGAAATGGGTAGACGACTCCTTGGGCTCGGCTTCGTTTTTGGAAGTATATCTTGCGGCGAAAACAACATGTCGCATGTATTTTGCACGCGGTATCAGGAAGTGGTCTGAAGTTGCTAAGGTCAGTTGCGTTCACACGGCAAAATAGCGCTGTTAAAGTATCAAGTTTCACTGCTAAGTCGTAAAACTGAAGTTAGCAGCGGAAATTTTCGCTGCTAACTTTTGGAGTTAGCAGCGAAGTTAGCAGCGAAGTTAGCAGCGAAGTTAACTATTTTTGCGTTCACACGGTCACAAATTTTTCGCTGTTAGCTAGCAGCGAAGTTAGCAGCGAAGTTAGCTACTCGTGTGAACGTACCCTATACCCACCACTTTGCTGAAAATAAACATTGTTTTTGGAGGGATGGATACGACCATGCAGTACTAGCGCTGCTCCAAATAAAATTATACATGTTGTAAATGAATGTATTAAATGTCACGTTTACCCTCCAGGCTATATTTCACATTTCTGGCCTTTTTATTTTGCACAAAGGAGGGATGATTGTTTTTCATATGGTGAACAGTGTGACAAGACTGATCTGTTTGATCGGAATTACAGTAAACGTCAGGCCATACTATATACATTTGCATCTCGAGAAATGGCAAGTCAGGCAAAGAGATCCAAGGTGACAAAAATTGCCAATTTCTTCAAGCCTTCCTCTGTTCAGAGTACTTAGTATAATACTCGGTCCAAACATACAGCCAGACCAGGTTGCAGAAGAACAAGCTCATCACTCGGTCTAATGAATATACAATGCAGAAAAGCCAAATATTTTCTGTATGTGTTTGAACAAACCTACAACGTAGAACATTAACAACACAGAGGGCATCCATAATGCAATCGAACACAGCTGTGGACTTACATGTAACCTTCCCCATGCCCCCTTTGCTCGTGATCTCAGCATTATTCCTTTTTTTCCATTACCATCCCCCAACACTTTTCACAACAAATTTACGGCACTGGGGAAAACCCACGCAATCAGGTAGGGACTGAAAACCCAATCCACATGCAAGGCTCATGTCCAGGATTCGAACAGGGGTCACAAGAGGTGAAAGGCAGGGAAAGAAACCACTGAGCCAACCTGAATGCGCTATTAAAGTAACATTCCACAAACGTTGACAACAAATCTTACATTTATAAAGAACGCATTCTAGGTTGATTTTGTTCAAAGCAACTTCTCATTGATACAGTATGTACATGTACAAGCCAAATTTTAGTTTATTTGTATTCAGCTATTTTTAGAGTCCATTTTTGTTTGCATTGACATTATGCCTTTTCCCTTACTCTCAGTGGGTGGTTTTTTCACTGCATTTGATGTTTGATTTCATATTTAGTTGTTACCTGTTAGCTGTATGAACTTTATTGCTTTATATTTCTATGCACACTGCATATTGTTCACCATTGTGTGTTAGTGAAAAATTAATCGCGTAGGGGTGAAAATCACACCATTATTTTTTGTTGTTGATTTAAAATGCCTCATGTCTAGTTTTTCCTTCATTACTTGATGTTACCAATTAGAATCATATATTAAAATATCTAATCCTCTCAAATGAGATACTTTATAATACCCAAACATTCATGTTGGCATTCACACATTGATATAATAATGTGTGCATTCAGGATACTTAATGTGTTTAATACACGTTAGCCTACATGTATACTTAAAGAGTTGCCACTTTTACAGTTTGAATCTTGCCCTTGACTTGCTTCTGGTATTTCTTTTTCTTAATACAGCTCAGACATTTTTTAATCAGCAAAACAGTTAACAAAACAGTTCATGTAATTAACATACAGTTTAGGGTTGGAACTGTGCCCTTATTAACATGTTACATACAATGTACATAACAAAATGTGTACACGTTTCCAAATTCACAAAATAATTAACCAAAAAGGACACTTTAAAAAAGTAACCCTCCATTTCTGAATTAACTACTTTTGTCTTGAAGTCTGTTGTTGATAACGGTACCCTTGACAATTGCAATCAATGTTTGACAAATATGTACAGAGTCTGCAAATTAATCAGAAAATGTCAAACCTAGTGCAATTGAGGAACTGACTGAAGTCCCATGGGTATTCCTGTAGGAGGGTAAACAGCTCAGAAAGTAACTGAAATAGAACTTGGCTCGTCTACGTTAATCTACATGTACATGTATATAAGCACAGTTCTTACTATCTAACTTTTCTTAAGAGTTAAGTGGTAAAGATTTATTCCTGCTGTTGGCCTGTTGAATGAAACTTTCCCCTTTAATTTCCTATCCCAAAATAAATCCCTCTGGCGATAATGAATGAAATAAGCCCATTTCCTGCCTAAAATTAAGTCTATATCAAACGTCAGCAGAAATTTTCTCTGCAAAGGTGACGAGGTTGACTCAAGAGACAGCTCTAATTCAATCATTGAGCGTAAATGACAATATTATTTGAAGGAGTAGTACAGTAATAATTTCTGGAATGCGTTATATCACAAAGAAGTCTAGTACAAGCAGTAACGAAAACTGCTTCATGATTTTTAACAAGTTTTTAAAATTTAAGACCCTCGCTACTCTTTTTTCGGAGAAACTATTTGTTAAAGAGAATTTATACCATGATCCCTGAATGTATGAAGGATAAATTATTATTTGCTCTGATAAGGCAGACCACATGCCTTGTGGAAATTGGATAAAAACACACATCATCACAAATAATACATGTATGCTAAAATCTTCATTCAATTCTAATTGGTGTGGATAAAAACGTGTTTTTTTTAGTGGGAAATCAAAATATTATTAGAACAGCACAATAAACATTGTGAACTAGCTTTAAATTCCATGCATTAATTTAGGATTTTTATAACTTCAGATTAAAATGCTGAAAAATACTATTAACCCTTTCACACTACTGATCCAACTCCCAGGGAATAAAGCTGCCAGAAACTCCTGGGAAACTTTAACCCCACAGCCACCGCGTGGTCACTTTACACTTGATACAATTTTCCTGGGAAACGTTCAGACCCAATATGGTAAAACGGGGGTTATCTGATGAAGCTAAACAGATGTGTAGTGGGCACTTAGGGCCCTGGGTAATTCCTGGATTTTTGCCAGGGTATGTAGAGATTCAAGTGAGAAAAGGACCACCAAATTTCCCCAGGAATTTCATTTAGTATGAAAGGGGCTTAATTGGTTTTCATACTCATTACAAAGTTCACATTTTTTGTGTGATTTACTTTAAAAAACAAAATTTAGACAATTTGCGCAAACAAGATCTAAAAAAAAAACAAAAAAAAAAACACACCTTCCGGGCGATGAAGCTGCAAACTGTAATTTTATATCACACTGTTTCTATTCTAGATAGCCATGGGATTTTACTGTAAAAACCACCAACCCAAACGATTTCCTTCTGGGTAATTTGTGTATATTGTATGCTATAGTGTATATTGTTAAAGTTTTTGCTGTCTTTTTACTTCCTCTGATAATGTCTTTTTATTCTGAAAATTTCCTTATTAAATATTGTCTATTAAATTGCTTATTATAAATCCTATATGATCATGTTCAAATTTGTACAGTAATTTGGTTAAATTGTTTGTCTTTCTTTTACATCTCCACAACACTGATAATAAATTTACATTAATAGTGTAATATTCAGAATAATCCATGGTGAACCTCATGTACATGTACACTAATAATGACACAATTTAATAATTTGTACTGTGTACTGTATGACCCTTCAATGAGAGGCCAGCCGGGTCACACAGAGTCCAGATAGACGACTGCACAGTAGCTCCACTTCTAAACCCAACCATGTCAATGAGATCATTAACAGCCCTTCTTAATACACAGTTAACTACCTCCATAGCAATGCACCATAGTGCATTTGTTAAGGCCATTGATGTATTGTTTAAGTGATGACTACTTTTTCATGAACATAAATGACTTTGAAACAAGTTTGAAGGGAAGATTTCAAGATTCCACAGACAGCAGCATTCCTGTAATTCTGTTTCTATTGATGTAACCTGTTAGCATGAACTCTTGACTACTCTTGACTAGTACAAACCACCCACACTATGGCGTTAGTCAGTGTACACAATGGTGTTAAAGAATTCACATTCTGGGAATTACAAAGTCCAGAGTTAACTTGAAACTATACAAATAGAGGAGGCTTGTGAGTTAGATAATTCCACTCGATTGACCTTATTACTTCCATTCAGCACAACCATGACCAGATTCATTAGGTAAGCATAGTCTGATGAAGAGTGTTGACCTGCACGTACACCATGTACATGTACAGTACACCCACATGACCCATCAACAATTTAAACTAATAAATTGTAGAAGATGCAGTGTAGGATGTACACATTGGGTATGAAACATCTTGGTTTTAAGTCACAAAGAAAGTTTGTGTGTAAAGTTGACAACAGCACAGTTTCTTTTTTTAAGGGTGATTTAATTATTCAAATTTGTGTACATCAGCATGCTTTAGAAATCTAAATAGTAAAATGTGAATGAACATTTAAGTTTAAGGCACACAGCCTGATTAAAACAGAATAATAATGAACTTAACCTGAAACAATTAAAGTGTTGATTAGTACTAAAAACCTGCAGTTTTACATTCTGGACATGTACAGGTATACAAACAAAGGCAAGTTTGAAGGTCATATGAAAAGAACATACATGTAGAGGGATGTACAATGTACATGGCTGTTCATCACAAAACCGTATCATCTGCTATAAATAGTGGGCTACTCTTAACTCCCATAACAGATAATGCCTGTAACAGCCACGGATTGGACTGAGCAGCCAATATTATGCAGCCTCACTCTGAGTCACGGCTGTCCTGACAAAACCCCCTCCCTCGCTCCCCTACTCAGTCCAGAAAAGATTAACGTCAAGGAAGGGGTATTACTAAGTTGGGGGTTCCTGGTGCTTAGCCCTTGATAGTTAGACCAACACATCACACTAACCCAAAATCTGTATTCATTAATTAGGCACAGGTTATCCTAAGCCTCAAGGATTTAAAGGGAAAGTGGTAGGATTAGGAACATAATTCCTAATTACAGTGTCTCTCCTTAGAGATGTACTGTATGTATTGACCGTATTATGGGATAAATGTCAGGGGTTATTGAACACTGCTAACAAGAATTAAAAAAGACATGAGCATGGCTTTAATCATCTAAGATTTAACAAGTGTTTTCAAGAAGAAAGCAATATTTATCATGATGGATGGCACTAGACCACATTGGCTTCATCTCATTGTAACTTTTTTAACAAGTGTTTTTTAACATTGTCTCATTTTAACAAGTGTTTTCAAGAAGAAAGCAATATTTATCATGATGGGTGGCACCAGACCACATTGGCTTTATCTCATTGTAACTCTTTTAACTGTCAAATTCATAGTAGATAAACAAAACAAAAAACTAAAAGCCAATTGTATCGGTAATATCTGGTTTATGGAAGGGGGAGGGGGTTTGAGGGTCATTGTACAGGGGAGCTGGCATGGCTGGCTGAGACAGTGCTTGTAACTCTCAGATCCTAGGAAAACAAATTGCAGAATGTCATATAAGATTGATTTGGGGAGAAACTGTAATTTCAGGTTCTCTCAGTTACTCCTCACCAAAAGCAGTTGGCACTGAAATACACACTATACATGTTCACAGGGATTTATTATCAGTAGCAGTTAATATAATTATTATTATATAAAAAATGAGCATATGATCTACAAGAACATGTAAATGTGCATCTACGTACATTATACATGTATTGCAAAAAGCTAGAGTTATATTACATCTGTGGGTGTGGTGCTATGTAGCCTACATCTCAATGAGCAGAAAGAACAACATTCATGACCTGTACGTACATGTACTGTCAATCCTACTACCAAACTCACATTGTTCACATTTCCACAAGTTCTGCTATAATAATGGTGTCACTGGGTCATCATTCTCCATAACACCGATAAACGTGTACATGTATCTAACAGCTCTGCATAATGTTAACCAGACAGCGACAGTCACGGAGCCATGTACAGAATAAGAGGTCAAAAGAGCGCCACCATTGGTCTGCACTGAGTTAGTTTGCTTGAATGCAGCCAAATTTGACTGATACAGAATGAGTGAATGAAAGACATGCACCCCAATCCCTTACATTGTACCTTTACTACTCAGACTAGACTACAAACTAAACAAAAATATTTACACATTTTTTTGCAAAAATAATATTGCCTGGGAAGATCCTCTCAATCCCCAACCCCCTCCCCCCCCCAAAAAAAAAAAATAAATAAATAAATAAATAAATAAATAAATAAATAAAAAAATTTAAAAAAAATAATAAAAACAGCTCCAAAATAACTGCACATTATTAATCAACAATAAGTACTTTGTACTCAACTTCGACTTGGCAAACAATGATAGCTTAGTACTTGTCAATCTGGACATTTCTAAAATGCCAAGAATTTCACTATTTGGGTGTTGTAAACTTGTGACCAAGCCTCTATCTCTTCATGTACTACACAGTAAAATGGCTATCCCCACACTATTGAAGCAATGTTTACAAGTTTTATTAGAATTTAAACTGAGAAGAAATTTGACTTTAACATAAAATGTTTCTTCTAGGCCCAATTTCATAAAGCTGCTGTGAAATTCCAAGCCCAGAACAAAGAGTGCCCGCACATTCCACTATGGAGCAAGCACAGAGCATGCACGAGCCGTGCAATGCTCTGTTTTCCCCACATATTAGCGCCAGATTGCACTTGAATATTTTGCTGAACATCTGCATTATGTAGGGGTTATTGTGTATTTCATGTTATCCCCGATTCCAGACCTTTGTCCTTTTGTTCAAAGAAGATTTCGAGACATCGAGAGGCTTCCTCCATTGTTTATTCATTGTATTTCAACACAATGGAAGTAAGTCCAAATGAACCTAGTATCTAGCCTTTGTTCCGGTTATAGAAACTCTGATGATGAAGCTCATGGCCGAGGTTTTGCAACTCACTGTGCGTGAATTTGACATTTTCGCGACAGACAAAACAAAATTTGTGATGCTTCAAAGAAAATCTTAGTTCTCTTGTTTTTTTTTAAGTCAGGGTTTCTTTGTGCCAGCGGTACTCTCGAAGAAAAATATTCCAACAATTCCAACAAAATAATCCCGCCGGGGGACAGGAAAAAATGGAAGAATCCAGGCAGCAACTGTTAAAACCTCCATACATGTACATGTAGAAAGATTTACAGAATGTATACAGAGAAGAACAGGCACTTTAAGTTTCTGCTGCTAGTTCTATATTGGAGGTAAGTCAGAGTGTGTCGGCAATCGAGCCATTATTCCGTGTTTAGTACCACTCCTATGCTGTAGGTAACAGCCAGTGTTTTAGCTAGGATTTGAAAAGTGGGAGTGCAAATTGAAAAATAGGGTGTGCAACTTTTTTTTTAGCAAAAATCTACCTGGTGCGCAAACCATGCACGAGCACAACGCGGTCAGTGCGCTAAGTCTTCCAAATTACCTTAAACAATTAATTTTGTTGTTTTAATATTGATTAATTTGAATGAAATAGGATAAAGGGCACAGGAAGCTCTTTATTGATTGTAGATACTATCTGGTGTATTCTTGGCACTGAATCTGGGTTCCAATATTGTGTCTTATGAATATTTGTTTTTTTGGAGTTTATTTTAAGAAATTAAAAATTAATGTGTTTCTCTTTTAAATACTGTTAAGTGATTTTTTTTAATGAGACATTATTCAGTGCATGTAGGTGCAAGCAAGTGGCTTTAGTTTATATGAAATAACCATAAAAAACACCAGAATACCAATTAACAAAACTCTGCAATGATATGCACAATAAAAAGAATCTCAATAAACATCATATTACAATAATTACTTTAGTAAAGTTAAGCTGAGCACGAGTCTTGACGTTTTAGGTGGCATAAAATGTGTGTTATTATTGGAAAATGAATAATAACTTAAATGGGAAACATGTCAGAGGTAAGTTTTAACTGATCTTTGTGGACATCTTCAGTAACATTTTCTGTAACCAAAAACCTAAAACAGCGCCAAGTATGTTCATAGTACAAGTAAATTACTGATAGTAAAAAAGAAATGCTTAAACAAGTTACTTTACAACCGACTTGATAAATATTAAACTGAAGTGAATGACATGAACTAGACATGAACTAGTCATTGAACCTTCGATATCGGAGTTGGAGGGCTTGTACGATCGTCGCAACAGTAATTTTATTTTTAGTTCTCATGATTATTGGTGGACAAGGTAGCGATGTAGCCTCACTTGATTTAAAAGCAGAACAAAGTTCTCTAACTTTCATGCATGCAGAAAAACAACGATTTACTACAGTTTTGTTCTTACTTGCAAGCTGGAGGCATCAGTTTAGTTGTAGAACCTCAAACTACTGTTGCTCAATCGTAAACAATCCACACGTGCGAGTCAAAATCTGGACGTTGCAAACCAGTTTGCTTTGCCTACACAAGTCTGCATTGCCATACCGCACAGCAGTGTGCATGGCAATCTACCGATGGAGGTGAACGGACTTCACTGTCTAATTTACATAGCGTGAAACGAATGTTTCTATTGGCTGTTGAATTCCTACACCGCGTGTAACGAATTTTGCCATTGGCCAATTTCGCCCTACGGCCAGCGGTTGCAATAAATTCAGCAAGCGTGCAATGCAACCTCGAACCGACCATGGAGGATCGAAAACTTGAACGTTCGTCAGGTGGAAGTGCTGAATTGCCACGCGGCGAAATAGTTGGATAATTATTGCTTATTTAAATTTGCTTGCAGTTTTAATTGAAAAGGGTAGCCTCCTCAGAAAAAAAGATAAATTGTAGGAGTTTAGGCCTATATTATGCCATTGCGGATATTTTTGACTGGCCGGCCGGACCATTTGGCAAGGTGTTTCAGCTGGTCGCGCCGCCATGTTATTTGACCAACGTACGCCAGAGTCGAACCCCGACACTGGACAAGGCCGATGTTCTATAATCTTGTTTCATAATGGCTGAAGAATTTACTGAATTTTTGGCGGTTTTTTTAACAATGAAAGGCAGAAACTCGGGTCAATCCTTACCTTCAAGACGAAATCTGTTATTTTTTCTTCTCTCCGATTTCATTACCCTCTTTTTCCGTCCGTTTTCCATCAAAGTTTTTATACACGCATACGATTGCGTAGGACAGGTATGGTTCCATGTGTTCTTTCCACAATTATTATTCGGTTTTACGAATCCATTTAATTTGCTTAACACACACGGTACCCGCGTTAGTTCAACACGAAGCAACTTGCGTCTTTTGGGGATCGGAGTCAACGGTTTTCTGTCTTTTTTTATTTACTTTTTTGGTTACTTTTTTGTTATGGTTAATTTGAATAATAAAACAATTTTAAACTGGGATAATATTACAGCACATATTTTATTCAAAAGTAGTGCACGGCTTGATTTCAGACACAAAGCCGTGCTTGAAAAAATAGGCCGTGATTTCAGAAAAATGGCCGTGCAAAACACGGCTGCACGGCTCGCTAGCTAAAACGCTGGACTAACAGCCAATGTTTTGCAATTCACGGTTGACATATTTTTAGTCGAGAAACAAAACGGACGATCCAATAAAGATAATTTTTGTTCTCTTGGTCAGGGTTTCTTTGTGCCAGCAGTACCATCAACAAATAAGATTCCAGCAATTCTGCCAAAAGAATCCTGCCAGGGGGATGGGACAAAACAAAAAGAATCCTGCCAGGGGGATGGGACAAAACAAAAAGAATCCTGCCAGGGGGATGGGACAAAACAAAAAGAATCCTGGCAGCAACTGGTTTTAAAATGTTTAATTGTCAGCTTTGAGATTCTTCATAAAATTACACCAAAATGAGTCAGAACAATTTTAATCATTTTAATGTACTTGCCACAATCGTGTTAAGGGTGAGTGAACATTGGGGAGAAATGTTGGCCAAGAAGGAAGTCCAGCTATCTAGTGTTGTATGTTGGGACCATCCCATTATGCAAAATATAAACAGCCCGTAGTGGTCCTGAAACCCTGCATGGTGACAGATCTGTGGATCCCCATGATCCCAGCTAAAGTTGGGCTGTTCTCAACTGCAACACTCAAGTTGGGACGGGTCTCAACTATAGTTGGGACGATTCTGAAGTAGGGACCGAATAACTAGACATGGCATGCACGGGGGGTAGAAAAGCATTTATACCTCTAGTCTCACAGCGGTACTTCACTTAGTTTTATTTATAACACACCTCTTGCTGGTTCTGTATTCTGGTTGGCTGAAACACAGTCACATGGAGTTAATTAATATAGGCTAGTGCATGAGAATAGAGATTTGCGCCACCATGAACTAGACGCGTCTCAAAACATCGCACGTCCGCATAACTTCTGGGAAATAGACCTTATGCGTCTGACGTCATGAGTCCGATATATATTTACATGTACAACAACAGTGCCCTCAATGAGGTCAAAACGGCTGTACATTTACCTTAGGAAAACAGCTGTGCATACCCTCTATAGTTCCTGAACCGGGCACTATACACTGACAGTGCCCTCTCATAATGTGAACAGTGAACAGCAACTAAAAAAGGGAATCGAGGGAAATTGAAAAAGCACTCCTTTAAGTGTTGAATTGCCTATTATTGAACTACTTAATTGAGTTAATTGTTGAACTAAAACAGTTCAGTTATAAAACCCTGAAAATGTGCTTTCCTTATTTCATATTTAGGACGAGATTAGTTGCGATGACCATAACCCTCCATCCTCCCATGGTCGGAGACCAGAGGGTTACGAAACAACACACACAATCGTTCCCTGAAAGTGTCAATTGGGTTATTTCTGTCAGACTAGTGACCAGATCCGTCCAATTTTTACCATGACATCTCCACGCGCTTGGCCCCCCGCTGATTGGTCGAGATCTTGTAAGTGCTGGGTTCAAAATGACAACCTGGCTGATGAACAACTCGGACAGTCTCAGGTAAGTTTTTGCTCGTTTTTCTTGCAAATATTTTCTCGATAATGTTTCAAGCATTCTAAATTGATTCATTACACATTCAAGATCAAATCCGTGTTTTTAGAATGTGTATCAAGATTTCGAGAAGAGGTAAAAGTTGGGCAAATCTGGTCACTAGTCTGACAGAAATGGCCCAATTGGCACTTACGGCGAATGATTGTGTGTGTTGTGTCGCAACCCTCCGGTCTCCGACCGTCGGGAGGATGGAGGGTGACGATCATCGCAGCTACATGTAGGACAAGATGTGTTATAAAACACATATGGACTGACATAATTTGGTCACTACTATAGTAAAGTACTGTACAGTAGTGCACGTCGTTCTCCCCTCGGCTCGGGCCTATGAGTATGACTTGAGTGACCAGATAGAAGAAGATCCGATTTCCCTTGGGCTCGGCCTTTGGCCCAAGGGGAAATACATGTAAGACCTTCTTCTGGTCACTCACAGCCCCTCGGGGTGCATGTTAGACATGCACTAGTGTCGACTTAGTGACCTAATTGTCAGTCCATACATGTATGTGTACAGGTATGTGGTCTTACATGGAAGTACACGTACAATATATCCAACAACTGCTGGACAAGGGAACAAGTTCAACATGTTCACGCAGGGTCAGAACTAGCCCTGGTAGGACGTCAGTCTCTGTGCACTACTACTACTGATGTTCTGGATTTGAAGCTTCTTTACAATGCGATCAAAATTACAAGAGGTACATGTATTTTCCCCTATTTTTTACCTGATTTTTGAAGCTGAAAGTCCGTCCATGTATTCCTGGTGTTTAATACTACTTATTGCATTAGCTTTAGAATGTCTACTTCCACATTGGTGAAAAATTACATGTAAAATAAAACGTGAGCGTGTAGAAATTCTCAGGAACACAACCTACTCGCCAGACGAGGTACATTCAATGCGCATGTGCTAACTGCATAGCTACAACTTACAAGTAGTTTTGCACGCATGCGCATTACGGTGTATGGGCGCGGTTTACATTAATAGTGCGTATTCATAATGCATACATTTTGTACAGTATTCAAGTCACACGAAACTCGACAGTTTTGGTAGTTCCATTCCGTGCGTGCACATTGTGTTTTAACTTACACAGAATGATGTACGTCAATTTCAGATTTTGCTCTCATTTTCATTTTATTTTCCAAAATTTCATTGGGTCAAAACATTTTAAAGATTTAAGAACCCACCCTTCCACAAGTTTTGGACAAGGAATATATGGACAAAGTTTCAGCTAATTTAGTCAGGCAAAACAATGAAAATAATGTAGTTATAATTTTTTACGCAACGTAGCGACAACTTTAATAAATCCAGAACGTCAGTAGTAGTGGAACAGAGACTGATGTCCTACCAGGGCTAGGGTAGAAGTTACTCACTGTAGTGTAGTCTAATAATTAATAAGACATGGTCAGTATTTCAGTACCATGAGTACTGCCTAGGTAGGTGTGTAGTACTGCCATGACTGCAGACTACAGTAATGACGAACATTACAAACAGTGTTGCTTATATTGTTTTTACAATAAACTTTTCATATGTTACTTTGTTAGTTGCTATAATCGTAACCCTCCATCCTCCTGACGGTCCGAGACCGACCGTCGGGAGGATGGAGGGTTACGATTGTCGCAACTAATCATGTATGACTATGAGTATGAATGGTTTCATAATCAAACATTCAAATCAAAGACAAAATAAGGGGAAACTTACCGGATAATTTCTTAAATTTTAAGGGCTTTTTTAACTCTGATCTTGACTTGAGACATTCCAAATGTGTTTCAACGATCGATCAAAGAAGAAGCATTTCTTGACACATTAACTGCATGACATTTTGTGAACCAATGCCTCGATTTCCGCAATTTCGACACAGATCGCAAGTATTTGACCTTGGCGTGCATGTACATCTACATGCTTTTTGGCTGTTTTGCTACCCGTCACCGAACGAACGCGAAAGGTCGTACAAATTCTACAATGCGTACACGGATGATCCTGGCGCTAACAAACATTGTAAATAAGGCTCTATCTGATTGGTCTGATAATAGTGAACTCCAGACAACGAATCAATGAGAGGAGACAATAGTAAATACTGTAGTTAGATGGTATTGTCTGCCCGAGATAGATGAATCAGCAGTTTCTGTTGTTGGTAGGTGATGTGACGTAAACGAATGCTGTCCTTGAATTGTATGTACTGCGTTGTGTGTGGAAAATGCTTAAAACTAACCAGGCATAGACTTGGTTCTGGTCCTCACATCGTTTTTTCCCGAGCGAGTGTGAGACGCGTGGAGCAAGAGAGACGAAGAAGGGCGGTATGAATGATACACCATTAGTAGAGTAGATACTGGCTGGCTGGTCGCACTGTACTGGGAGCACTGCACTAAATGGAGAGAAAGTCATTCGCCAAGCCTCATGAATCATTTCATTTTCATTTCATTTATTGATTTCACAGGAAGGGAATCTAAACACAATGATAAAAACAATTTAAAGAAAACATTGACAGACCTACATTTAGAAAAGGTGGTACCCCTAAAGGATTTTTAAAAAGGTAAACTTATCACAACCAGGTTGATACATTGAAAAACGTACAATATTGTACAGTGTAAAAATATAAAATTACAATTTAAAAAAAATACAAAAAATACAAATGCTGTTAAAAATAAAGAATGCAAAAATCATTATGAGTTATTGTGAATACTTGAAAAAACAACAATGCGCTTAGCAAGGCAAGGAAGCTTAACAGTTTGGGCTGGGGCTTATAAGTAGTTTCTAAGTGACTTTGTGAAGGAAGATAAACCACAGATAATAGTATCTTTAATGCCAGTAGAAGGTTCTTCCCATATAGTCTAAATGTCTGTGAAAAAATAATAATGGGCATCATTGGACATAGCCCTTTGATGGCAAAATTTAACAACTTCAGTGTGTCTACAGTTAATGGGAATAAGAGTGTTAGTGTCAATGTCAAATTTGTTGTGTATAAACATCATACAAAATTAAAGGAAGTGAACCCTGTTAATTAAAAAAGGTGACTCAACTTGACACCTGTATTAACTTCATCAACATGATTAATTTGAGCCCTTCTTGGCAGACCTAAACCGGGTGAATCGTACTTTCCTTCTCTAGCGTTTCTTGCTGAGTCGAAGTGCAGGGCACCAGACGGGAGACGCATACTTGGGTCTGCCAATGGAGCGAAAAGTAAACTAAGAATTTTAGGGTCCTAGCTTTAACTACTTTACCTATAAAACCGTTTAGCCTGTGTTTTTGAAGCAACTTTATTAAAATGTGTTCAAACGTTAACCCACATCATTTGTCCGTAAATCAAAGATTTCAAGGTTTTGGCTTTTACAGACAGTTTGAACAAAAATGGTCCAATAGTCTGCTTGGGTTGTTGACTTTCAATCTGGAGCATTTTTTATTTTATTTTATGAGTAGTAGCCCGTTTCTTGTCAGGGGTTCTTTTATTTTGGATAAGACGGTGAGAAAGAAATCTTTATACCTTCATGGATGAGCCTGAATCAAAAGTTGATCGGCTTCTCCTACTAAAAATTGAAAAGTAATTGAGTTTATTGTCAAATTTTATTTGTTTTCAAGAGGCTTAGGTTTGAAATATTTTATTTTATTTTTTTTGTTTTTATTTTTTTTAATATGTAGCATTTAGCATCGGTGCAATTGGACGCTTATTTAGTGTGTCACGCCTAGCTAGTTGTGCTCAAATGTCCCCAGGGGTATGACCTCCGAGAAAATAACAAGATAATCGGCATGACAAGGCCGGTGTGGAAGGAGATTCTGTCCGGCAGAAGATTCTCTCCGAGCAACGGCGAATTGTGTTCTAACTCCTTCTGATAGCGCCCTCTTTTGAATAAACTCCTCCAGCCCACGTTAGTTTACCGCATGGTGGACATTTCACCCGGACAGAATACCCTATGACACCGGCGTGCATATGTTGATTTTATTTCTGCAATATTAATGCTTGTAATTCAGTATGACATTGACATAGTCTTAGTAAGTAGTAACTGTACAGCTTAATGGTGATGATAAAATTTGCTTTTTTATACATTATTTTCCTGAATGATCTTTGCGTGTATGTTTTTAAATCAAGGTTATGGGTTGGCGTAAAGATACTGAATAATAAAACCCGTGCATTTCTTACACTTAGTTGTCTTTTGAGCAAGTTCGGTTGGCGACTAGACTTGACTAGATCGACTAGACTAACCAGAAACCATAGAGCACAGGGAGATTGACCATATCGAACCATGCACTGGAGCATGGTCGATCTTGTCCATTTGTTTACGGTAAGTCTAGTCAAGTCTACTAGTCGCCGCCCACCCGAACTTGACATTATATCAGCTGTTATAGAGGGCGCCCCATGCACACTACACAAAAGCTAACGGATGAGGGCTCACTACTTCATACACTTTATCATTACCGTCATGCCAGCCAGCCAGTACCCTATCACTGCAGGCAGACGGTTAACACATTTCTACCTCCATGGTTAACATAACGAAGAGAAAGAGGTGAGAACAGAACACAAGTTTTCCTTTATAACATTATTAAAATAATAATTACTTTATTAAAAACCCTAACATCCATTCTCATGCGTTCTAGCCTGTAGATAGCCCCACAATCATTGTAAAAGTTAAAAACGATTTTTGAGTGACAAGGACAGACACCACTGACCTGCTGACACGATCACCCCCCGCTGGGGCGCTGTACTACTTTTTTGAGATTTTGACACTATCTGTCGTACTACTACTTAGCGCCCCAGCTTGAAACATGTAGTAACTGCAACGGTCAGGCGAATTTAAAACACCACTGTTAAAAAAATGCCTAAGACTCAACAGAATTGCTTGAAAATCGCCTACTGGCTTCTCCAATCCAAGTATTTTATTATTTAAGATGAAATAAAATGCATTTACTTGTAAGTTGTACTCACGATCATTTTCTGTCCTCCAACAAATCAACGATTTTTAAGGGTCACTGACAGCAATATACCCCAGAGGTATTTTGCAGATCATTGAAAAGAAGAAGAAGAACCCTGCCGTCACAATCGCCATTATTATTACTGATGTCACATGACATCAACGACTGTTTCGTTACGTGTAAAAAGTCATATTAACGCTGGGGGATTGCGTTTTCGCTGCTGCCCGGACTTGCATATTGTTTTGCGCAGTCAACGTAGGATACCAGCTGTGTATTGTCAACGACCCCCACAAAGTTCCATTGGTCATGATTGGCCGAGTGCATGCTGTACACTGTTGCCATTGTGGGGGTCTTTGACACTACAGTACAGCACTCCAGTTACTGGGTCTAAACAAACCCAGTATTATTAGTAACTGAACTGAGGCGCTGGGTCGTACTAATCAGGGTCAACTGACCGATTTCACGACAACTCAAGACAACTCCACGACAACTCATGACAACTCACGACAATTTCACGACAACTCAAGTACAAGTATAATTGCTGACTGGTTATAAACACTTTCGGCCATGTCTTTATCAGCCGTTTAAACCCCCTCATGTGACATACTCTTGACCAATCAGAATGGATAAACTGTCGGGGGTAGTTATGATTGTGAAATGTAACTTTTTAATGTAATATAAAGGCCCTAGCCATTAGCCAATGGAAGCCACATTTCTGTATTTTTTTATGATGCAAACAATTCAAAATATCTTATCTTACGAATCAATTAAGAACACTTGAAATGTCATCAAGAAAATATTTTGCTGATTAGTTAATCAGCCCCTTTATTTAAAGTAGTATGTTGTGGCAATAATTTAAATCACATCTGTGTTTCATAATTTAACAGAATTCTACTAAAAAGAGTTTTTTAAGCCATGCACTACCAGCGTCGGACGCCTATCATGTAGCCACCCAGGCCTAAATCACTGTAAAAAAAGGATAAACAAGGTTGGGAAAGTGAGCATTCATACCTAGCCTTGCAGAATTTCAAACAGGCAAAGGAATCACACAGTTTTGGAAAGCAATTTCTTTGGAGGATTTCAGCTTCAAAACCTTGAAATTTTTGTGTTGAAAAGTGTGTGGTGATTGCGGTAGTCTAGCCTAACGTTCCGTCGCGCGCTGTACACATCGTGCACATTTATACGATACTTTTACAATTTTCAAGACTTGCTGAAACTGTCCTTACTGGCTTTATTCAGCCACTTGAAGGTTTTTGGTACAAACTCTGGAATATCTTTCACAGATTTCGAGCAAGAAAAGCCTTGATCGAATAAACTAAATGCATTAATCATCGTGTACCGTACCACCCTTTCCTATAGAGGATTACGTGTGTGTTTACATTTTATACTCAGAAGTGATCACGTGACGCGGGTCGTGCATGTCTGGGAGTGTTGAAGAAATTTTGGCCTCCACATATAAATGGCTACAAGTTTTAATGCTCAATGTTTAAGAAGACTTAAATGATCTCTCCAGACCAGCTGTATTTATGTACATGTAACCCCAATGGTCACAACCAGCTGGATCCTACTTCAATACATCTTTGTAATACAAGATCCTTTTTACTTTTCTGATACTAGGTTTTTGAGTAATTTCTTCAACATTTAGTGTGACATAATGAGTGATCTGACAGAGAGAGTCAATGTGTTTATCTCTGATCTTAAAAAGGGGTAAGTGAAGTCTACTAAAAACAGTGTCTAACCTCCTCCTTAACCTTGCTAATGCAACAAACTGCACAACTTGGTAAATGTTTTTGCATTGTGTTATTTTTAGCAGACAACTCAAATCCCATACTTTGTTTTGTGCGAGCACCGATATTTAAAAGTGATTTTATTTTTGAACCATAAGTAGGATTTGAAACTTTGCAAAGTGATTGAGGTATATGTAGTAATGTTTGCAGTAACACCAAGAACAGGAAAAATCTCTCTGAGTTGTGGTTCTGGAAAGAACACCACAGGTGACTTTAGAGAGAGTTTTTCATGTATGCAAACCTTACTACATGTACATGTAGATTATTGAACCAGTTTACTTTACAATGCAACATAAACCTCTGTTGCTTTTTGCTGATTTTTATTTCATTTGTGTTGTATTTTGCTGCATTGAGCAGGATTTTCATTTCAACTGTGTTGTATTTTTGCTGCATTGAGCAGCATTTTCATTTCAACTACGTTGTATTTTGCTGCATTGAGCAGCATTTTCATTTCAACTACGTTGTATTTTGCTGCATTGAGCAGCATTTTCATTTCAACTACGTTGTATTTTGCTGCATTGAGCAGCATTTTCATTTCAACTACGTTGTATTTTGCTGCATTGAGCAGCATTTTCATTTCAACTACGTTGTATTTTGCTGCATTGAGCAGCATTTTCATTTCAACTACGTTGTATTTTGCTGCATTGAGCAGCATTTTCATTTCAACTACGTTGTATTTTGCTGCATTGAGCAGCATTTTCATTTCAACTGCGTTGTATTTTTGCTGCATTGAGCAGCATTTTCATTTCAACTGCGTTGTATTTTGCTGTATTTAGCAGGATTTTCATTTCATCTGTGTTGTATTTGCTGCATTTATCAGGATTTTTACTTCATCTGTGTTGTATTTTGCTGTATTTAGCAGGATTTTCATTTCAACTGCGTTGTATTTTGCTGCATTTATCACGGTTTTTACTTCATCTGTGTTGTATTTTGCTGCATTTATCAGGATTTTTACTTCATCTGTGTTGTATTTTGCTGTATTTAGCAGGATTTTCATTCAACTGTGTTGTATTTTGCTGCATTTATCAGGATTTTTACTTCATCTGTGTTGTATTTTGCTGCATTTATCAGGATTTTCATTTCAACTGTGTTGTATTTTGCTGCATTTATCAGGATTTCCATTTCATCTGTGTTGTATTTTGCTGCATTTATCAGGATTTTCATTTCAACTGTGTTGTATTTTGCTACATTTATCAGGATTTTCATTTCATTTGTATTGTATTTTTGCTGCATTTAGCAGGATTTCCATTTCATTTGTGTTGTATTTTTGCTGCATTTAGCAGGATTTTCATTTCAACTGCGTTGTACTTTTCATGCCTTTAGCAGGGTGACTTAAAAACACTTGCAGATGCAAGGACACTATACCTTTAGAAAATGCCTTTGAAGAAAATATTATGAAATGAACGAATGATAAAAAACACCAGATAATTATTTCATTATAAGTATTAGGGTTACCATTTTTTATGATAAAATATTTAATTCATTTTATCATTTTTTATGATATTGATATTGTAAAATAGTAAAAGATAAATTAATTTTGAAGTTGAATGCATATTTGTTTAGCCTCTCTCATTTAGCATTTGAAAAGATCTGTTAGGGTTGAAATAGAGGCCATTAACATTTTGTGCATTTTGTTTTAGGAAGGTGAAGGGGTCGTATGATGTTGCTCATCAGACTCTATCATTACTACGCAGAGTGATTGCTCAGACACGCTGGGCTAGTGCTGCTGAGTTAATGATTCGTATTAAACAAGAAGGATTACGTATGATGGATGCCCAACCATCAGAGTCTGCTGTGGGTAACATGGTTAGGAGAGTTATTAAAATCATCAGGGAAGAATTTGCTGCGTAAGTTTCTCTTCATTTCAGTGTATAGATAAATCTAGTAAGGTTTAAGGTTTCATATACATGGAGGTACTGCAAACCTTACTGGATGATGAAAAGTATTGCAGTTCATTTACTACGTTCTCCATGCATTCTACTCATTGTATGCACATTGTTTTTTTGTGGAGAAACTGAGGAATTACAGGAATATTTATTGTTATGGATGGATTTCTAGTTCTGAATTGCAAGAAGATGAATATTTGTGGTTGATTGTTGACGTTGAGAAAACTATAGAAATCTACACTTTTAGTGAAAATAAACACTTTTGTCCACCAAGATACTACCTACAATGTATGAGTAGAAATCAAAAATATATTGGCAAAAAAACAGGGAAGAAAAAGAGTGTGTGAAAATGCTTTGATGTTCTGCTTCCAGAGGCTACCAAATTTTCAGCAAATTTTTTGTTATGCAGTCTTTTAGATACGCGCAGTGATAATTTTGACATAAATAATTCTTGTTTATACTCAGTTCATTGTGGAATGCTGTTAATACATTTATTAGTGTGTGAGATGTTGATTACTAGGTATATCTTGATATTTATATTGTTTCAGAATAATCAAGGGTCAGAGTGTAGATTCTGGAGACCAGCAGCAATCCCTTCATGTAAGTCAAACACAGTCAGTTTGGATCTCAAACATTGCACATTTGTTGTTAAAATATTCTTTTGGATTGGTAGCATGCATGGGACATAAATTAGTATGCCTTGTTTTAGATGGATAGAGCTAATTAATAGAGCTCTTACATACAATGTCACAAGCTCAAACAGTGCCCTCAATGACATCAAAGAAAGACCTCTCATTGGTTGAGAGTTGTGCGTATGGATACCTGTGCCACAGTAACGTCCTCATCAATGGCGGCCTGTGCAAGAGGTCTAAGCAATGTTAAGATATTTCAGGCATGTCAGTACATGAGCAAAATGAAGTTTGTGCTCTGTCAAGGGCCATCACAAATCGATTTTAAAGCAAAGTAAATCAAGTATAATATTTTGTGTTTTTCTTGTTTTGTTTTTTATTATTTCAGAAAATGTTAGTGGCTGAAGGCCAGGCAGATGATTTCAGTGTGCCTAGCCCACATCTTAAGGTATGAAATTGAAGTTATTTTACAGATTTTTAAAAAACGGATGACAGTATTAACCCTAACACCCTTGAGTGATTTATTAGTATCCTTCCTCACTCTCACAAAAATCCAACACCATTATGGTAACTCAACACCCAAACTGTTGGACTCTGATTATGGTGGTATGCCTGATCCCATGTAAAGCATAATCAGTATACTAGTGCAGTCCTCAGTCCAACACCATTCAGTAACTCAACACCGAAGCTAATGGACTCTGATTATGGTGGTATGCCTGATCCCATGTAAAGCATAATCAATTTACTAGTGCAGTCCTCAGTCCAACACCATTCAGTAACTCAACACCCAAACTGCTGGACTCTGATTATGGTAGTATGTCTGATCCCATGTAAAGCATAATCAGTTTACTAGTGCAGTCCTCAGTCCAACACCATTCAGTAACTCAACACCGAAGCTAATGGACTCTGATTATGGCAGTATGCCCGATCCCATGTAAAGCATAGTCAGTTTACTAGTGCAGTCCTCTATCCACACCATTCAGTAACTCAACACCCAAACTGCTGGACTCTGATTATGGTGGTATGCCTGATCACATGTAAAGCATAATCAGTTGATTTGTGCAGTTCTCAATCAAACAGAATCAAACAAAACATGTCATTTGATTTGGATGGGTTGGGTAGATTGGGGTTAAGATAGTGGAAGTTTTGATGTATCGTTGAATGTTGCTGATCAGGTTTTATTTGTTGGATTTACTATTGGACCCTGAGCTGGGTCCAATAGTGTAGAACGTTGTGTGTTGGCATAGTTTTATTTTGACTGCTTACCATCTGGCCTAATTTCATGATCTGGTAACTAGTGAGCAATTTTTGTGCTTACTTTGGCAGTAAGTGTGCACAAGCAAAAGTGTATTTCATTAATGCGAAGAATCAATAGCGCACGTGGGCATTTAGTATGGATTTGCTCCCCTGCTTATGAGAACTGCTGGAAAGTTAGCATGTCTTTTATTTTGCTATGGTAAGCAATGGTTATGAAATAGAAAATCTGCTAACAGTAGCTCCATAAGCAGAAATCATCTGCTTACAGGTTTTATGAAATTGGTCTCTGCTTAAAGTGTTAAAGACTTTCTGTGCAGGTAAGGAATGTAATCTTAATTACACTAAGCGTCTTTAATCAATGATGCCATACCTACTCAAGGGATGAAATCTGTGTGTAATATTTACTTGTGCCAGTTGTTGGATTGATAAATCTGAGGTATTTATTTGCAGGTTCGTGTTATTGAAAGCATCAATGAGCTGTTTACTGAGCTTGAGAGTAGTGCTGATAACATTGCAATGCAAGCATTAGAACACATCCATTCTAATGAAGTTATTATGACTATGGGTAAATCACGCACTGTACAAGCATTTTTACTGGTAAGTACCCAAGTAATACCATTTAGGTACATGTGTAGGATATGAAGTTTTTTTGTGGTGTAGAAGGTATGAAATTGATAACCGTGTACAAATAATTTGCCCAAAATGTCAAAATAATCTAGCAATGCTTCAACTACAGGCCTGATACTTCATGCAGGCAATGTAGGGCTCCATGCCCCCGGTCAGTGCCTTGGTGCTCCTGGAAATGTTCCAGTACACATTCCTGCGTTGAAGTGCCCTTTACTAAGGAAAAACTGTCATGGTCTTACAAGAATGAAGTATCACACCTACTACTCTAGCATCAGCAGCAATCCATCAGTCTCCTTGGCACTACTTCCCTTGAGTAGTATCAGATCTACTACTCTAGCATCAGCAGCAATCCATCAGTCTCCTTAGTTCTACTTCCTTTGAGTAGTATCAGACCTACTACTCTAGCATCAGCAGCAATCCATCAGTCTCCTTAGCACTACTTCCCTTGAGTAGTATCAGATCTACTACTCTAGCATCAGCAGCAATCCATCAGTCTCCTTAGCACTACTTCCCTTGAGTAGTATCAGATCTACTACTCTAGCATCAGCAGCAATCCATCAGTCTCCTTAGCACTACTTCCCTTGAGTAGTATCAGACCTACTACTCTAGCATCAGCAGCAATCCATCAGTCTCCTTAGCACTACTTCCCTTGAGTAGTATCAGATCTACTACTCTAGCATCAGCAGCAATCCATCAGTCTCCTTAGTTCTACTTCCTTTGAGTAGTATCAGACCTACTACTCTAGCATCAGCAGCAATCCATCAGTCTCCTTAGCACTACTTCCCTTGAGTAGTATCAGACCTACTACTCTAGCATCAGCAGCAATCCATCAGTCTCCTTAGCACTACTTCCTTTGAGTAGTATCAGACCTACTACTCTAGCATCAGCAGCAATCCATCAGTCTCCTTAGCACTATTTCCTTTGAGTAGTATCAGACCTACTACTCTAGCATCAGCAGCAATCCATCAGTCTCCTTAGCACTACGTCCCTTGAGTGTATAGACCTACTACTCTAGCATCAGCAGCAATCCTTTAGTCTCCTTAGAACTACTTCCCTTGAGTAGTATCAGACCTACTACTCTAGCATCAGCAGCAATCCATCAGTCTCCTTGGCACTACTTCCCTTGAGAAGTATCAGACCTACTACTCTATCATCAGCAGCAATCCATCAGTCTCCTTAGCACTACGTCCCTTGAGTGTATAGACCTACTACTCTAGCATCAGCAGCAATCCTTTAGTCTCCTTAGAACTACTTCCCTTGAGTAGTGTCAGACCTACTACTCTAGCATCAGCAGCAATCCATCAGTCTCCTTGGCACTACTTCCCTTGAGAAGTATCAGACCTACTACTCTATCATCAGCAGCAATCCATCAGTCTCCTTGGTACTACTTCCCTTGAGAAGTATCAGACCTACTACTCTAGCATCAGCAGCAATCCATCAGTCTCCTTAGTTCTACTTCCTTTGAGTAGTATCAGACCTACTACTTTAGCATCAGCAGCAATCCATCAGTCTCCTTAGCACTACGTCCCTTGAGTAGTATAGACTTACTACTCTAGCATCAGCAGCAATCCTTTAGTCTCCTTAGAACTACTTCCCTTGAGAAGTATCAGACCTACTACTCTAGCATCAGCAGCAATCCATCAGTCTCCTTAACACTACTTCCCTTGAGTAGTATCAGACCTACTAATCTAGCATCAGCAGCAATCCATCAGTCTCCGTAGCACTACTTCCCTTGAGTGATTTATTTAAAACTAGGATCCTTCCTCACTCAAAATCTAACACTGTGTGGTAACCCTACACCCAAACTGTTGAACTCTGATTAGGGTGGTATGCCTGATCCCTTGTAAAGCATAATCAGTTTACTTGTGCAGTCCTCAGTCCAACACCATTCAGTAACTCAACACCCAAACTGTTGGACTCTGATTATGTGGTATGCCCGATCCCGAGTAAAGCAAAACCGGTTTACTAGTGCAGTCCTCAATCTAACAGAATCCAACAAAACATGTCATTTTATTTTGATGGGTTGGGGATGGTTAGGGTTGAGGGTTATTTGATTTCAGGCAGATATTAACAAATAGATACAACTGTGCTTGCTTTTTTATATTTGGTACTTGTGTCTTTAAATGTTGTGATTTGATTTGATTTCAGAATGCTGCCAGAAAGCGTAAATTCCATGTAATAGTTGCAGAGGCTGCCCCTGCTTATCAGGTAAATAAAGACACTCTGTTACACTTTCAGTTTTTTTTAAACATTCCTTGCTCTATCCATAAATAATACACTGTGTTAGGTTTGCTTATAATATTACTATCAAAGTAGCTGCATCAAATAATTGGAAAACAATATTGCCCTCAGGTGAAAGCTCAGGTTTTTTGTTCTGGAAAACTATTATTCTTTATGTTGATTATTGATGAGCTGCAGATAGTATAATTCTGATTGCATGACAAAACTACTGTTTTGGTCTTGTGTCATGGGTTTGGGTTACTTTGTGATATTATGTTTTATTTAGTAGCTAAATTGCCATACAAGCGAAAAGTTACTGCTTGGATGTTATGTCAAAGTTGTCACTTCTTACAATTTGAAAAAATAAGTAATTATTGTGTTTAGAGTTATTATTGTGTTTTGAGTTATTATTGTGTTTTGAGTTATTATTGTGTTTTGAGTTATTATTGTGTTTTGAGTTATTATTGTGTTTTGAGTTATTATTGTGTTTTGAGTTATTATTGTGTTTTGAGTTATTATTGTGTTTTGAGTTATTATTGTGTTTTGAGTTATTATTGTGTTTTGAGTTATTATTGTGTTTTGAGTTATTATTGTGTTTTGAGTTATTATTGTGTTTTGAGTTATTATTGTGTTTTGAGTTATTATTGTGTTTTGAGTTATTATTGTGTTTTGAGTTATTATTGTGTTTTGAGTTATTATTGTGTTTTGAGTTATTATTGTGTTTTGAGTTATTATTGTGTTTTGAGTTATTATTGTGTTTTGAGTTATTATTGTGTTTTGAGTTATTATTGTGTTTTGAGTTATTATTGTGTTTTGAGTTATTATTGTGTTTTGAGTTATTATTGTGTTTTGAGTTATTATTGTGTTTTGTGTTATTATTGTGTTTTGAGTTATTATTGTGTTTTGAGTTATTATTGTGTTTTGAGTTATTATTGTGTTTTGAGTTATTATTGTGTTTTGAGTTATTATTGTGTTTTGAGTTATTATTGTGTTTTGAGTTATTATTGTGTTTTGAGTTATTATTGTGTTTTGAGTTATTATTGTGTTTTGAGTTATTATTGTGTTTTGAGTTATTATTGTGTTTTGAGTTATTATTGTGTTTTGAGTTATTATTGTGTTTTGAGTTATTATTGTGTTTTGAGTTATTATTGTGTTTTGAGTTATTATTGTGTTTTGAGTTATTATTGTGTTTTGAGTTATTATTGTGTTTTGAGTTATTATTGTGTTTTGAGTTATTATTGTGTTTTGAGTTATTATTGTGTTTTGAGTTATTATTGTGTTTTGAGTTATTATTGTGTTTTGAGTTATTATTGTGTTTTGAGTTATTATTGTGTTTTGAGTTATTATTGTGTTTTGAGTTATTATTGTGTTTTGAGTTATTATTGTGTTTTGAGTTATTATTGTAACGAATCTACAGTAGACTGTATTCATAATGAATTTGCTGTTACAAGAAGATTTGTAAAAATAGTTCACACTTTCCTGAATAGTGTGATAGCATTGGAATAGTTTAAATCAATTTTAATTCTATAACCTAGATTCTTGAAATCTTTATAAAAGACTTTGATTGTTCTTATGGTATTATATACTCTTACATTGTGATCGGGAATGCTGTAGTAGCATACTGTGTTTATCAGATTGTTGTTTCACCACTAGTTCTTCCTTTTTCATTTAAGGGTCAGGAGCTAGCAGCGAGACTTGCTGAAGAGAAGATTCAGACTACTGTAATAACAGATTCTGCAGTATTTGCAGTCATGTCAAGAGTGAATAAAGTCATAATAGGAACACATACAGTCATGGCTAATGGAGGGTAAGCATCAAACACATTAAGACTTCAACATCTACTAAGAATAAGAATAAGAACACATACAGTAAAGCACACTTCAAGGCACTAAGTTCATAGACCCTCTGCACTGATGTCAAACACATCAAGACTTCAACATCTACTAAGAATAAGAATAAGAATACATACAGTAAAGCACACTTCAAGGCACTAAGTTCATAGACCCTCTGCACTGATGTCAAACACATTAAGACTTCAACATCTACTAAGAATAAGAATAAGAATACATACAGTAAAGCACACTTCAAGGCACTAAGTTCATAGACCCTCTGCACTGATGTCAAACACATTAAGACTTCAACATCTACTAAGAATAAGAATAAGAATACATACAGTAAAGCACACTTCAAGGCACTAAGTTCATAGACCCTCTGCACTGATGTCAAACACATTAAGACTTCAACATCTACTAAGAATAAGAATAAGAATACATACAGTAAAGCACACTTCAAGGCACTAAGTTCATAGACCCTCTGCACTGATGTCAAACACATTAAGACTTCAACATCTACTAAGAATAAGAATAAGAATACATACAGTAAAGCACACTTCAAGGCACTAAGTTCATAGACCCTCTGCACTGATGTCAAACACATTAAGACTTCAACATCTACTAAGAATAAGAATAAGAATACATACAGTAAAGCACACTTCAAGGCACTAAGTTCATAGACCCTCTGCACTGATGTCAAACACATCAAGACTTCAACATCTACTAAGAATAAGAATAAGAATACATACAGTAAAGCACACTTCAAGACACTAAGTTCATAGACCCTCTGCACTGATGTCAAACACATCAAGACTTCAACATCTAATAAGAATAAGAATAAGAATACATACAGTAAAGCACACTTCAAGGCACTAAGTTCATAGACCCTCTGCACTGATGTCAAACACATTAAGACTTCAACATCTACTAAGAATAAGAATAAGAATACATACAGTAAAGCACACTTCAAGACACTAAGTTCATAGACCCTCTGCACTGATGTCAAACACATCAAGACTTCAACATCTAATAAGAATAAGAATAAGAATACATACAGTAAAGCACACTTCAAGGCACTAAGTTCATAGACCCTCTGCACTGATGTCAAACACATTAAGACTTCAACATCTACTAAGAATAAGAATAAGAATACATACAGTAAAGCACACTTCAAAGCACTAAGTTCATAGACCCTCTGCACTGATGTCAAACACATCAAGACTTCAACATCTACTAAGAATAAGAATAAGAATACATACAGTAAAGCACACTTCAAGGCACTAAGTTCATAGACCCTCTGCACTGATGTCAAACACATCAAGACTTCAACATCTAATAAGAATAAGAATAAGAATACATACAGTAAAGCACACTTCAAGGCACTAAGTTCATAGACCCTCTGCACTGATGTCAAACACATTAAGACTTCAACATCTACTAAGAATAAGAATAAGAATACATACAGTAAAGCACACTTCAAGGCACTAAGTTCATAGACCCTCTGCACTGATGTCAAACACATTAAGACTTCAACATCTACTAAGAATAAGAATAAGAATACATACAGTAAAGCACACTTCAAGGCACTAAGTTCATAGACCCTCTGCACTGATGTCAAACACATCAAGACTTCAACATCTACTAAGAATAAGAATAAGAATACATACAGTAAAGCACACTTCAAGGCACTAAGTTCATAGACCCTCTGCACTGATGTCAAACACATTAAGACTTCAACATCTACTAAGAATAAGAATAAGAATACATACAGTAAAGCACACTTCAAGGCACTAAGTTCATAGACCCTCTGCACTGATGTCAAACACATTAAGACTTCAACATCTACTAAGAATAAGAATAAGAATACATACAGTAAAGCACACTTCAAGGCACTAAGTTCATAGACCCTCTGCACTGATGTCAAACACATTAAGACTTCAACATCTACTAAGAATAAGAATAAGAATACATACAGTAAAGCACACTTCAAGGCACTAAGTTCATAGACCCTCTGCACTGATGTCAAACACATCAAGACTTCAACATCTACTAAGAATAAGAATAAGAATACATACAGTAAAGCACACTTCAAGACACTAAGTTCATAGACCCTCTGCACTGATGTCAAACACATCAAGACTTCAACATCTAATAAGAATAAGAATAAGAATACATACAGTAAAGCACACTTCAAGGCACTAAGTTCATAGACCCTCTGCACTGATGTCAAACACATTAAGACTTCAACATCTACTAAGAATAAGAATAAGAATACATACAGTAAAGCACACTTCAAGGCACTAAGTTCATAGACCCTCTGCACTGATGTCAAACACATTAAGACTTCAACATCTACTAAGAATAAGAATAAGAATACATACAGTAAAGCACACTTCAAGGCACTAAGTTCATAGACCCTCTGCACTGATGTCAAACACATTAAGACTTCAACATCTACTAAGAATAAGAATAAGAATACATACAGTAAAGCACACTTCAAGGCACTAAGTTCATAGACCCTCTGCACTGATGTCAAACACATTAAGACTTCAACATCTACTAAGAATAAGAATAAGAATACATACAGTAAAGCACACTTCAAGGCACTAAGTTCATAGACCCTCTGCACTGATGTCAAACACATCAAGACTTCAACATCTACTAAGAATAAGAATAAGAATACATACAGTAAAGCACACTTCAAGACACTAAGTTCATAGACCCTCTGCACTGATGTCAAACACATCAAGACTTCAACATCTACTAAGAATAAGAATAAGAATACATACAGTAAAGCACACTTCAAGACACTAAGTTCATAGACCCTCTGCACTGATGTCAAACACATCAAGACTTCAACATCTAATAAGAATAAGAATAAGAATACATACAGTAAAGCACACTTCAAGACACTAAGTTCATAGACCCTCTGCACTGATGTCAAACACATCAAGACTTCAACATCTAATAAGAATAAGAATAAGAATACATACAGTAAAGCACACTTCAAGACACTAAGTTCATAGACCCTCTGCACTGATGTCAAACACATCAAGACTTCAACATCTACTAAGAATAAGAATAAGAATACATACAGTAAAGCACACTTCAAGACACTAAGTTCATAGACCCTCTGCACTGATGTCAAACACATCAAGACTTCAACATCTAATAAGAATAAGAATAAGAATACATACAGTAAAGCACACTTCAAGACACTAAGTTCATAGACCCTCTGCACTGATGTCAAACACATCAAGACTTCAACATCTACTAAGAATAAGAATAAGAATACATACAGTAAAGCACACTTCAAGACACTAAGTTCATAGACCCTCTGCACTGATGTCATACTTCATGGAGGATACTTCATTGCCTTTGTGCACCTTGAAATGTTCCAGTAGAGGTGCTATTCACTAAGTAAAAACTGCCTTGCACTGACAATGAAGTATCAGACCTACTTGACTACTGTCTGCTCAGAGGTCTACCATTTTAAGAGTAAAATTGCATGTATAGATATGGTGCATGTCTAGTCATATGCACATTACACAGTAACACAAAGGGAATCTGACTTCCAAACTGGCACAACCAATGTTTGTCATTGGTGATGATGTCAGGTGAATTGGGTCAATGGTAATCATTTTACATTTGTGTTTTCTACAATTGAATAGAAGCCATGTAAATGCCACTGATTATAACCAATCTCTATGAAAAGTAGTTTTTATCTGCATTAATGTCCACCATTGGCAACTATTATCTTTATCAATATAAAATCAGAAGGGGTGATTGTATGCAGTTCATCAACTACCTTTAAATGAAATCACAAATCATTGTTGATTTTTGCTAACAGATTAAAAGCAGTGAGTGGGAGTTATGCATTAGCACTAGCAGCAAAACATCACTCAGTACCTGTAAGTATTATACATATTCATGTACATGATCAACATGAATATTCAGTTCTTCCATAAACTGGATCATTCCAGATTTCTTCTTGGGTGTATAAAATCGCACATTTAAAGCAGATGTCCGCTTCTTACTAGCTGTTTTATTTCTGCATTTTAAAAATTTGATGGGCAGAAAATTGTATTTCCGTTTTGTAAATATTTGTTTTTGTTTGTACATGTAGTTATAAGGCACACAGTTTATGTACAGCCTTGAAATCAAGGCTACATAAAAGAATCACAAATTGTGGCCAATAGAGGGCCTCGTGTGATCGTTCCAATGTCAGGGGCAAAGTTCATTTCCCCATGTGCATGCTTCATTGAGTTTTCATCGTATTTATGAACACCAATCTTTGATAAGATGCCAAGATGTCAATGCAACGCAAAGTGCATAAAGTCCAAAGAGGTTGTAAACTGGATACAGGCAGGACTAAAACCAATCCCCAAGTCATGAATCCATTGAGATGGTCATGGATGGAACAAACCATTGTCAGTCACTGTGCCCAAGCCAAAATGAAACTTCATTAGACACACAAGAGGACCTTGCTGACCGTCATGTCAAAAGGCACAAAAGAATCTTTATTGGTAAGGACAGCACAATATCAAATTAGTTTAATTATTTGATTTTCTTTTTTCAATGTTGGGCACTAAATAGATTTGTCACTGCATTCTTACCTTTTTGCCCATAGTCAGTCAAGCTTTTGTACACTTAAGAAAAATAATGTAAAATTAGCCTACAAATTGGTTCTATTCTTTTCAGCATTTTTGTCACATAAGCTGATTTACATTATTGTACACTAAAATGAATGTGAAAATAACCCATTTCCTGAATAAGTTTGGCCCTATACATGGGGCAACAGTAGTCACTAAAATAGGCTAGTATACATGATTCAGTTGGACTTCATTTAGATGTTAATTACAGATTGCAAAATAAACCTTGTTGGATTGAAACACACAAGAGGTAATGGTAATAATAATATGGTTGCAGTCAAATGAACACTATGTAATTGGATGCAATGTTGAGGTTTGTTTATAATGTCTGTATTTTCTATTACAGCTGATTGTATGTGCTCCAATGTATAAACTATCACCTCAGCATATGTGTTCATATGATCAGGTAAATAACAAACTAGTCACATGATGAAATTTATGTTGTTTAAGACAATGATCTAGTATCTTATCTCTGGAGTTTAACTGTAAAATGAACAAAATACATACAAATGAATGCAATTTCTCCAAGAGAACTGTATTTTAATTTTACATTGATGTGTTGTAACTTTGCAAGTGCTGTATTCTCAGTGCTTTGTTGAGTCCTGTGATAGGACTTTATAAATAATCAACTTGTGAAGATTTTGGACTAACAGAATGTACAGAAGCTATAACTAGAATGAACAAATTGAGTTTGTGGAAATGATTATTGTGTTCCTTGCAATAGTTTAGTTTTCTAAGGAAGTCAAAGCTTCTTTTCAGTAGCTGTTCAAATGTTGAGAAATTGTGTGTCAGGTTTATCTTTGTCACTGTTTCTTGGTGTGTATCTTATCATATTTATGTACAGTTAAGTTGCCTATAATCTGTTTTGATTTAGTGTGTTTTTGTTGATGTCTTTTACTTCCAATAAGTGAGTTTGTTTTGCTGTAGAGCGTTTTTTAAGAACTGTTATTATTAATTAACATTTGTTTTTTCTTGATAGGATGGTTTCAATAAATTTGAGTCTCCTCAAGATGTAATGGGATTTGCTGAAGGTGATGTTCTATCTAAGGTGCAGATACATAATCCAGTATTTGATTATGTCCCACCAGAATTAGTCACGCTTTATTTATCCAACATGTAAGTAAATTCTTCTATTACTCCAATAGGTCCCTTAGTATCATCATGCACCTAAACTTCATTCAGTTTACATCTGACAATTCTTAGAATTATAGCCAAAGGGTAATACTAGAAAATTACAAGGGCAAATTATAAGGGCATTTCACTCTTCAGATTGTTTTAAAAATTTGTTTAACATCATTGAATGTTTGTGATCAAGACATTTTTTGTAGTATCATAAATGAATAACTTATTGCATTGTGGAGATAACTGAGACTAATACTTGTAATTCTTGTTCATGTTTTATGTACAGCGGCGGTAATGCACCATCATATGTGTACAGATTACTGAGTGAGTTATATCATCCTGATGATCATAATCTAGTGCGTAAATAGTACAACCAGACTCTCCTAATAGTAGGATGAAACAGAACAATCAAGGTGAAGATGAGCGATTCACAAGATGGTACGCCCTCTACAGTTTACCAAGGAGAGGGAATTGGTTTTCAAAATATTGGTTGACTAAAAGTATCACAGTCGCAACTCTGCACTGCATCGGCAGTTTAGGACCTTCAACCAGTTATCACTGGAAGACGTGTATACAATCAAAACTGTTATAGACACTCAAATGGAAGTCTGAGAGACACGTTTTAAAGAAATATCTACAATACCCACAGCAGACTTGTAAACACACCCATACATTCTATTTAGTGGCATAACAGTGCATGCACTCATTGTGTATCGCTTTGTATGCCCTGTAACAAAGCGGGACAAAGGATACTGGAATGGCCAATTCACTGTGAACATCAGCCACATTTTCTTGAAAGAGAAAACAAATCTTGGAACATTTTTAGAGAGCATTTGTTGTCTTTACATGGTTTTATTGTGACAACGATATTCTAAACAAAACAAAAACAATCATCAGAAAATTCTGAAAATTGATTCTGCGGTTGGGCACAGAAACATTTTCGGAATTCCTGGCGGTAAGAGGGTAAATGACATGAAAAAAACATTCACTGGCCTCACAAAAAATGCCATCTGATGCCGCTAAAAAAGCAGAAGGAAACATGACTCCCGTGCTGGCCAACAACGTTGACCTTTTTACCAATGGTAAACTGCATCAATAACCTCTCCTGGGCATACTCTAGCAGGCACAATGTTTTGTTAATAGCTCATTATGTGCAGCATCTTCCTTTACAAAGTATAAAGCCCATTGGTTTGTTCACTTTCTTATACAGCTTCTGAACTTTTTATGTCTTAAGTTTCTTCTAGAGCAAGTGAAAATTTCTAAAGGGTCCGTATTTTGCCTTTGTCCCATACTCACTGACAATCTTTTAAGTTTGACTTACATATTGAACTCCCCCTTCCCTTAACTTATAGAAGTTTAGATTGTCAAGTGCATATTTTCTGTGACCTCCGACAATTCTATTTTGGACACGTGTTTTGGGTAGTTTAAAGAGACCGAGGTTACCAGCTGAAGAATGGTAGGGAGACAACCTTTGAGACATCACAGTGGTTTTCAAGGCCATATCATTTTACTCTAACCAGTACATCTCCATGAATAAAGGGTCTTTCCACTCTCAGGCAATCATCCCCAAATGGTTTATATAAATGGAAAGATTGAAAATGGGAAGGTGTTTGAGAGAGGGGTGTTTCATGATCTTTAACCCTTTGGCGACCATACTAGCGGTTTGTACCAAAATACCCATATTGGCTGCAAGCTGCCGCAAGATTCAACCTAATTAAAGCTCATGTTAAGAATTGACTTCACATGTAAACATACTATCTACATTAAAAAAAAAGATTCTGTTTTTTATTCTGGACTTTTTCCTATAATTTATTTGTCGCAAAGCCAACATTATTAACCATGTATGGGTGTATGGTGATGATTGTACAGAAACAAACGGTTTTGGAGGGACTGCATGCTATTTAATTTACAAACAAAGATTATAAAGAAAGGTCTGTACCTTTTAGTTTAATGAGTCAATGTTATTGCTTTGTAGTCAGAGGGGATGATGGTTCATAATTATCATTAAATTGAAGTTAATAAAGTAATTATAGATTGAATGAAGTGTGAGGATTGGTCTTGTTTTGTTCTGTGTTGAATGTCATTATACAGTTATCGTTGAGGTATTTAGTACTGTCCAAAGGTGAAGACAATGTAATCCATGATGTTGCATGCTTTAAAAGCCAGAACTGTGCTGAAACATGGTTAAAGAATATGAGTTGTTTTGTTGGATGGGAAATCTCCCTGGTACCCTGAAAGTCATGCCAAGAACAAAGAAGCTGCATGGTTGATGCTATCGTGATTTTATGACAGACCTGAAATGGACCTGATGTATTGATGTCATCCCACTGCCATCATAGTGGTACAATAATTGATGTCATCCCACTGCCATCATAGTGGTACAATAATTGATGTCATCCCACTGCCATCATAGTGGTACAATAATTGATGTCATCCCACTGCCATCATAGTGGTACAATAATTGATGTCATCCCACTGCCATCACAGTGGTACAATAATTGATGTCATCCCACTGCCATCATAGTGGTACAATAATTGATGTCATCCCACTGCCATCATAGTGGTACAATAATTGATGTCATCCCACTGCCATCATAGTGGTACAATAATTGATGTCATCCCACTGCCATCATAGTGGTACAACAATTGATGTCATCCCACTGCCATCATAGTGGTACAATAATTGATGTCATCCCACTGCCATCACAGTGGTACAATAATTGATGTCATCCCACTGCCATCACAGTGGTACAATAATTGATGTCATCCCACTGCCATCACAGTGGTACAATAATTGATGTCATCCCACTGCCATCACAGTGGTACAATAATTGATGTCATCCCACTGCCATCATAGTGGTACAATAATTGATGTCATCCCACTGCCATCATAGTGGTACAATAATTGATGTCATCCCACTGCCATCATAGTGGTACAATAATTGATGTCATCCCACTGCCATCACAGTGGTACAATATTTGATGTCATCCCTCTGCCATCATAGTGGTACAATAATTGATGTCATCCCACTGCCATCACAGTGGTACAATAATTGATGTCATCCCACTGCCATCACAGTGGTACAATAATTGATGTCATCCCACTGCCATCATAGTGGTACAATAATTGATGTCATCCCACTGCCATCATAGTGGTACAATAATTGATGTCATCCCACTGCCATCACAGTGGTACAATAATTGATGTCATCCCACTGCCATCATAGTGGTACAATAATTGATGTCATCCCACTGCCATCATAGTGGTACAATAATTGATGTCATCCCACTGCCATCATAGTGGTACAATAATTGATGTCATCCCACTGCCATCATAGTGGTACAATAATTGATGTCATCCCACTGCCATCATAGTGGTACAATAATTGATGTCATCCCACTGCCATCATAGTGGTACAATAATTGATGTCATCCCACTGCCATCATAGTGGTACAATAATTGATGTCATCCCACTGCCATCAAAGTGGTACAATAATTGATGTCATCCCACTGCCATCATAGTGGTACAATAATTGATGTCATCCCACTGCCATCATAGTGGTACAATAATTGATGTCATCCCACTGCCATCATAGTGGTACAATAATTGATGTCATCCCACTGCCATCATAGTGGTACAATAATTGATGTCATCCCACTGCCATCATAGTGGTACAATAATTGATGTCATCCCACTGCCATCATAGTGGTACAATAATTGATGTCATCCCACTGCCATCATAGTGGTACAATAATTGATGTCATCCCACTGCCATCATAGTGGTACAATAATTGATGTCATCCCACTGCCATCACAGTGGTACAATAATTGATGTCATCCCACTGCCATCATAGTGGTACAATAATTGATGTCATCCCACTGCCATCACAGTGGTACAATAATTGATGTCATCCCACTGCCATCACAGTGGTACAATAATTGATGTCATCCCACTGCCATCATAGTGGTACAATAATTGATGTCATCCCACTGCCATCACAGTGGTACAATAATTGATGTCATCCCACTGCCATCACAGTGGTACAATAATTGATGTCATCCCACTGCCATCATAGTGGTACAATAATTGATGTCATCCCACTGCCATCATAGTGGTACAATAATTGATGTCATCCCACTGCCATCATAGTGGTACAATAATTGATGTCATCCCACTGCCATCACAGTGGTACAATAATTGATGTCATCCCACTGCCATCATAGTGGTACAATAATTGATGTCATCCCACTGCCATCACAGTGGTACAATAATTGATGTCATCCCACTGCCATCATAGTGGTACAATAATTGATGTCATCCCACTGCCATCACAGTGGTACAATAATTGATGTCATCCCACTGCCATCATAGTGGTACAATAATTGATGTCATCCCACTGCCATCATAGTGGTACAATAATTGATGTCATCCCACTGCCATCACAGTGGTACAATAATTGATGTCATCCCACTGCCATCATAGTGGTACAATAATTGATGTCATCCCACTGCCATCACAGTGGTACAATAATTGATGTCATCCCACTGCCATCATAGTGGTACAATAATTGATGTCATCCCACTGCCATCACAGTGGTACAATAATTGATGTCATCCCACTGCCATCATAGTGGTACAATAATTGATGTCATCCCGCTGCCATCACAGTGGTACAATAATTGATGTCATCCCACTGCCATCACAGTGGTACAATAATTGATGTCATCCCACTGCCATCATAGTGGTACAATAATTGATGTCATCCCACTGCCATCACAGTGGTACAATAATTGATGTCATCCCACTGCCATCATAGTGGTACAATAATTGATGTCATCCCACTGCCATCATAGTGGTACAATAATTGATGTCATCCCACTGCCATCACAGTGGTACAATAATTGATGTCATCCCACTGCCATCATAGTGGTACAATAATTGATGTCATCCCACTGCCATCACAGTGGTACAATAATTGATGTCATCCCACTGCCATCATAGTGGTACAATAATTGATGTCATCCCACTGCCATCACAGTGGTACAATAATTGATGTCATCCCACTGCCATCATAGTGGTACAATAATTGATGTCATCCCGCTGCCATCACAGTGGTACAATAATTGATGTCATCCCACTGCCATCACAGTGGTACAATAATTGATGTCATCCCACTGCCATCATAGTGGTACAATAATTGATGTCATCCCACTGCCATCACAGTGGTACAATAATTGATGTCATCCCACTGCCATCACAGTGGTACAATAATTGATGTCATCCCACTGCCATCACAGTGGTACAATAATTGATGTCATCCCACTGCCATCACAGTGGTACAATAATTGATGTCATCCCACTGCCATCATAGTGGTACAATAATTGATGTCATCCCACTGCCATCACAGTGGTACAATAATTGATGTCATCCCACTGCCATCACAGTGGTACAATAATAATGAAACAATGGAAAGCGTACCCCTCATTACGCATGGTGCAAACTGCTATGTTGTCATGTACATCGGGTCAATTAACCCAACACCTAGAATAATTGCTCTTGGTGACCTACGTTATCTGTATCCTCATAAACCCAGGCTGGGGTTTCAAACAAAAAAAACAACAAAAAACAACCAAAAAAACAACAACAAAAACAACAAAAAAACCAAAAAAACAAAAAACCAAACAATGGAATCACTTGACTAATGTTTTTATAAGGATGTACATAGATGGTTTATTAAGGCACTTCATAAGATCATGAATAATTAGTACACTAATTACCACCTTACAAAATTGGTTTCATAAAATATTCACTTTTACATAATGAGGTAAAAAGGACAACTAAAAGAATAATAACCCAGTTTAGCATATCTGTCAGGTAGCCTTAAAGCAAGTCAAAACATTTCCAAATCTAGATTACAGTGTTTGGTTAGTATTAGTTAGACATCTAACTTATAAACTAAACATTCAACTGATCAACCAGAGGGCTGTATGTCTAGCTGATACTTACTAGTTGATCAGCTAGAAGTGTAACTGATCAACTAATCCCTATGACACCTGACCTATCAGTAAGATCACAACAGCTAAGCATCTGAATAATCAGCAAGCCATTTTAATATTCAGCTGTGCATCTGACCAAATGACCATACAACTGACTAATCCACTCAACACCAGATTAGTTATCTAATCTAATCCAACTATCTGTTAAACTTCAGCAAGATATCAGGGTCTAAATCTGTAGGGCATTGGGCCTTAATCAGATATCTGAGCACTCACCTTGATCCCCTTAAGTACCATTTGTTAAATACTGTTCTTACAACATCCAATTACAAAACCTTTTCTTCCAAACTACTTTCATTCTATCTTTATAACTACACTTTATAATTTGTTCTTGAGATTTGGTACAAATTTAGTCTTCCAGTGATTATTAAAAACACATACCTTTATTTACTACTTTACCTTTAACTTTCCACTAATCACCAGAAATAACAAAATGGTAAATGTTTTGATTTACATAGACGTCTTCTACCTCCAATTATCATCTTGAGACTGCCCGTTTGGGGATCTTGAACTGTAGAGGTTCAAGTTTTCATTAGATAATCCTTTCATCTGTTTTAGTCTTAATTTCTACTTATATATAAGAGTTACTGTATAAAACTTACAATAGATGATGTTAAGCCGTGAGGAGTGTATGTAAATGAAATTTGACAGTCATTGACAGTCATTGACAGTATAGTCATTGTATTGATAACAAACTCAAAAGTAGTTTGTAAAACATGGAAACGTATCTTATAACCCAAAAGACTATTTGTTATGTGATAAAAACATTTGCAGCTGCATAAGATTAAAAATGAACCACTGTTCAATCTGCAAACTCCATCATTATTATAGTGACATAATGTAAAAGGGGGGGGGGGGCTTCATGGCTTGATACTTTTACCAAGAGAAATCAATTTGCTAGAAGTGTAAGACTTATGTAACGAACCATACGTTTATGCATTTTCCACACAGCCTTCATTAGTGTACTGTATATGCAAAAACCAAACAAATCCTGTAGTTTATGTTTACTTTGGCCTCATTTGCCCCCCACCCTTTTGGAAACACTTATGACCATCAATTAATTAGTTCATACATAGGTTTACTGAGTGACAACTTCACTGTAAGGATTATTTAGCAGAGTTGTCAGTCAATATGAAGTAAATTATTGAGATTAAATTCATGATGAAAAGAAATGTAGCACATCAAAAAGCTTCATTAGACCTTCGCTATTTTGGTAGTTATGACATGTAAGAGATGGCTCATAATTAAAATATAACCCAAGAATCGCTTTTTAATTAATTGTTAGTTAAAGGCTATTTCATGTTTATTTTAATCTAGCATTAATTCAAATTGATTTCATGTCTTGAAAGATTAACTACTTACAAAAAGTAACAAATTATTCAAACTAATGAAATAAATGATGTCAAAGGAGAATTACACTTGATATACCTCAGAATGACTGTACAGTATAAACGTTGCGCAGCATCACACTGTTAACTCAGTGCTATATAAATGGGTCTCCTAATTCAACCTTATCTCTGCATATCTCCCATTAAAATGTGTGCTTTGTGATGCCCAACAGGTGTGATAAAGCCTTGCAATAAAGAACTGTACATTTGTAGTAGTAGCAGTATTAAATAGCCAATAAAATAACTGTAAAGCCGTACAAATCAAAAGAAAGCATGATCTTAATTTATAATCAGATTAAAATTAATCTCTAAACAAGTTTTGTAGATTAAGCAATTAATGCTAATAAAATATCTCATATCGAAATGTGTTTTAAACTGCATTCATAAATACTCCAGACTATTCAGGCAATAATACTGGTTAAAAAGTGGTCACATGACCATGTTTAGCTGGTATATGATTGTGCAGAGATGTTTTTACATGGAGCCACTTTACTACAAGATACAACAAGTGTTTGCCCTGATGCAATGTAGTGTACATGTAGGTAGGGTAAGAGTGCGATGGACTTACTGCGTATAAACAAATAGCAAAATGAGATTGTACATTATATAAATAAGAGCCAAAACAAGACACTTATGGAATGACCCTTCAGTATGTGCATAATATCAGTTAAAACAATACAAAGAATTCAGTAATAAAGAACATTGCATAAATGATTTTTGTAAATTGTTATATAGACAAGTGCAGAATTTCAGTTTCGAACAAAAATTTAATTGTGTTTGAAACTGATGGCCCGAATTTCACAGACATATATTTGTTTGAGATGCTGTCAGGAAAGGGTGAAATAATTTCAAGTTTGAATGGAGTAGATAACTCCAACTTGACTTTTTGTTACATTAATCTTAGTGTTCCAGTTTTCATAATATTGAACTTTATATACACTCTTTTAATTTACTGAAAACCCAATGGTTACAATGCATCCGTGTCTTACATTGTTCATACATCACTATAGGCAATGGCAGTTGATCCATTATTCAGGCATGCAATTTTTCTTTCATAAAATTTTTCAGTGCCAAAGAAAACTGAAAAATACTGCACTAAGTTAACTGTGGTTGACCGTTATTTTCTTAAATCTCTACATCATGCAGAGAAAAATGACTTCAACACTATTTCTTGTCTGTGAAGCCAATACAAATAGGCATTGTAATATGTACAACAAATGTAACAAATCATCTTACTGGTAAATAGAACTGCTCAGAAGCTGTTTCATTTACTGATTCCGGTTGACATTTTATGTTTTTTTTCCTTCTAATTTGGGTTAAAACCTATCAGAGTGGAATGCACTTATATGTTTCACACGATAAGTTCAAATTGTCCAGACATACCATGCTAGACAACCCATCTGTCAGGATAATTGTGACCATTTATAACTGTCAAAATATCAACTAATGAACATGGTCAACTATGGGTGGAGATAATACATCAATTATTGGGGAATATTCTAACTTTTATGAACATAAACCTAATTGAGGAGGACACATCAACTATTTCATTCACTTATTGCAGCACAGTTACATTTATAGTGAATATAGGAATACTTGCAGCCAGTTATATTAAAAAATGATCAAGATCTGGCCAGGATAATTTCAATCAACTTATTATTAAGTATTTTAATACAACAACAAAACTGACTTTTCAAATTTATATAGTTTCTTGTGGTAAAGGCTGATCTGCAAAGTATAAATGTTTAACATATGGTAATAGCGTTGGTAACTTAACAATAATCATAATGTGAAAGCAAATAACACAAGAGAGAAACTTGCTATACTTATATTCCCAAGAGTATATTATCAGGTTATTCTACTATACATATATATGCTCTTTATAATGGTTCCATACTTGAAGTCAATATCATTCAATGATGTAGAATACCAGCTCCATAACAACTGGTCCCCCTTCATGTTGTGATACAGCATTATGCAACACTGGTATTAACTCATTATCTAATTCATTCATGTACACCGGTGGTAGTAATTCACCTTTAGATCCAGCTTCATAACCAACCTGTGAACAAGAAAATATAATTAATAATAACAAACAGTAATGGACATCCAATTTTTAATCTCATGGTGCATAAAAATTATTACGCTGGTCATTGAGCCATTTGCTTAATTCCTTAAACCATCTTAGCTCCCTGGAGAGTATGCAGCACCGGCAGCCAGATAAGCACACTGATCACTACTCAATCACATGAAACATCTCTGCACTCGACTCAAAGCTACCCATTTGATTAATTCCTTAAACCATCTCAACTCCTTTGGAGTATGCAGCACCGGCAGCCAGATAAGCACACTGATCACTACTCAATCACATAAAACATCTCTGCACTCGACTCAAAGCTACCCATTTGATTAATTCCTTAAACCATCTCAACTCCTTTGGAGTATGCAGCACCAGCAGCCAGATAAGCACACTGATCACTACTCAATCACATGAAACATCTCTGCACTCAACTCAAAGCTACCCATTTGATTAATTCCTTAAACCATCTCAACTCCTTTGGAGTATGCAGCACCGGCAGCCAGATAAGCACACTGATCACTACTCAATCACATGAAACATCTCTGCACTCGACTCAAAGCTACCCATTTGATTAATTCCTTAAACCATCTCAACTCCTTTGGAGTATGCAGCACCGGCAGCCAGATAAGCACACTGATCACTACTCAATCACATGAAACATCTCTGCACTCAACTCAAAGCTACCCATTTGATTAATTCCTTAAACCATCTTAGCTCCCTGGAGAGTATGCAGCACTGGCAGCCAGATAAGCACACTGATCACTACTCAATTACATGAAACATCTCTGCACTCAACTCAAAGCTACCCATTTGATTAATTCTTTAAACCATCTCAACTCCTTTGGAGTATGCAGCACCGGCAGCCAGATAAGCACACTGATCACTACTCAATCACATGAAACATCTCTGCACTCAACTCAAAGCTACCCATTTGATTAATTCCTTACACCATCTCAACTCCTTTGGAGTATGCAGCACCGGCAGCCAGATAAGCACACTGATCACTACTCAATTACATGAAACATCTCTGCACTCGACTCAAAGCTACCCATTTGATTAATTCCTTAAACCATCTCAACTCCTTTGGAGTATGCAGCACCGGCAGCCAGATAAGCACAGATTGCTAATCAATCACATGAACCATCTCTGCACTCAAGGTACCCTTTTACCCCTGGGTGAAGAAAGGCAATTATAGTCAAGTGTCTTGCTGAAGGACACAAGTGTTATGACTGGGAGGTGAACCAATACCTTGATGACCTAGCCACCAGAACTTGAGTCTGATGCACTAGACTAGACTGCTCAGTCTAGACATGCCATACAATGTACATGAATAGGCAGAATATCTTTCTTGACAGATAACTAGTATGTTGTATCTGTATAAATGGAGAATTTTACATCTGGAAGTGTATATTAATACCTGAGAACTATTTCTGCCTGTAGCACTGCCATGCACAGTAATTTTGACCTTCCAAACTTTTCTTTTTTGATTTGGCAAAACCAAACAAAAACACAAATATTAATGTGCACAAAAAATGTTTTGCTGTTTGCTGATCACCTTGTTTCATGAAATGTTGGTTGACTGATTTGTTGAAAACTACATGATGAGAATGATTTGACTCTTCCAAAGCCAATGATGCATCATTATTTAAATCAACAATCTGAATTTAACAGGAGGGCTATAAATTAAAAAGAAAAAGTTCCAACCCTATCAAAAACTCCAAACACTAGAATCTGGTTTGAAAAGTCTAATGAACCACAGGCTCTTAGCATCTTAAGCATGGTCAAACAGACCCGTTTCTCTTTTGATGAGAGCACACTATCTATACTGCAGCTAGAAATTACAAATACAAATTCTAGAAACAATGACTGCAGTCAGGGCATACACAAGTTCAAAGCTGACTTCCCAAACTTTTATTTTAGTCACTACTTGAACTTTCACAGAGGTCATTTTAAGGTCATGTGGTGTGTTGTAACCAATAGCAATGCATTGTAATATGGCCGATTTAATCGGCCCTGCTAATACAAAGTCCAAAAAAATGAGCCAATTTCATCGGCCCGAGACACTGCTAAAGTGAACTGAATCTTAAGACATGACTTGTTCTGATAGTGACCACAATGTACCTACCTTATCTGAGTCTACAGTGACTTTGAGTGCTAGTTTAGTCATAGCAGCCTCTTTCAGTTCATCCAATTGACCAGTCAATGCTACACAGAATGCTGCAGATAACATCTCAGCCAAACGACTCAAATCCACTGGAGATTCATTATTCTCTAGGAAGAATACCTCTGTCCATCGCAGTGACCTTGAACGACCTCTGTAATCTGTGCCATTGTGGATACGGATACTTGCAATCCCTTCCAATGACCGATGGTCAATAGGGCTGATAACACTAATTAAAAAGCAAATTACACAATAATAATATAAGAATTCATCAGTCATCAATGTGTATAACCAAACAAAAAAGGTACAATAGTAAAGTTAAAGTTGTTGTACTCTTTACATGCTATCTGTTAATGCTCCCTTATTTTTTGAGAAATGACACATGAAAAGAAGCAAACTTGTTAACTGATATATGCCCAACTAAGGGAACATCTACCTACATGACCAATAAGTTTATGTCTTTCACTGCACTCTCGTTACTAGGGATATGTGGTTGGTACTTGGTAGAGTGATAAAGTATATCACATTAACCAGTTCATGCTGAATGTGTATACATGCCAGTATTTTCCCAGCCAAAAATTGGATGATGTGAACTCTGTATATTTGTGTGATTTTGAGAGACCGGTCGCCTGGACATTTCATTCCAAAGCATGCATAATGCATTCACTCACCTTACTTCCTTTCACCCACACAGAAGACAGATGGTACTAGAAATAATGCTCAAATTCTACCTTGGGGTTATTGTATAATATAGACCCGATTCCAGACCTTTGTCCTTTGTTATAAGGAAAGGATTACGAGACATAAAGAAGCTTCAACATTGTTTATCATTGTATTTCAGCTCAATGGAGGTAAGTTCGAGTGAACCGAGATTCCAGCCTTGGTTCCAGCCATGGGACCAATTATTGGTCCCATTAAGCCTGACGAGATTATTTTCTTGGAATTGCCGGAAACATTTTTCTTTGCGAGTACCGATGGCACAAAGAAACCTTGATTTGACTCAGCCTTGATTTGACTCGAGAAGAAAGTACTGGGATTATTGTTTCTTTTTCGAGAAAATATCAGATTCATTCAGTATGAATTGCAAAGATTCTCTTTGAAGCACCAACTTTATTTGGATTCTCTAACTAGAAAAAGTCAAAAACATGTACCGTGAATTGCAAAACCTCGGCCATGTGCCACAGCCTACAATTGGTCCTACACTGTACATCTGGAACCAAGGCTGGAAACTTAGTTCACTCGGACTTACCTTCATTTAGCCAAATACAATGAATACACAATGGTGGAAGCCTCTCAATGCCACATAATCCTCTTCTTGGAACAAAAAGACAAAGATCTGGAATTGGGGATAACACAATAACCCCCACACAATGGGCAAAAATCAGCAAAATATTCCACAGTCTTCTTTGTGTGGGTGACAAGAAGCATATCACAGTTAGTGCATTCTCTGAGCACGCTTCGAAAGAAACTGTCTGGGCAACCTTTGTTCCAGTATTTGATTTTTACACAATGACATGTTTACACATTGCCCATTTGCTGGTGTTCACACAACATCCAGCACCAACTGGATAAAAACCATTATTAAATGTAATTCAGTAATAATATATGCACTGCATGGGCTGAGGCAGGAACGTTGTTTATAAAATGTGCCAAGTTAGTCCAATATGACTTAAAGTTTACAGCAAAATAAATGTCCATGTATTTTCGTGATCTATTAACAAATCTATACAACTCGGGTATCCTGAAAACAATTTCAACATTTTGAGACCTTTATTGCCTAGCTACATTTGAAACTAACTACTTACCCCATGTTGACTGCCTTATCATCATCTATCCATGTAACAGTCACAGTCTCATCTGGTTGCTCAGCCTGCGTACTTCCACATGGTATTGGTAAATCTAACATCTCTCTTAATGCTTGCCTTAGAGCTGCCATAGTCTCTGGTAGTATTTGAATCATTAAACCATCTTCTACGATACTGGATTTAGCTGTCAGACCTGATGTGGTCTTCAATGCACCATTAAAGACCACAAAACTAGCTCCAGTTACTGAAATCAAATAACATTTAATAACAGAATAAACAGGCTGTTTATATGTGGAAGAACCCCAGTGGAAATAAGTCTCAGTTATGGCTTTCTTGGGTTATCTTTGGATGAATTCAGACAATGTTCTTGTGTTTTATTTTATCCGATGAACCTCTATTAATCAATTAATTCTTACATTTATTTAACGAGTAAGCCCCTAGGTACCTGGTATATTTAAGTGTAGTTATTCTAGATTTGAATGATAAGCCAATTCAATTTGCCAATATGTAAATGGTCTCAGTAGTGCGATTTTAAAATGGTTTTCCAATGTGATAAGGAAGGTACCTTTCATCAAACTAACCTGTGGATACTTTACTGGAATAGTTCACATATTTTTTTAAGAAAGATGTATTTGTTATGCTATTCTGCTTTTTTTCTTTTCTCTTAAAGCAGAAAAATATAGTCAGATGTAAATACAATGGATTGTTTCCCTGGAATCTATCATTAATAATATTATTTGTAATTTTTCCCCATACACCAATATTTTCAGAAAGTACTAAGTATACAGTGCTTAACACACATCGGTGTATGTGGAAAAAATTACAAATAATATTCCTTATCACAGATGCAAAAACTAACATCTATTATAATCATTAATCATGTTGAACAATTAAGCTTTTACATTCAATGCCATCAATTGATTCTGCAGATACCAGCTAATAATTCACCAGTCTTTTATATGTATTTTCCTTAACATCCTTTAATATGCTGCAACTGCAAACGTAAGCTTTAAGGTCAGAGTCAAGGTACCATACTTCACACATGAAAGGGGTTTATAAATATTTATGTATGTTAACTACCTTTTCTTGGTTTGTTCTGTATACTGATTGCTTGTGTATGATAAGTTCCTTCATCATTCTGGATACATACTAGATGTGAGTCTGATTCAGTGCTGAAGTTAGCAGCTATTGCCATAACATGTTCATTGGAGTTATTCACAACCTTCATTACCTACAACAGAAATAACTACAGTTAGCAAATCTTCAAAGGCAGTTATGATGTTAAACATTTCTCTGGAGGATTGGTACTAGAATGAACTTTAGAATCAGTGAGCTTTCAGATCGAAATATTTCTCTGGAGGATTGGTACTATAATGAACTTTAGAATCAGTGAGCTTTCAGGTCGAAATATTTCTCTGGAGGATTGGTACTATAATGAACTTTAGAATCAGTGAGCTTTCAGATCGAAATATTTCTCTGGAGGATTGGTACTGGTATGAACTTTAGAATCAGTTAGCTTTCAGATTGAAATATTTCTCTGGAGGATTGGTACTGGTATGAACTTTAGAATCAGTTAGCTTTTAGATTGAAATATTTCTCTGGATGATTGGTACTGTTATGAACTTAAAAATCAGTAAGCTTTCATATTGAAATATTTCTCTGGAGAATTGGTACTGGTATGAACTTTAGAATCAGTTAGCTTTCAGATTGAAATACTTCTCTGGAGGATTGGTACTGGTATGAACTTTAGAATCAGTTAGCTTTCAGATTGAAATATTTCTCTGGAGGATTGGTACTGGTATGAACTTAAAAATCAGTAAGCTTTCATATTGAAATATTTCTCTGGAGGATTGGTACTGGTATGAACTTTAGAATCAGTTAGCTTTCAGATGGAAATATTTCTCTGGAGGATTGGTACTGGTATGAAGTTTATATTCAGTGAGCTTTCAGATGGCAATATTTCTCTGGAGGATTGGTACTGGTATGAACTTTAGAATCAGTTAGCTTTCAGATGGAAATATTTCTCTGGAGGATTGGTACTGGTATGAAGTTTATATTCAGTTAGCTTTCAGATGGAAATATTTCTCTGGAGGATTGGTACTGGTATGAACTTTAGAATCAGTCAGCTTTCAGATTGAATTACTTCTCTGGAGGATTGGTACTAGTATGAAGTTTACATTCAGTGAGCTTTCAGATGGAAATAATTTATTTCTCTGGAGGATTGGTACTAGTATGAAGTTTATATTCAGTGAGCTTTCAGATTGAAATATTTCTCTGGAGGATTGGTACTGGTATGAACTTTAGAATCAGTCAGCTTTCAGATTGAAATACTTCTCTGGAGGATTGGTACTGGTATGAAGTTTATATTCAGTGAGCTTTCAGATTGAAACTATTCATGTTTTGTATAACCAATCGTGTACATTGTCTTTACCCATCTTTCTTCGAGGAACACTGGGGGAATTATTGGGGGAAAATCAACAATTGCTGAATTTATTGTGGCTTGTAGGTCCAACACTCCCCTACATAACCTCTGTTACAAACTATAAAAAACTGTTTCAAATAATATTGAAAGAAAACATGCAAAGATCTTCTCAAGACAGGAATATTTGGCCCTTGACAAAAAGTAGGACAATTCTTTTGAGAACAACGGTTGACCTACTTGTACATATAGTATAGGCTTTAAACAGACTTTGCTGGCTATTTAGTAACAATTTTGCAGTTTTTTCTGAGGGCCAAGAAAAAGTCAGAAATTAGACTGAAGAGGAAGAATATCATGCCTGTCAAAATCAGAAAAAAATTGAGCATCAAGGGAACAAAACTTTACAAGTTGATGGGAAGTGTATGACATCCTTAATAGACCTGCATGCCATAGTTGTCACAGATACTGGTGTTCTGTTTGCTGATGTACAATCTAGCGCATTTTCAATATATTTGTGGTGATTTTTCTCCATTAGTTTAAGTGGATAGTTTGCAGGTAAGTTACATGAATGCATGAATATTGGATATAATACCTCATCATATCGATTCCTTGGGATCTTGATAAGTGTTTCTCTATCTTGCATATGAATCACAATCCCTGGTATCACTGGCAGCTTATACTGGTAGTTCTTAAAATCCTGTAAGAAAAAGAGCATGAGTATTATTGTATCTATTGATTTGTTGTCTGTCTATTGTACTATCTGATAAAATTCCTGCAAGATGAGAGAGGTATTTCATTTCACCGATTGAGGGTTCCATTATGCAGTTAAAAGTTGTGGTTAATTGTCATATTGGCCTATGCTATATAGTCGCTGCTGTTAGAAGGAAAATTCAGGTATCAATGAAGAGCTGTGCATGTTACTAATAATATCAACAGTTATTTTAATTTAGCAATTACAGTGTGCGGACCCATAGTTAACTATTATGCATATTTTCAAGAACCAGACTAAGCGCTTTGAAAATTAACAGCACCATAAATGGAAATACAGTAGTTGGTGTTCGTCTTTATGCTTTGCATTATGTTGGTTTCATGTGCGTACCAGCTACCTTAAATTGATACATTGTCTGCGTGTTCATGCATACGCGTGGCATACGTGCGCGGCACCATCACTCTTGCCAAAATATAAAACAAAAATACTCGCAAGGGAAACAGTGGATTTGACAGTTCCCCGCACATCATGCACAGTGCATACAAAACTTTTACACAACAATATGCTTGTTTACAGGCCATTTATTCGCTAGTTCAGAGCCCGTCTTTATATCACAAGTTAATACACCCCCACATGACCAGTCTCCGACCAATCAGAGTGCATAAACTCTCTGAAGTGTTTATTAATAGATGTTAGCAATTACTTAGTAGTATACTTGTCTTCACAAGGCACAGAAGCAATGAGACGTGTGTGCAGTGAGCCTGGCTGGGCTTACAAAATACAATTGTTGATGGTTTATGACAAAACAGCTGTGTTTTCAGTCACAAATCCCCATTTCACTATTCTTGGTGGATTTTTATGGTAATGTGAAAGCTCATGTTATTAATATTAATGTAGTGTATTCTGAATAGCTTGACTTACAGCAAGGAGATTCATGATTGTATGTCCAATCTCACCAAACACTGGCTTACGGAAACGTACACTCATCAGTGGGCAGGGGTAGTCTGTGCAATCAAATCAATAAAGAGTGTTCAGAACTTTAAGACTACATTATATCAATGTACAAATTAGCAATGCTTCACCCAAACACACTGTTAAACAACAAATTTTTATTCAATTGATTTGTAAGTAGGATTAGAAACTTTGTATGTTGGTAAAACACTTGAGAGTCTCAAGTTTGGGGTATTATCTTGTAAATATCTTTCTAATGACTTGTAGTTGTTCTGAAAAGAACTAGTGGTATGACAACAAATAGTACAAGACTCACTGAATGAAAATGTCATGAAACTATCTCTCTATCTATTAAAGCATCTACTTACATCTGAATTCAGCTCCAAGTCTTAGCAGAAGTCGCAGAGGGAAGACTTTGGCCCAGGGCGTCTCCCATTTTTGTAGGAGAACAGCAAAGAGATATGGAGGCTCTGGTAATAAGAGTTTGCCAAGACACTGGAAAGATGGACGGAGGTAGAGAAATCCACCATGTTCACGTCCACCTAAGAAACTCTGACTGAAGATACTATGTCCCATGTGTGATACTGTCACACCTGATTAAATAACAAATACAAATAGGTCTTGAGTACAGAACCAGTAGCAATTGTGTAGGACTTCAGCGATGGTATGAAGAGTTGCATAGGCAAGATCTTGATTTCTACGTTGTGAAACATAAAGTTTATGAATTCCATGTGAATTAAGTGAGCACTTTCTAAGTGTCTTACCTACAGAAGCTTGCTCGTATAGAGACTGAAGATGAAAGAAGATGTCTTTAGGGATGGTCTTCTCATCAGGAAGACATTCTAAGACGATAACAATTTCATCCTGACCAACAGTAGCCATTCCTTTAGTTGAGAAACACCAGCAGGTTCTGTTTACACAGCAGTTCACTGTCAAGAAAAAAAATGAATATTTCACACAACTGAAAAGACAAGATTGGTAAAGACTGGTAATTAATAGAAGTAATTCTGTCTGAAATTATATTCAAGACGAGGAAATAGTATCTGACGACCCCTGAATCAACCTTTTTTTACATTGCAGCAGCAACTGGCACATCAGGCTGTGAATTTTTAACAAAAAGAATGAACTATTTAATATTGTTTCTTCTAATTGAAACAAAGTTTATTTATAACTTACAATCAAGAATCTTTGTTCTGACAAGAAGGTTTTTGTTCACAGCAAAAACCACTGCAGGAGCAGTTGCATCTGCAAAGAAAGTCACAAAGTAAAAAAAATTTAGATACTTCTTTTACAGCATCCACCGAGTGCTGACACTGTAAGTTGATAAATGCAAAAAGTATTTTTAGATGTATCTTATTAAGTTGTTTTATTAGTTCTGGAATCAAAACAAATTCTCACAAATTATTCAAAAAAATTACTCACAAAATAAAAAAGGCTAGTTTGAGATGTATTTTATTTAGTTATTTTAATACCTATGGATTCAATAACAACATTTAAATCGTCATAAATTGGCAGGAAGGTGACATTAACTTTGAAGGAGATTTATTTGCATCGTATTCAAGCTGCATTAACCAAGTGCCTGTTGTTTTGGTAGCACCTGGCTGCCTTTGTTTGCCCATGAGCAGCATCATGATCTGGATGTTACTTGGCTTTTATTCATACTATGAAGTCAACTTACTTCTCATTTCTTGTATTAGCTCATCAGCTACTGGATTCACTTGAACCTTGTATTCTGATCAAGAATGAAAAGTCATTAGTTTATCAAGATATTGTACTGTAATAAAAAGAAGTTTGAACTAAACACTATGAACTCCCCATACAACAATTTGTGTCTTAAAGAATTATGAGTGGCAAACATGTTAACAGCATTAAATCAAATCTAATTAACCCTAACCATCCCCAGCCCATCAAAATCCAAATGTTTTTGTCTGATTCTGTTGGACTGTGGACTGCACTAGTAAACTGATCATGATTTACATGGGATCAGGCAAACACCCACAATCAGAGTCCAACAGTTTGGGTGTTGGGTTACCAAGTTACCATATGGTGTTGGATTTTGTCAGAGTGAGGAAGGTTTCTAGTAAATGAAAAGATATAACACAGCCATACAATATATTTCTCCAAACCAATGCTAATTAACACTTCAACACCAAATAAATACAAACAACAAATTGTCTTAAAGTAACTAAGTAAAGAAGAAAAGAAACCAACCTCCTTTAACCTCCGTTGCTATGATAACTGGTGGCAAACTATCTGCATTGATTGGAATTAAACTCCTGTGTACTACCTCTTGTGGTCTGCCATCTACACCTGAGAAGGGTCCAGTAGTAACCTCCATCCCAACAGGAGCCACATCACTCTGAGAATCTGGAATTGCACGATGTCCTGTATCAACCCCTGGGTTCAAACCGTCAGAGAAACGAACCTTACGCGTTTCCCTAGAGCGAGAACCTTCAAAACATAGTCCAATGTTTTGGGGGTAAAATACAAAGAAAGGTTGTTTAATATCATTCCATCTCTGTCTAGATTGAACATAGATTGTAGTATACGTTTTATTAAATTTTAATAGATAATTAAATGCTAAAATTCATTAGGTTTAGGAGGGATACAAAATGATGAAAGATGACATTTACCATCAGAGCTAGGTCTACGAAGTGATGACCTATTAGAACCAGAGCCTACAGCTTCATGAAGAGTGCCTTGATTACTCTGCTCTGGTTGCTGCTGCTGTTGCTGTTGCTGTTGCTGTTGTTGTTGTTGCTGTTGCTGCTGCTGCTGCTGCAGCTGCTGTTGTTGTTGCTGCTGAGGATCTTGCGGAATTTCTCCTTGTGTTCTTTTGAGAGCTTGTGCTGTAGTCAAATAAAACACCTTTGTCATAACCAAGCTAATCCTATTGGCATGTGTGTTTTTTATATAAAAAGGTCAAAGAAATTTCCCATACAGGGAAAGTAAAGTTTTTTTTGTATTGTATTGTATTGTTTAGAAACCTAACTAGATGGATGTATATATATAAAGTTTATTCACAATTGTCATCACAGAAAAACAATCTGAATTGCAAAAACTTTACATCAATAAAGAACTAGAATACACCAGCACTTAGGAAAATAGAAAAGAATAAAACAACAACATGTACATAACTATACATAGTGTCAACCAATGTTAGTAGCTGCTTGGAGTGTCATGGTTGAGCGGTCTGGTGCACCAGCCTCAACCTCTGGTGTTGTGTGAGTGGCTGAGCGGTCTGGTGTACAGGCTCAAGCTCTGGTGTTGTGTGAGTGGCTGAGAGGTCTGGTGCACCAGGCTCAACCTCTGGTGTTGTGTGAGTGGCTGAGCAGTCTGGTGCACCAGCCTCAACCTCTGGTGTTGTGTGAGTGGCTGAGCGGTCTGGTGCACAGGCTCAACCTCTGGTGTTGTGTGAGTGGCTGAGCGGTCTGGTGCACCAGCCTCAACCTCTGGTGTTGTGTGAGTGGCTGAGCGGTCTGGTGCACAGGCTCAAGCTCTGGTGTTGTGTGAGTGGCTGAGAGGTCTGGTGCACCAGCCTCAACCTCTGGTGTTGTGTGAGTGGCTGAGCGGTCTGGTGCACAGGCTCAAGCTCTGGTGTTGTGTGAGTGGCTGAGAGGTCTGGTGCACCAGCCTCAACCTCTGGTGTTGTGTGAGTGGCTGAGCGGTCTGGTGCACAGGCTCAACCTCTGGTGTTGTGTGAGTGGCTGAGCGGTCTGGTGCACCAGCCTCAACCTCTGGTGTTGTGTGAGTGGCTGAGCGGTCTGGTGCACAGGCTCAAGCTCTGGTGTTGTGTGAGTGGCTGAGAGGTCTGGTGCACCAGCCTCAACCTCTGGTGTTGTGTGAGTGGCTGAGGGGTCTGGTGCACAGGCTCAAGCTCTGGTGTTGTGTGAGTGGCTGAGCGGTCTGGTGCACCAGGCTCAACCTCTGGTGTTGTGTGAGTGGCTGAGCGGTCTGGTGCACCAGGCTCAACCTCTGGTGTTGTGTGAGTGGCTGAGCGGTCTGGTGCACAGGCTCAACCTCTGGTGTTGTGTGAGTGGCTGAGCGGTCTGGTGCACAGGCTCAACCTCTGGTGTTGTGTGAGTGGCTGAGAGGTCTGGTGCACCAGCCTCAACCTTTGGTGTTGTGTGAGTGGCTGAGAGGTCTGGTGCACCAGCCTCAACCTCTGGTGTTGTGTGAGTGGCTGAGCGGTCTGGTGCACCAGCCTCAACCTCTGGTGTTGTGTGAGTGGCTGAGCGGTCTGGTGCACCAGGCTCAACCTCTGGTGTTGTGTGAGTGGCTGAGCGGTCTGGTGCACCAGCCTCAACCTCTGGTGTTGTGTGAGTGGCTGAGCGGTCTGGTGCACCAGCCCCAACCTCTGGTGTTGTGTGAGTGGCTGAGAGGTCTGGTGCACCAGCCTCAACCTCTGGTGTTGTGTGAGTGGCTGAGCGGTCTGGTGCACCAGCCTCAACCTCTGGTGTTGTGTGAGTGGCTGAGCGGTCTGGTGCACCAGGCTCAACTTCTGGTGTTGTGTGAGTGGCTGAGCGGTCTGGTGCACCAGCCTCAACCTCTGGTGTTGTGTGAGTGGCTGAGCGGTCTGGTGCACAGGCTCAACCTCTGGTGTTGTGTGAGTGTAGAAACTGTAGTTACAGGCATTGGTCATAATGTCACTTGTGTCCTTATGCAAGACACTTAACCACAGTTGCATCATCCTATGGATGGAATATACAGCCGTGTATACATGTCCCGTGTGTACCTTATTGTTAAGAGAATGGGTTGCCGGGTGTTTCTGACATTGTTGGCTGCAGATTGCTATCTTGTATACCTTTACAAGGTGCTATTTAATTGGGTTTCACCATTTAAAATACATGTAACTCTGTATTAAAACCTGTTGTAAAAATAATTAATGCTTTGAGATACCCGTAACATAAAAGGCTATAACTTGTATTAAGTAGAAATATATTGTTATGATTCTCACCTCTGAGTATAACATTGAGGCAACTGATGCACACTCTTGCTTCCTTACTCTCCATATACTTTAACTTCAATCTCATTGAGCAACATTTAGCACAAAACACCTATTGACAAATATCAGAAGTGTATAATCACTTATAATGCAATCATTCATAGCATAATGGGAAACTATTCCAAATATAAAAATCCTTTATTTTAAATTATCAAACACCATTGACATGTTATTTACTGTACATAAATAAATGTTGGTATCAATATCTAGACTTGATTCATTTAAAAGGAATTTTAAGGTTCAATTATTGGTTTATGTTGAACTTTTTTGTAGCTACTTTTATTTATTTAAATACAACATTACAGTAACTTCATTGCTTACTTCACCGTAACATGTAAATCAACTTGTAAAGTTAAGTTAAAACCTACCTTGCCACATGCTCTACAGTGGTGCCTTCTCTTTCGGAAGGTAAACTTCTGTTGACAGTTCATACAATTGAGTGCTTCAGAGTCAGGTACCCATACGGGAGCCACTGCCCCAAGCTGCATGAATCCTTCAGAATAGTCAATGACACGATGGCTAAATTCACCCTCTTCAGAGTCTGTCTCATTAGATGGAGTCATGGAATCATTGTCTGCTTGTAATTGGTTATTCTGGCTCACAGCATTAGGTGCTGGAACAAGAGGAGCTGCACTGACTTCACCTTGAGGATGTCTAATTTGAGGCTCTGTATGGAATGTTGGTGGTTTCATATCTACAAAAGTTGATTGTTCAGAAGGCAGTGTTTGTTCTACCACTCTAAAGGCTTCCTCTCTTCCTACAGCATTTTCAATGATTGGACTTGGAGGTAAAGCCTGTGCCACCTTACGAGAACCTGACTGATCAAAATTCAGGGAAAGCCCCTGTCTCATGTTATCTGTTTTGTTTTCTGTTTCAACACTCATTCTGACATCTTGATAACTAGGAGGATCTGCTGGCATGAAGGGAGAGGCTGAGTGTGTTTGGTCCATCGTGTTATTTAGATGTGACGGAGGTATTCCTGAGCTACTCTGCTGATTGATGTTCTTACCATACTTTTGATAGTCAGGCTGTTGTCCTGGTTGTACTTTCGGAGTTCCAGTTGATGTCACTGTAGTATCTGGTATATCTCCTCCAACTACATTGGGCATTTTGACTTGTGAGTTGCTGTTATTGATTTGAGCTGAGAGATCCTCCATGGGTCCCTTATTGACAAATGGTCTGCCAGGCAATGATTGGTTGTTCCGTAATAAATTTTTGGCATTTTTACTTCGTACATCGTTAGGAAGAACATGGTCTTTGGTTTCTACTTTTCTTGGAGTAACCTGTGTTGGTGTATTACTATTAGTCAGTGACATGTTTGAATGAACACTACCTGTTACAGGCATATGAGACAAATCTGGCACTGTATGAGTAGGGGTAGGGGCTGTAACTGCACTTTCCTGACTGTAGAATGGATCTAATCCAAGAAGCTCATTGCCTTGAGATACACTCTGTTGTGATCGGTGTTGTGATTTGACAAACTGTTCATGGAGTAATTTAGAGACTGGACTCACTCTGTCTGATGGATTCTGTAGGTCTTGAACATTCAAATGTTTTGGTTTAAGCTGTGTGTGGTTATCAACTGAAGGGAATACTTGTTGAGAATGTGGTTTATTCTTGTCTTGGGCAGACATGATACCCACTTCTTGCTCTAGTGCTTCCAGATCAGCATCAGTAACTTTAACGCTAGTAACATTCCCAAAGCCGACAGCTGCTTTGGGTTGACTCCCACCTTTGCTAGATTTGGAGAGAGTTGAGGTGTCTGAAACAGCTTTGACTGGACTCTCTTGTGTTTTAATCTTGGTAATAATCTTAGGTCTGGCACCTTGTTTGACATACTCATGCATGAGTTCTGGTCGCAAAGGAGCTGGTGTCATGCCTTTACTGAGAGACATTGTAGAGGTCTCTACACCCTCTTTTTCTTGCATTGTCTCTTGAGTGGAATTTTTGGTTACATTTGTCTTGTCATTTTTATCAGATTCTGTTTGTTTGTCACCTTCTTTCTCCAACACTCTGTCATTATTCTTACTCTTGTTTACTTCCACAGATATACCTTGTTGTCCCACACCATCGTGCAGTGATTCAGATGCTGAATTTGTTTGGGCATTTCCAGTGTTTCCATCATTCACAGATGATGACAAACCATTTGCAGGAGTATTAAATGATTGAACATTCTCCAAGCTTGCTATAGTGCGTTCATCAGACACCAAGGGTTTGTGTAAGTCTGTGATACCTCCAGACTGCAAATTACTGAATGGAACAGTTGACGTCAAATTAGACTTCATAGTATCACTGGTATTATTCTCAATTACACCATCATGAACGCTGTCTGAATTAGACAATCTGTCCAACCTACTTACTTCACTCATACTATTTGAGGATTGGTGGTGTTCATTTGACTTGCTGCTACTTGGTTTATCCATTCTTGTATTTAATGATAATGCTGCTGAAGAGACTGCTGGAGCAAAATCAGCCTCAGACAGATCAATAAGAAACTCTGTTGATTTGTGACCATCTTGACTTGTTTCTGGCGCTGGTAACATGGATTGTTGACTTGTCTCTGTATGATACAAACTGGTACCATTAACTACCTGTGGTGATTGTGGTCTGACATACTGATGTGCTACAGCTTTATTAGGAGTTATAGGCTCTGGTTGTAACAAACTGGTTGAATCTGTTAAAGAAATCAATCAAGGACAGGTTAGACATGAAAATTTATAATCAATACACAAACCTTGAATTCCACATGTTTTGATGTTAAATGTTCAGTACCATGAATATTCATCACATTTAAACAAACCACACAATTTAGGATTGTTGTCAGCTGTAAACAAAACAAATAGACCTCATCATGGTAGTAGAAAATAAGTTTTTTTATTGCATAGAATACATGATTTATGAACTACATGTATTCAAGTTTGACACTTGATAGCACACACATGGCAGAATGTGTGTGCATGTGTATTCATTGTAGTTTGTAGTTTATATGTGATGTGTATACACCATACAGTACATGTGTATGGGGTTGTACTTGTCACCATTCATACTGCACATGCCAAATCCATGTACTAAACACCTGAGTAATACATGTACTTACATACAATCAAGTAACTTTGTTTACTGGTCGATCAGTAATAACACACAGTACAAACTGACTGCAGTCTGGTTAGTAAATTACTGCATACTGTACATGGTTCATACTGTTGACGTACATGTACCTCCATGCATGACAGCTCTGCCCACTCTGCGTTACATATTGTATTGAAAATATGCTCAGTATTACTGATGACCTACATGTACAGGCTAGGTTAGCACAGTGTGACTTTTATATGATAGTGTACACTACACAGCTTGTTATAGTTTACTGTGGGATGTACAGTAATTATGAGTCAATATCACACAAGGTTTATTTTGTTGACAGGTGGCGATATTTCATCAACCACAATTCACAACAAAGTCCTGTCCCATTATTTGACTATCTGTACATTTTACTTGTAAAAACAAACATACATAAAATATGCATTAATTTTTAAAACATTGTTCATATTTAATTTACATAAAAATGATCATATCCACATCCAGTGATACACACAAACATTGCATAGGTAAATTGTTAACAAAAATCTACCCTTACGTGAAAGAAATGATCAACTTTGAGTAAACAAAAACCAGCTGAATAATAATAGACAATGTATGTACACAAAACACACAATTGTTTTACTTTTGACACCCAACAAAAAGCACAATGTTAGAGACTAATATTTACATGTAAACTAACAAACATGTAAATTAGTGTACTCAATTTTCACATTTGTTCTATTTTTAGTATGTGGCACTGTTATAAACCAATGTAATTAAAAAGAGAGAAACACATTTGAGTAGAAACATTACTGACATTATCTCTGTAGCCCTATTGTGTAGTGTACATACAGCACATACACATCATTATGCACATTGATTTGATGTGTACATTGAACATCGCACTATACATGTACTTAACGTTGACAGAACAGCTGGTTTCAAAGTACAACGTACAATTATACAAAAATATGCACAAAATACTAAGGATTAATATAATAAAAGAGGATCTACGACGCATCAATGTTCACAATGGTCTGACCACATGAATAATTATGTTTTCTTCAACACACATGATTATTTGTACATTGTACAGTAACAAAATCCAAGCATACAGATGTGAGCGTAACAACATGGCTAATGATTGTTTACACTGACCTTCATTTCGTTCAAACTGATCCAGAATGCTGTCCAAATCTGATGCTGCAGCTAAAAAGGAATCCATCTTACTCAGTGTCTTCTAGATTGAATGATGTATTCATGCATTAACAAGTCACACTAGAGAAAAACAGAGGTTTACATAACATAACAAGTTAGTGGAATATTGCTCAGAGGGGTTCCAAGGTCAATTTCAATGTTGTTATATGAAACTTCTACAGTAGGTTATTTATTGATACATGTACCCTTCCAGTGCAAAATTTGTCAACATCCAGAAACATTAAATGATGTCACATCTTAAATACACAGCTCTGTACATTTATTTAGGTGGATTTTGGGTTCATTCCTGACTTCCCATGATATTCATATCAAAACAGCATTGAATTGACCTTTTGACTGATGAACGATTCTTCCTTGGAATGTACAGACCATTTTTTTGATGACATCCAATGACATCACATTTTAAATGGAAGAGTATAAAATACAATGACATTTTACACCATTTTAACGTGAGGTTAGAAACTTTCTATCCAGAATCATAAGGACTTTAACTATTGCAAAATGAGTGCATCACCAAACCTAATTCCAACTGGGAAACCTTATTTAAGGGTAATTTTATTCCATAGACAAGGTTACATTTGGGGCCAGTTTCTCTTAGTTTAAACATTTTAAATAACCTAGACATTTCAATTATTTGTTTTGTTTGTGAATCTGGTAGCATAAAAAATACAAATATTAAAAGCATCACTAACATTTTACTTAAAATTGTTTCCCATAATTGTTTACACAATTGCTCCTACTTGTGAGTTTGTTGGATTCCACAAATTAATATTGAATTTCCTTACTGTTAATCATTTTCTACAGCTCATCATGATTGTGATCTAAGCAGAGAAATCTAAACAGCCTAACATGTCATGGATAACACATGCTTTAGTAATAGACCTTATCGCACTGCAGCCATCTTTGTCAGATTCCCTGCTGTATACACAATGACACTGATAGTTTGAATTAATAAAAAGGAACCAGACTACTTTCCCTTTCAGCCTCAGTTTGGTTACATTGGTTTGAATGGAAGAAAACAAGATGACAATGAATGCAAAATGTTAATGAGGTTTCTAATCCTTTGCTGAGGAAAGTACATAAGCTTAAAAAAAACACTGGAGCAAACTGAAAAGACCCAACGCCCCCCCCAAAAAAAAATAAATAAATAAATAAATAAATAAAAATAAAAAAAATAATAAAAAAAATAAAGAAATAAAACAAATCCATAAATTTTTAACAATTGGGGCCTACACTAATGTATCTCACTTCATAACCCTGAAAATCAAATAAAATCTCCTAAACCATTTAAGATTTGGATTACCCAGCTGTCATTCTTTTTAACTACAGGATTATTTCCAAAACTTTATTTACAAACCATTTCATGGAGTTGCCTTTTAAAGGTCATGATGGTTGGTATTTTACAAAATCAATTTACTATACAGGTAGCCATCTGTAAATGTATGTAATGGAATGTGTACAATACATTTATTTCTACCTCTGTGATTTAACCATGGAGACAGTACAGCTGTACTAAAATGCATTCTTAACAAACATCAGCATGTTGTTACAACAAGCATGTATGTATTGTGTGAACTTCAGAATGGCTTCAAACATATTTGGAGTGAAAGTGCAATGTTTGGATGGGCTTACATGTGTGTGTGACACCCCTTATTCACTAATGGTTTGGTCCAAGTTTCAGCTTTCTTCACTGCCAGGTCAGTGACATTTGTTTTATTTGCCATCAAACAATGTCAAAAAGGGTTCTTTTTATCAAAGTTATTCCAGTTTTTTTCATTTATCTTTGCACATGTTGCCTGGCCCAGTTACTGACAAAGTCTTTCTAAGCAATTTAACATTCTTTTAGTTCTTAGCTTTTACTGCTCTGGCCAGGGAATGCTACACTAAAGTGAGAAGGGTTTTTGATTGAGGCCAGACAACTTGAGGGCTGAACATTCAGCACATTTTGGGTTATTGGTGCACTGCATGCTAGCATCAAACCTGAGTAAGTTTTGGAGGACAAGGGCTAAGTTCTTAACATCAGTTTCTTTGCTTTTAATTTTAGTTTTGTGTCAGCCACAAGATTCTGCAATGCATTCTATGGTTCACTTTCCATAGCATTTCTTCCAATAGAAAAGGACACACTGTGTGTCCTTTCTGTAAAGGGCCTATACAGTTATGGCATTTGGGTTGTTAGATGTGAAATGCAAAACAAGCAACACCAGTAAGCATTCAATTTTCAGTTCTGACTACTGTAGTTCCTTCCTCCATGGTCTACATTACAACTTCAACCATCAGTATTAAGTTTGTTACTATAGGCTTACATGCATCTGGTTCAAATCTATTGTTCTTAGAGGCTGTCATACTGAAAAGTTTATGGTTCCACTCAACCATACACATGCTATAGCATTTATGTTTTCATGGTTCAGTGTACATGATCAACAAGGAGGTCGTTTAGACACAGTACTAAAGTCAGTTTAATTCATGGTTCAACCTGGTCAAGTTCAACTTAGAGTGTCTGAACGTTTTTTAAGGTTAGACCGAATTGGGTTCAACCCCGAAAAAGTTAGACATTCGAGCTGCAGGTTTTATCTTTTAACACTGCGTGTGGACAGAATAAAACTGACCACATCTGGTTTAATTCAAAATGGATGACCTGCCCAGTCAAGATAGTATGGAACATGCATGCAAATCAACAACAACACGAGTGCCATGGAGAAATCCGTTCACGCAATTTTCATAATTGTTGTCATTCTCACCTGTTATGAGGTCTGTTTTCACCTTTGAATATGATCATGTATATAATTTCTCATGACATAAAGAATTTTCCCATTGGTTGATAACGTCTATGTCTTACGCGATCAGCGAATAGGAAAATTCATTACAGATTGCATGGCAGCAATGACTTCACACATGTGATAGTGTCATACATATAGGCCTACATGTATGTCGTCATCATTCACACATGCAGTCATTACAAGGAAAACATTTTTGAAAACGTTGAACAGTGAAAATTCAGAAGAAAGTTTATCCAGCAATTGGCCTTGTATAAGGAGTTCAAGTAGGCAAAAATAATATGCATTTTGCAATGTTTGCGGTGCCGATATCTCTCCAGCAAAATGAGTGGATGGGGATGAAACGATGTACTGCAGCATGCGGGAAAATCAGATGGCAATACAGGCTTCAGAAAAGCAAAAAAAAACAAAAAAAAACCCCGAAAAACATGAGGTACATTCGGCTTTCACACTTGCTCTGCATTAAAAAATCTTAACTGATTGCAACATTCAACCGGATGTCAATGTACAGATAGATCATGTTGCTGTTTGACCTCTTAAAACCAAAGATAAACCTGATCAGGTTTAACTTGATGTTTAACTTTAACTTGATGAATGTGTTTTTTACTACTGCCCCCTGCTCATGATAAAGTTAAACCGTTTCGGGTCTAACTGTAGTACGCTGTCTGATGGTAGGCCCCCTATATCTCCAAGAAAGGCCTTCAAGGCCAGACACATGTTTAAGTCACAATAAAAGCAAACATACATCAAGTGTACAGCCTTGCAGGATATTACACACTTCTTTTCCTTCCTGCTATACCAAATGTTTGTATACTGTGGTGAGTTAAGTATTCTGTTTTTGTCCGACATGTTGTTCCTTTAAGATATATGTATTTGTTTATGACTAAGATGCAATGCTGTATGTATGCATGACTGACAAATCTTCTACCACTTAACAAAATGTGATATATACAAAATTGAGGAGGAAGGAAATATGAAGAGTGCATAAATGTTTTCAAAAGCATAAAAAAAAAACCCAACTCCATGTATGTGTACATGTAGCTTCGATGTAAAATAAAAAAAATACATGTATATATGCATATAAAAAATTAAACAATAGGCCTACATGCGGCCGTACATCAATATGTGTCATAGTACTACTGTTACTGTTAAAAAGCACTTTTTCCAATTTAAGGTTAAAATTGATCATATGTAGGGCTTCTGATTTGTTGTTTTGCCTTAATACATTTCAAATCATATGATGTACATGTACAGGCTGCATACAATTTACAATGTACAGTGTGACCTTGACACAGTTACATACATGTACATGTACTATATAAATTATAATACCATTTCAATTTGTACTAGGCATTATTGTCAACACTGAGAATTTCAGATACACTTTCAACCACTGTATACAGTGAAAAGGAAACTGTAATTAATGTCCAAGTAGGCCTATTAGGTCTACTTTGTATCATAAACTAATGTATAATTGAAGTGATCTTCAGTCATACATGTACTAGCAGAGTTGAAATTATGCATTTAGGCAGTCACACACTGGGACATTGATAAAGTGTACTCTGAGTGCAAACTCCAATCCTTATCAACATTTGTTAATTCATTGTTCCTGCACACTGCCAGTGCCAGAGACCGTAATTTTCTTCCCCAACATGTGCTAGATTCTCCATCACAATCAGTTTTATATTGTATAAAGGGGCTCCCTTGTACATGTAATGCACTCATCTTCCAATAGATAGAGCCTCACATTAAAATTGTGTAATAACTGTTGTGTTTGATACCCTGTTGATGCAAATTTTTTGTAAAAATCCAATCGTCCAATAACGTCACATTTCAAATATATGGGTCTATACATTTTTGTACAATTTAAAAAAAATTCATTCCTGAATTTCGATGATACATGTATTCAATCAAAAGGGCGATGAATTTAACATTTTGACTGATGGAAAAACTCCTCTTTTGAATGTTCAGACCCATTTGTTGTTGATATCCAATGATGTCATGTTTCAATTTTCCCTTTGAAAGAGTTATTAAATTCAACGATGACTTTTTTCACCATTTGAACGTGAGGCTAGAGACTGCACCACAAGATTGAATTTGACCTTGGAGCCCCTCTTTAAATAATCTCTGGAAAGTGACTTTGTTCACACTCATCAAACCTCCTAGCTGATGGACGTGTTCTGGAAGATCCATACCATGTACCATTTATATCCATCTACTCGTATTACACTTGCAGGTATGTAAACTCATCCAATAAGAATAGACCATAGAATCAAAGACTAACCATTCTAAATCAATTACATTTTGTGTGCGCGCAGACTGTACATATCCATACATGTAGAGAAAATGTACACAGGTGGTGAGTCCGAAAGCGTCAATAGTCGGCCAGCCCAGGCTCCGCGTGCTGGGTCTCCGCTGATTGGTCGAGATCTTGTAAGTGCCGGGTTCAAAATGACAACCTGGCTGATGAACAACTTTGACAGTCTTTGGAACGTTTTTTTCTCATTTTTTCTTGCAAATATTTTCTCGATGTTTTAAGCATTCTAAATTGATTCATTACACATTGAAGATCAAATCCGTGTTTTTAGAATGTGTATCAAGATTTCTGAAAGGGGTAAAAATTGGGCAAATCTAGTCACTAGTCTGGCGAACTGGTTTGTGCTGTATCTCATAACCCTTTGTTCTCCGACCGTCGGGAGGATGAACGGTTACGATCATCGCAACTAGAGCTTATGGGAGACTTTGGAGCGTTCAGTGGCAGCAGACTTATCAGGTTACTCTTCTTTATTTGCGTAGTTCTGAGCATGCGCACATTTTCTAGCACAATGGATTTACCTGGTAAGTCTGCTGCCACCTAGTGTCCTTAAAAGACTCCCATTGAAACTAGTGGCAAAGGAGTGTGTGGTAGACTAATATCACTGACTGTTATAACAAGACTTTTGAGGTAATTTGTCAGCAAACTACCCAATTCTCCTGTTTGTGTTTGTACATCAAGATTATCACTTTCTAAATGGAAAAGAGTAACAAATCAGGAATTGTATTGTGTCAAAATACTTGGAACCATGACAGTCAAGGGTAGAGCTACATTGTACATGTAGCTTCCTTTTGTAGCTGTCGATGACAAAGCGCAATGCTTTAACCCTTCAATTGATCCTTGAATAATTTACTAGAATACTTCCTCACGGATAATAATGGTGGTACACGTAGGCCTATGCCAGTTTACTTGTGCAGTCCCCATTCCAACAGAAAGAAATAAAACAGGCAGTTAGGGTCAAAATAGGGTGCCGTAAGCGTATAATCCCGCGGTAAGTGATAGTGGTAAGTCATTGTGCTGTACAATAGACCGATTGCGCGACCCGCGTCACATGACCCCTCTTGGGTATAAAATGTAAACACACGTAATCCTCCATAGGAAAGGGTGGTACGGTACACGATAATTAGAGCATTTAGTTTATTTGATCGGGGCTTTTCTTGCTCAAAATCTGTGAAAGATATTCCAGAGTTTGTACCAAAGACCTTCGAGTGGCTTAATAAAGCCAGTAAGGACAGTTCCAGCAAGTCTTGAAAATTTTAAAAGTACCGTAAAAATGTGCACGACGTGTACAGTGTGCACGACGGAACGTTAGGCCAGACGACCGCGATCACCACACACTTTTCACCACAAAAATTTCAAAGTTTTGAAGCTGAAATCCTCCAAAGAAATTGCTTTCCAAAACTGTGTGATTCCTTTGCCTATTTGAAATTTCCCAAGGCTAGGTATAAATGCTCACTTTTCCAACGTTGTTTATCCTTTTTTACAGTGATTTAGGCCTACATTACAAACAAAATAACAGACAGGCGGCTACATAATAGTCGTCCGACGCCGGTAGTGCATGGCTAAAAAAACCTCTTTTTAGTAGAATTCTGTTAAATTATGAAACAAAGATGTGATTAAAATTAATGCCACAACATACTACTTTAATTAAAGGGGCTGATTAACTAATTCATCGCTTAACGAAAGTAAAATTGACTGTTTTCGGACTCATTCTGTGTCACGGCCTATGCTTTTACACGTATTTTTTCATCAGCTGTATGATGTCATACCCGATAGGGGGTCACGTGACCGCACGTAAACATTCTCGTGCAATCTGTCTATTATGTGCAACAGCAACCATCATGGCTCCGACGATGTTTGAATGTGTCACTATCAGCTCTGAGATTTTTAATAAAATTCCACCAAAAGAAGGATCACAGTGTGAATCTAAGTAGACCCAGTAACTTGGGAGCTGTACTCCTTTTTGAGATATTGACATTATCGGTCGTACTAGCGCCACAGTCCGGTATATGTGTGGGCACTCTGACAAAGCGGATTTTTTACGAATCTGACATCAGCTACTATTTCCTAACAAAAAGCTGTTTGCTGATGCCCTGGCTTACATATTGTTTTGCGCAGTCAAGACAGGATACCAGTCTCTATACGCCAACACGCAATCCACTTTCAATATTGGTCATGATTGGCCAAGTGCACGGATAGCTGGTATCCTGCGTTGACTGCACAAAGCAATATGCAAATCAGGGCATTAGTGAACATGCAATCCTTTTTGTTAGGAAACAGTAGTTGATGTCAAGTAGTAGTAAAATGCAGATCGTAACAACTATATTTTCAGTTGGCCTAAAAAATCATAAATTTGGAGGCCAAACAATGATCGTGAGTACAATTAAATGCATTTTATTTCATCTTTGATTTAACTTGAGAAGCCAGTGGGTAATTTTGGAGTCTTTGTTGTAATTTTGACAGTTTTTTAACAGATTCGTAAAATCCGATCTTCACAGTTCCCACATAAATTACGGACTGGGGTGCTAGTACGACCGATAATATCAAAATCTTAAAAAAGGAGTACAGCTCCCCTGGGTCTAGAATCTAAGGTACTCCACTAGACTCTCAAGCAAATGACCAAGCGATCATCAAGGAGAACATTTCGAAAGTTGTCCTGATGTCACTCTGGGCCAACCAAGAAGTGGAGTGTCCAACATATTGGCACAATGTATATGGGGCTACCTAGCCCCATACATTGTGCCAATAAGCTGGACTACCTCCGCTTCTTGGCCCAACGAACCCGCCTCCAAAACCAGACATCAATTTTGAATCGAAACTGACTTTAACGGGCAAAATATTGAGTCTGGAGAAAAAATATGCCGGGCCCCCCTTGCGATAACTCCTAGGCTTTCGGTGGAATTTTATGACAAACCTCCGTGCTGATATAATAAGTCCATGTCAATGGCGTCGGAGGAACCATGATGGTTGCTGTTTCGCTGTACAGTGAGAGCGCTATGACTCGTCGTAATCTTGCACTAGTCTTTTTCGTGTCGCTATGTGTGTGTATTCCGTCGCGGTGCTGTCGTCCATCGTCGAATGCCCCTACCCCATCCCTCCCCCCGTCCCCCACCTCCCTCTAAAAAGGGTCCTACATCACTAAAATTGCAGGCTGGCCTTGTCCAAGGCGACTGAATGCTGCCCGGCTGCAAACGATGTGGTTGTACAGTTTTACAGCGGCTGTCCCAACTGTATGCACGCATTTTGTCAGCACATCCAAGAACGTTTACCGCTGCTCGAAACCTTGACATCACCACTTTCAGGTAAACGTCGCAAGAAGACTGCTGGCAAGATTACAACGAGTATAGCGCCTTCTCGCTGTACAGCGCCAGCAACCATCATGGCTCCTCCGACGTCGTTCACATGGACTTATACCAGCACAGAGATTTGTCATAAAATTCCACCAAAATAAGTCTTTATACCTTGGATCTAATGTACTTCTACTTGAGACTCTAGTGCAATGATAAAGAGATCATCAATGGAAAAATGTTGGCAAAAAAGTGTAATTTAGATTTGAAGGTTGATGTCTGGTTTTGGAGGATTTGGTTCGTTATGCCAAGAAGCGGAGGTAGTCAAGCATATTGGCACAATGTATGGGGCTAGGCCTAGGGGCTACACTCTCTGAGACTGATGGAAAAACAATCTCCATGCCAGAAGTAATGCATTGTAATGGGTCAAGATCAGTCACACCATGGACTAGACCCAGTAACTGGGGCGCTGTACATACATCAATGGTCACAATGAAGCATTATAAAAATGGTTTAATATAAAAAGTGACATGTCACCATGAATAATGAGTCGTCCAAACCTCGCATCGCTATTGAAGTAAAATCACTATCCATGTACAATGTACGTGCTGTAAATTGTAATGTAGAAAACCAACAGCGCACTGTGACTGTCAAAACGTAATCGTGGTAATGTTACTTAAAACTTATATTTTTATAATAGTAATACTTTTTTAGAATTTGTAACAATGCTTGAGTTACGATTCCCTACTGGGTGACTGGATAAGACTGATCTGACAACTTCTGTACCGTATTCGGTCGACAAAACCAATAAAACTCACCTAACGATTACCACCACCACACAGACAACCATGACATCATCAGCTGCAGTCACTGTACATCCGTTATGGAACGACCGAATGCAGATCTTGGATTAAATACATGGGTATGTACAAAACACTGACACCCGTCGCGTCGGACCGTCCATACACACAGACACACCACACGGCAGCTGTACTTTTTCCACAGGTGAAACATTGAGGGCGGGCGTCTAAAACGCACTGTCATGTGCAAAAAAACAACAAACAAAAAAACGCACACACACACACGACGGTGTTTGTGTATGGTTTAAACTGAGGACTTCTCTTCGTTCTCCCATTGTTTGGACTTAGTTTTTTTTAGCGACGTCTCAATTGGTTTTGTGTATACGAAAACCAAGCGAGGACGTCCTCGCTTGGTCGGAACACCCAGATCATTTTTGTTAAAGTCCTCGGTTCGAATGCCTGCACATGCTCACACACCCACACCCACCCACACACACACACACACACACTAACAGAACAACTATAAACTTTTACATTATCAAGATCTTTTGAGTTTTATATAATTACCAGTTGAAAAAAATGTTTACTTGTAGTACGAATAAAAAATATTATTTCCTGATTTATTTTGTTTTGTTTTACCTCAAGGCATTTTTTTTTGTTTCAGTAGAAGTCGGAATAATTTATTCCCCTTAAATATTTTCATTATAATACAATCTCTTTCACACCTAATATTTTTGTTTTCATTATTTATTCGGCCAATTCTCAAAGTGCAGACAAACAATGAAAAATACTTGTTATACATTCAGTATAAAGACTTGAAAAGCAACTTTACGAAAATGTTTTACTCTGGGGAAAAATTATAATAGTGTTTATATTATCAAGCTTGGAACGAATAATACTGAAACCTATTTCAGTCCAACCAAACACCACTGGCAATTTTACCTTGACTCTTTTGCCCATGTTTTAAAAGGGCACTGACTTCAAGTCTGCAAACAGGGCAACCAAACGAACTGGATAATTCAATAATGATTCGATCGCTTCCATGCATACTCTCTTTCTCGCCATCGTTATTACCGAGCCTCAGTGAAAAAAAAACAGTACTAAAGTCAGTTCACATCAGCCCCGCCCGATGTCTGTTAGAATGTAAAAACTAAAATCCAATGATGAAGGAAGCGTAGATCCCCTTCCGTTCCATATGGTAGTTTTCAGTCAGAATGTGTTGATCTCTTATCAATACCGCACGTTCTTATTGTACAACAAAATGCTTAACCAGCAACTAGAACTACATAATTACTAGAATTTCAATTAAGCCATAACATTTTGTTTAGCTTTATTGTGTACAGGTGGATTTTTTTTATTTTATAAAAATACATTTAAAAAAACTTTCAATACATATATACACACACATATATATATATATAAAACTAGCAGGGTTGATGGCCTTAGCTTTCGATCCATATATATAATCATATTCATCAGTCTTGGCCAGGCGCACGCTGATTCAAGAACTGGGGAAACTTGTTTTGCATGTGAAAAACAATAATGATTATGCCTAAAATGATATTATTCCAATGTCTGTACATTTGATTTTGTCTGTAGTTTTTAGGGTTAGATTTTCTCAATTAATCATGAAATATCACTACGCTCAAACCACTAATTCACCAAAAGCAAACGCAAAAACCATACAGGCATGGCTCAAAATCCACGAAGCGGTGGGAGGTGACACTTCGGAGGTGATGAGGTGATACTGCAGGGATCATAAGGGATATTTATACCATGATATTAGACTGTGAATTTTTATTGGTCGAGAACCAATCACGTGACATAATACAAAATGTCACGTCTTCCCAAAAAACTTAATGTTGTCGGGCTCCAATACCTAGATCGTCCTCAGAAAATTCATTTCATCGTCCCCATTGATATGTATATTAAAGTTGGCAAATACACCCGTCTAAGAACATTATTTCTCAGAACATTATTTCATCGTCCCCATTGATCTGTACAACCACATTAGCGGTACTACCTGAGAAAGAGGATACTGAGCAACCACTGGTACTATGCACACCTTACTGTACTTTTGATATGATGCTCGCGATAGGGACCAGTTGGTACATTTTGGTTGAAAATTTTTTTGCAATGGACGCACTTTTGTTGAATTGAATACTGTCGTCTGCAAACTATGTCGGTAAGGGCCTTTTTAACAATCCTGCAATATAATACAATGGTATAACAAAACAATTGTTGTCTGTGATATGTGGTCCATGCTGTTTTGGACACCCTCGGGGGCGGCCGATGGCCATCTGCCCCCTCGGGTGTCCAAAACAGCATGGACCACATCACAGCAGACAACAATTGTATAATGTTAAACAACTCGACGGCCGACCGACTCGACTCGAGACAACTCGACGCTAGGCTCCGGTTCTGACAACTTGACGGTTCTGACAACTCGACGGTTTAGACAACTCGACGGTTGAACAAGTCGATGGTTCATACAACTCGACGGCCGACCGACTCGACTCGAGACAACTCGACAGTTCAGAATACTCGACGGTTCAGACAACTCGACGATCGATCGATTCTGATAAACTGTAAGGCAACTCGACGGTTGAAAGTCTGAGGTTCATACTACTCGACGGGTAGGTATACAAATCTATAATCACACAGAGTTAAAGTTAGTAATTACTAAATCCCCCATTTTTGTTTTAGAAGTTCTTATTACTCGACGAGTAAGTATAAGCCATGCTTTGCATGCAAACGTCAGTGTAAATTGCACATCACGCGTGCGCACTAACACTACTGGTGGGCAAAATGAGGGAACATCGCGCCTTTTTGTGTGGGGTTAATGATGGCGTGATGCACACGTGTTTGTGCGTCTGCCTATGTGCACAACTCTATGGCGTACGCATATAATACGTAATAATGTCTGTACGCATGCGTGAATGTATTTAAAATATTTTACGGGAAGGGCCATAATATGGAGATCAATGGTGTGTTTGAAATGAAGGAAAATACTAAAAGTGCTATGACATAATTTCACTGCTACTTTTTACTTACGTTTTATTAAGAAAGTAGTGGGCCTGTCCTGTGAGAGTGAGAGAGGGTGAGATAAAAAAATAAAAAAAAATAAATAAAAAAAAATAAAAAATAAAAAAACACACACACAGAATGTAACCAACATAAATCTGCTGAGTTTTTGTTTGAGACTCGATCCACAACCGGGCGCGCAACGCAAAAGCTACGGTCGGTCAGACCGCCACGTCACGGCCGCCGGCCAGTGGCAATACATTTAAAATACACGGGGCCAATGCGACAAATGCAACTCGAACTAAACAAATAGTATCTATCAGAAACGGAAGTCGAACGGTCGGCCCCGGTTTTAAACTTCACGTGGATTTTCTATGATCAAAATGAGAAGTGGAACGATTGGTATCTCGAGCCCTAAGGCGTCGACTTGTCTGTTGTCTGAACCTTCGCTGAGTTTGCGAAACGTCGAGCGATCTTCTTCGTCACTACTCATTAGGTGCCTCCATGATCACTCGGATTAGGCCAATACTTTATTCTCACAAGTATAACTATAAATCTTCTAAAGGTCTTTTCAATTAGTTTTATGCGTGTACATTTACATAAATTATTGTATCATTAATTGTCATTTGAAAAATCAATTCTTTTCTTCTCCAATTATTTCTAAAAATAGGCAGTGGCGTAATTAAGGGGGCACGGGTGAGGGCGGGGGGGCACGTGCCCCAACTGATGTCCGTGCCCCCGGCGCTCCCATTTGAAATCTGGACCTTTTATGTTAAAAATTACCAGATTAAAATGTTACATTAATATTAGATTTTACGTAGCAATTTTAATGTTTTTAAAACTATTTTTTATTATTTACACGCAGAATGTATTTTGTTTTACCTACACGTCAGAAGCTGCGCTGAAAAGGGGTTTGTTTAGGAAAAATAAAAAAGGAAACTACAGTTTCAATTTGCCAAAAGTGCCGCTTTGGAAAAATGGTGCCCCCCCCCTTGTGGCCCCTAAAATGTTACCCTAGTTACATCACTGAACGTAGGTATTACTCTTTAGCATTATTGCCTTTGTGTGACTGACTCTTCCATCCAACGATTTAAGGACGCCCGCTCGTCAACATGGGACAAATTCGTGCCACGAAAGATCACCTTTGACCCTTGCAGGCGTTGTCCGTAAACTATGTACTCGGCCATGATCGTTTTGTGCCACAAAAATAGTCGTCGGGTAATGGTGACGAGTGGGCGTCTTTATAAAGATAATTATTTTGTAACTGGATCAAGATTTCAAGGGATGGCTTTTTCCATCGTCCGTGCAGCATTCCATGCGTTCCACTCATCACTGTTTTCCTATGCGCGGCATTGCAAACCCAAAATGAATGCACCTCATAGTCTTAACTTCAACAAAAACAGGAGATGTATGGGTCATTACAATAAAAACTGCTGTAAATATTGTATGGCCTATACTTCACCGTGAGTAGTTTACACAAAACTAGTGTCCGTTTATTGCGTAAACAACTGTTTTAATCAAAAGTAGCATAATCAACCACGCCCCCACCAAATATCTTGCACTTAGTGTTTGTGTAAAGTTCCAATGAAAATGCTTTCCAAATCCAAATCTTCTGCTGCAAAATCTTCTTCCTAAAGTAGAGTTCTATCCCTAAAACTTGATAATTCCACCATTTAGGCCTAGTCCTAGTCGACGATCAACAACTCGATTTTCTTTATGCCCTTGTTTTGCAAGGCGCCCTCTGCTTATCCCAATATACGGCTCTGATCCAAGGACCCCCACGGACCTGCACCATTATTGTTGAGCGCAATTTTTAAACATTCACTCTTTTGAGTCTGCGCGCGCAATTTGATTTTGTGAACGCATTGGTTTTTATATAATCTGCGCAGGATGAATTTTGCGCAAGCAATTTTTTCAAAAAGTGCCTACTTCAAAATTGCACTCAATGTAGGTGGTGTGTGGGCGCGCGAGCGGCGCAAACGAAACCATGCACACTGAAAAAACAACATGGCCTCTTCTGTCAGTGAAACGAGTGACAGTGTCAGTGCTAATGCTATGTCTGTTCAAAACATTTGCACTCGGCTCCCGCCAGTTGATTTTGTTAATAAGAAGACTGTTTCTAAGCCGGTTAAAGCTGACTGCAATGAGAAATCTCTTCAACACTCAGGAGGGATTCACGAGGGACATGTACAGCAGTTGACAGTCAAATGTGTTCCAGTAATACTCGAGTTCAGGCGGTTGTTCCAGAGCACGAAATTTAAGTCAGTCAACGTTATTCCCGGGGTAATATGACATTTTTTGTAAAACGGTGAAGTGTGGCTCCTTTTAAAGTTAACTGTAAGAAAAACAGTGTGGCACAGTTTCACAATCTGGCTTAGATATTGTCTGCAACAGTGCCAAACTGTCATTGTGTTGCTATATTATAGTCCTACCTACACATGTATTTAGTTGCGGTGACCGACGAAACGAGTGTATTGCCCATTGGTTCTTTTTTACTGTTAATATTCAATTGTTAATAATAATACTGTGCCATCACCTGTTTCCGATCGACACCTTGGTCTAGTCTAGACCCAGTAACTGGGGCGCTGTAGCCTACTCCTTTTTTGAGATTTTGACATTATCGGTTGATAGAAACTGCAACTCAATAAACTGATCGGAAACGGGTGACGCTGCCTGTACACTGCGAATACATTACGGCTGTTAATATAATGGCAACTTTAGGATTTTCATAGATTATGAAGTAAAAGTGCCTTCTGTCTAAAAGTGTCTTGGTTGGTCAGATGATTTTAGTTTCCATTTTCAATTTTCCTGTTCATTTTGGTGTTTCAGATACCTAATCAGGAGTTACTTCATGGCATTATTGCGTTGTATGATGTATGCTTACCAGATATAACACCTGAAGTATTGTACTTTACTGTGTGTGGTAAATGGGCCAAGACTCTCCTTCTCATCAGAGATGCTGCAGGTAATTACTTTAACTTTAATTCTTAGCCATTTAACGGGAAGTCTGTGTTCAAATTAATTTCATTTTACGGAATTGCAAGATTTTAGAGTGCAGTTTACCTCTCTCTGCTTGTATTGCTTTTGACCCAATTCAGTCTTGGGAGTGGGTTTCCAAAACGTGTGCAGTTACATTGTACGCGTACCATATCTTTACATAACACATCAGCACAAGGGACCAGTAAAGCTCTATATAGGCACTGATAATTATTTGATGATTTCTAATAATGATAATAAACTGTGTTTAGGCTATAAAGTGCCTGACATCCATGACTGGATCTGAAAGTGCTGTACAAATTAAAACAGCACCAAACATTATTACTATGCTTTGATACCATGGGTGCCATGGCTTGAACCAGTTAATGGCGGGAATCTTTAATTTTTTCTTGTCCAGCCTGTTGGGATTATTGTGTCGAAATTGCCGGAATCACTTCCAGGCAACCTTTGTTCGGTTTTCCCATTTTATTCAACTTGGCGTGTTTACACGACCTCTATTTGCTGGCTCAGACAATATTTGTGTGCATATTAGGACATCAGTGTCACTAGGTTCATGGTTACGTATGCAGTTTTTCACCCAATCATCTGGTTTCCTCTTTTGAAATAAAATATTGCCATCTGTTAAAAAAAATAAAAAAAACACTGTTCAATATTTGTGTACTTGGCCATTTCTTATTTGTTTGCAAAAATAGGAAGTTGCATGTCTGAAAGGAAAAGAGCATTATTGTTGCATTAATGATTAGATTAATTCCTGCATTCTTTAGTTTTTAATAAACACACTACTCAAACAACCTGTTGAAATTTCATCAAATTCGATGGTCTCTCACATTTTTCTGGTTTAAAAACAATGATGCACACTTAATTTTGTTTGTGTGCATTCATTGTACCAATTTGGGAACTGTTATATTTTATGTGCATTCATTGTACCAATTTGGGAACCGTTATATTTTGTGTGCATTCATTGTACCAATTTGGGAACTGTTATATTTTGTGTGCATTCATTGTACCAATTTGGGAACTGTTATATTTTGTGTGCATTCATTGTACCAATTTGGGAACTGTTATATTTTATGTGCATTCATTGTACCAATTTGGGAACTGTTATATTTTGTGTGCATTCATTGTACCAATTTGGGAACTGTTATATTTTGTGTGCATTCATTGTACCAATTTGGGAACTGTTATATTTTGTGTGCATTCATTGTACCAATTTGGGAACTGTTATATTTTGTGTGCATTCATTGTACCAATTTGGGAACTGTTATATTTTGTGTGCATTCATTGTACCAAATTGGGAAGTGTTATATTTTGTGTGCATTCATTGTACCAATTTGGGAACTGTTGTATTTTGTGTGCACATTCATTGTACCAATTTGGGAACTGTTGTAATTTGTGTACACATTCATTGTACCTATTTCAGGCCTTGATCTTAACCGAGGCCATCGAGGCCATTTGGCGTCATGCCTTGTCAAGTTGGCCAGCAGGCCCTTCAGAAAAATTGCACTGTCACTACCAACTTGGCCGGCATGACCTTGAACAATTTCTCTGATGTGGCCAGCAAAGGCCTGCCCCCGTTTTTTTATTTTATTTTATTTATCTTAAGATCGAGGCCTGCTATTTACGAACTGTTTGTATTTTGTTTGTGTGTTCATTGTACCTGTTTAGGATAGTTTGTGTTTTGTTGTGTGTTCATTGTACCTGTTTAGGAACTGTATATTCTTTGTGTGTGCATTCATTGTTTTCATTCAGGAACTGTTTGTAATTTGTGTGCGGATTCATTGTACCTGTTTAGGAACTGTTTGTGTTTGGTTGTGCGTTCATTGTACCTGTTTAGGAACTGTTTGTGTTTTGTTTGTGTGTTCATTGTACCTGTTTAGGAACTGTTTGTGTTTTGTTTGTGTGTTCATTGTACCTGTTTAGGAACTGTTTGTGTTTTGTTTGTGTGTTCATTGTACCTGTTTAGGAACTGTTTGTGTTTTGTTTGTGTGTTCATTGTACCTATTAAGGAACTGTTTATTCTTTGTGTGTGCATTCATTTTACTCGTAAAGAACTGTTGATATTTTTGTAAGGATTTTTGTGTACATTCATGTCTGGTTTAATAGCAACTGTGATTTATTATGTCATCAAACGCTTCTTCTTTGACTTTGATGGTATTTATATTTAGGTTTAATGTTTTGCAGCACTGGCTTTGTGCTTAAGTCACTATGGATAAAATAGAATACAATAACACTTTTCTGACTTTATAACATTGGAAGCTGTTCCAAACATTGAATGACTTGTTAAATAATTTATACAATTTGAATTGTTTATAGATGTTGCAGAAGAACTTGTATACTCCAGAAAGAAGGGAGACAAGACTGTGGACAATCGCAATGGTTCAGAAGGAACAGATATCCTTACAGAAACTGAAGTGACTCCTGACCTTGCTCAAGTTAACAATGAAGCAGAGGATAAAGGTCAAGCAGACATTCCATCAAACTGTCAGAAAAGTGCAGATAATGTAGACTCAACCAAAGATAAAACTGCAGAGGAAGAAACTGGTGTCTCAACCAAAGATAAAACTGCAGAGGAAGAAAGTGGTGTCTCAACCAAAGATAAAACTGCAGAGGAAGAAACTGGTGTGGATAGACAAGAGTCTTCAGGACAGGAATATTTTGGGCAGGGGGTAACAAAGGAGACATCAGCAGCCCAAGATGATGGAGAGAAGAAGGGAATCTTTGCAGATGTATTCAGTGATACAGACAATGAAAATGAATCAGAGAGGTTGGTAGTCACAACCTGATTTCAACCTTGTGTTATGAAAACTCAAATGTTACTTCATTATTATTTCATGTACTCAGGAAATTGCATACTTTTCAACTCTTACATTCTTTGTAAAACATTTTGAAACTGTATAAACCATAGAGCAAGGATTGAACAATACATTGTATTATGCAAGGAATACTTATGTAGTCAGAGTTCCTCAATTTGTCAAATATTTGTGTTTGCTGATCTCTTATATTATTAGTTTGGATACCAGTCATCAAGAAGGTTTCTTGAAACACTGGTTTAGGTTTAATAACTCAAGAAAATAACACACTGTTAAAAAGTGAACTGTACCATGATGATTAAATGTGTATAACTTTTTTTCTCAGTAAGAGAGAAATTGTCTCCATAAATAAAGCTGTCCCAATTTAAATGAAAATATAGAAATCTTCAGGTGTGAATGCCAAAGCTAGGGAAGGATTGTCAAGGTAAAAAAATCAGCAGGAAATATTAAGAATATCTTCAGGTTATTTTTGTTAAAGTTTATGTTGAAAGATCACAAAGTCTTTTACTTTATTGGTAAAAAGTTTTTTTCTTATTTGTACTAGTGACGAGGAAGAAGATTTTACTGAAGGTCAAGATGAATTCTTGAAGATTGTCAGGCAGCGTCGAGAGAGGAGGAAAGCAGCTTTATCTCAAGGTGAAGATCCATCATTAGCTATTGGTATTGAATCAAGATTGGTTGCTTGTACTACATGGGAAAAATCTACTATGTGAGTATCATATATCAGTCATAGCTGCTTAAAGCCTGGTTCATCACGCAAATTGTGAAAGCTAAGTGTATTTTCTTGTGTCACAATTGAAAAGCAGCGTGTACTGATTGAATGCATCACCGAAATTCACTTCACATTCACTTTTGCGTGAAGTATGAACCGGGCTTAACAGTCCACTTTAAACTTTACTGTGGTTAGTATTAATATTCTTACTAAGAATCAATTTCTGTAAATGCAGCAAGGGTGGAGTTGCCCTTGAAATGGAAAGGTATTGTGAGTTAGACATAATACCAAAATTGATACTAAATAATTGAACTGTCTGTACATTATTTCATTTATTACCTGGGATATTGGACACTGTCAACTAGACACTGAATAGTTAGTAAATCATTGTTTGAGCTTGACCGGGCTTGCAGTTGAGTTTAACCTCGAACAAATGACACATTTGTCTTCATCCTTTTTTATTTTGCTTGGAACAATTAAACAAAATAATTTCAGTCTTAAACAACAGTCGGCACTCCACTTTTTAAAACTGTGTTTTTACCTGACATACATAGACTCCTGGTCCCTAGATACTACTGCCTTAATGTGTAAGTGGAAACAATGATGTTTAAAATCTAAGATCTTGAAGAAATATTTGAACAAACCTAGAATTTTTATGATAAGATGCTCAAGTGTATAAGCAAAATAAGTTCTTGAAAGATTTTGTGTCATTGAAAAGTTCAGCACCTGAACTATGAGGTTCTTACTATTCATTTTAAGTATTATTTATTTAGTGTACTAAGTTTTTAACTGGCGATACTGTTGTTAGTTTTAAAGCCTTTTAAGCCTCCAGGTATAGTGTAGGCCTATGATATGTCAGGATTTTTCTGATTTCAGGATTGTTTCTTAGATTTTCCTTTGCCTTTTTGAAAGACGTGAACTGATTGTCAAGGAAAGAAAGACATAGCCCTTATTGTGTCCAAACCTCTAGCTTACATTTCGGTTGATGTAAAGAGTCTGTAAATTCTTTAAAATGTTACAGCCTGGAAGTTCAGTGGTTTACCCAAGAGAAAGAGGAGACGTCCCATTTTCATGGATCTCTCATTTTTGTATGAAAAGTGCACTCCTGATAGTTTACGTAAAATATATTTTGGAAATGTCTTACCTTGTGTTAATGATTGTAATTCAATTGTTTATAGTCGTCCTGGTGAGAGGATTCTCCAGCTTGATCTTCTAGCAGTCAGGAAACGATTCAGGAAATTGGGCATTGGCAAATACCTACTTCAGGTATGTACAAGTAGGCTGTTTTAACTTGCCACTAAGCAATCCTTAAAAATAAAAAATGATCTTTAATAGGTGTAAATGATGTTACCCTTGCATAAGGGATAAAGAACAATATGATTTTAGCTTGTTGTTTCTTGGGTACCCTATGCTAAAAAAAGATTCACACTGGCCTCTGGTCTCCAGGCAAGTTGGGAGTTAAAGTGTTCAAGACATCTTTTCTAGAATGCAGAAGGCTATTGGCGCCTGTTGATTTATTATAAAGTGCTTTAAAATGCAGACATGATAATCTTCCTACTTTAGTCTGATTTCCGATATGTTTGGCCTGAGAAAAATCAGCAAAGTTATTGTTAAATACTGTAGTTTGAAAAGTTTATTAAAGCCTATACCATATGTACATGTAGATCAGCCCTTCTGTTCAATTAAATTTTCCTACTTTTTTTCAAGGGCCTAACATCATGCTTGAAAATGTGATTTTCATTTTTAGCCTGACACCAATTAAATTTAGCACATTTCAATAGAAAATGGTTTGTTGACAAACATGAAATGCAGTTCAAAAACTGAATTGTACATGTAATAACATCAAACATTTAAAAAGAAAGTAAACACTAGAAAACAGTAACAATTATTTTCTACATAATCTAAAATTACATTGGAAAAAAACACATTAAAAAGAAATCAAAAAATAAATAAGAACAATAAAAGTTGATTAAGAAGTATTTATGCACTTTGTTGGTAATTTTGTCATAACCACTGTGTACTAAGTGCTCCATCATCCTGTGGGGAGAAAAATACACAGACTACTTAGGTGGGATTCTAACCCATGCCTCTTGCATTGAAATGAGTTAAATGGACAAAGGTCTGTAATCGGGGATTACACAAAAACCGCCTCTCAATAGCCACAAAATGCCAATGTAATCAGGGATTTTGTTTTTCCTTGTGTCTTGTGTTGGTGAATTGAAGCGCTAGATGGCGTGTGTGTGGTCTGTGCACACTCTGCAGTGGAATGTCCGGGCGACCTTTGCTCTGGTGGTCAGAAATGACATAGGCATGTTTATACGGCTTCCGTTTCCAGGCAAGGGAATCATTTGTGTGTAAACAGGTCATCCGTTGCCAACTGGTTAAAACAGTCATTAAAATAGGGGCTTAATTTTGTCTAGTTTTGAATTTTGTAAAATAGGCCTATAATTCAGGTTCTGGTTCATTAAACATTACATGGTTGGTAGTCACAGAAGTGGCTGAAATAACCTTGTTTACAATTGAATGAAATTTATTTACAAATGTAGATAGTAATTAAAAATGTTTGTTAAAAATGTTAATAAACATAAGATGAGCTTGAAGTTGAACAGATCTTCTGTATTACTCATTCAAACTTTATCATTTAATTGTAGAGCCTTAAGGACCCTTCACTAGTTGGATTGTATGATGCATTTGTTGTCTACGCTGATCATTCTGCTGTGGATTTTTTTGGACATTATGGATTCAATGATGATATTGTACTTAATAGCAAGTTCTCTGATCTGGCTGATAACTGGACAAACTGTACGCTCATGTGTTATCTACCTCCATTCTCAGGTAAATATTCAATACACCTGTCAGCATCACAAATTCAGTTGTATACACTTAAACACAGAGTACACAATCGGTAGTAATTATCAAAAGAACATATTTGATAATTTGGTCACAAAAGCTCACTGACCATAATTTTCAATTAAGTACCAACCTTTCAAAAAATAACCTTTCCATCTGAAAGCTTGGATTATCGAGTTCATACCAGTACCAGTCCTCCAGAGAAATATTTCCATCTGAAAGGTTGGATCCCTCTCTGCTTTTGAACTTACCAGCAAAGGGAGAAAGACAGCTGCTTTGCTTCTAAGTCTTTTATTCTAAAATGTAGCACCCAAAGTACAGGATTGTAATAATTGAAAATAGAATAAGGATGACGTGATTGTGTACAAAATCCCTGAAAAAGCAAATATGTCAATCATTTCAATTGTTTTACTAAAACAGGTACAACTGGATGAAATGTCACAGCTTGGTGGTTTGGTTTGTTTGTTGGAAACTATAGGATAGAAATGAATTTACTCATCCAAAACAAATATAATATGAATTTAATTTGTGTTTCCACTCTAGACTGCTGCCTTTTTGTCATGATGAATCATTACTTATTTCTGTATGTTTTGTTATTGTTGTTAATCCATGCAGGTCAGACAATATTGATGGAAACTGATCCTGTACTAGATCTTAAGGTGATGGAATTAGAGCTTCATAAATGGTCTGAGAAGAGTCGTGAGGCCTACCAGGCTCAGATGGCTTGTGCTATGAAACTCAAGCATGAAGTGATATCACTCAGAGCTCTCGTTAGCTCACAACAAGATCTCATTACATCACTTACACAAGAGTTTGAAACACTACGTACTGAAAGATTTCAAGTGGGTGAGTTAAGTGTGTATTCTCAGATGCTGCAATACAGTCCTTATGTAATCATTATGAATGTAGTATGAGTATGAACAGTTTGATGTTGACCGAGACTTGTGATTGTTGAAATGATTCTCACTCAATCTGTAACAAAGTCAGACATTATAGTAACTCAACATACATACTGTCTGATTATATGATGAAGTTTCATGTTGCTATTAATCAAGATGTGAGTGTTATCTGCAATTGGTCATTACAGTAACTCAACACCCAAACTGTTGGCTTACAGTGGTTAAGGTGAAGTTATACATGTATTCTGTTAACCCTCCTGTGCATGTATTCCACAAACTTCCACAAAAGTGCCCACCCCTTACATCAGTGTAGCATTTGCATGCTTTCACCAAACTCATGTTCTTCACAGGAGTAGTGCACAAGTACCACAAAGTTCCACTGTGAAATAAACTAAGTCCCATACACTGAAGAGTTACGCAGATTACTGCAGGATTATGTGGAACTAGCCTACTATGCTCACACAGTGTCTTGTTTTCCAGACGGCATGGGACTACATGTATGTGGAATTTAAGTTCTTCAAAATTCCACAGTGATCTGTTGTGGCACTATGTGGAAGTGGATTTTTGTTTTTCTAACTCGCACACATGTTCTTCAAAATTCCACAATCGTGGAATTCCGTGGAATAAATTGGTTTTTGAACGAAGTTAACTGATTGTAGGAGGGTTAATGAATGAATACGTTATAGAGAATGGACGAGGAAGTGAAGATTCATGGATAGAATGTACATGAAGGCGAGTACATTGTAGCTACGAATCTACACTTTCAAGTCTATTCTCTGACTTAAACTGCTTCCCTGAAGTCATTATTTTTCAAGTTAATGTATTTATCCATTATTCAATAGTGTTTTCAAATGTCTTTTGATGTATATCATGCCATATCTTTCAAATTACAAAGACAATTTCCAGTTGAACAAATCACTTAACAAATCTACAATTAACTGTAGATTCATAAAAATAATCCACACTTTTATCAATAGAGTGACCTAACAGAAATAGTTTAAAATTAGGGAAACTAAGGAATTGATCATGGTTTTCCCCTTCAAGTTCTTGATGTGTTTATCTGATAATTTTATAACAAGTACCTTTTTCCTATGATTTATATTTATTCTCTATTTACTACATTTCCTGACACAGTGTATGCCCAAACAGTTAAAATGTTTCTTATTTGGCCCCAGCCTACATTGCTACATGTACATAGTAATTTAATGTAAACTTCATGCATAATTTACTAAATATGTATACATATGTGGGCAATTCACTCCAACAATGACAATATAACACCACTATAGTGAAGTTATTGATTTCTGGTTTGTATTTCAGAGAAAGCATATCTGAAGAAGCAGTTGAATGATTTAAAGCTTGGTATTGAGATGAAAGCAGAGAATGGAAATGGCATCCATGATCAACAGAGTAAGAATCACAGACTTTTATAAAACCAGGGATAGTTTCTTGTACAATAATTGTTTTTACGATGTTAACAAAATTGAAAGCTTTGGCTAAATTGAGTACAGTTATTTGATGGAGGAATTACTGTGATATGTATCTGTTTTAAATTGTACATAATTGAGTTGATGTGCCAATTATAGAAGTAAAGTTTGCGGTGACACCATGTGGTAGAAAAGTGTCTCTGTTCAGAGCCAACACTTCTTAAAAGAGACTTACATGATGTCACCACAAACCTTACTTGAATCCTTTACAACCATGCATTGCTTAAAGTCGTATGTGTCATTGAGTACTTTTATATCGTATCTAAGTGGGACCTAGGATATAAGTCATACTTATACACTTCCATCATTTCTTATTTTGCAAAATTAATTTTTTTAACTGAAAAATTGCTATCAAATTCTTATAATTTATTACATTTAAGACATTTCTCCGCCATCTTAAAGACACATGTTTAAATACCACTTTGTAATAGATGTTCATTTTCGTTGCATGCAGGTCGTGAATGAAGCCTTTCGTATCCCTTCCATGTCCACTGTTCCTTAGTTTATTGTTTATCAGTCATGTGTGGGGTAGCATGCTTCCGAGCAATAGTAATTCAGTTTACTTTTGTTACCCCTGACCCACATGACTCGTCGTTCCTTTGATCCCTTTGACTGTCTTTCGAACCCTTGGATTTGTTCCCGTCCTGCATGCTCCACCCTCAGTCGCCCTCATTTATTTATTTATTTTTTTTTGTTTATTAATTTATTTATTTATTTGTTTATTAATTAAATTAATTTATTTATTTATTTACTTATTTGTTTTTCTATTTACTTATTTACTATTTACCTCTTGCTTACTTGCTTGCTTGCTCGCTCACAAACTCGATTTTTTTATTTATGTATGTTTGTATTTATTTATTTATTTAGTTGTTTATTTATTTATTTTTTTAGTTATTTATTTAGTTATTTACTTATTATTTACGCTCCATTTATCTTAAAACTTGCTGTTATTTCCTCTGCTTTTATTGTTTTGTTCAGTCTTTGTCTTGGTCGAATAAATAATAATAACAATAATTAATGGAGATTGGTACAACTCACAAGGCACCAATGACTTATTGAATATTTATTCTTTAATAATATATGATTTGATCCTAGATGATGATGATGATGATGATGATGATGAAGTTGATACTGACATGTTACTACGCGTGCTTGAGAGCAAAGTGTCATCGTTAGGCATGGCTGGTATGTACAAAGTAGTAATTTACATTCATTACATTAATCTTGCCAATTGTCTCATGCACACAATACAAATATATGTTACTGCATTTTCTGGCTGGTCAGATTGCAATTTGTTTAATTATCTATGTAGGGTGTTTTTGTTTTAGATAAACATGTTTTGACTTTTGCCTATGTTAATAATAAAAATAATTTATTCTTGATATAGCGTTTTACATTAAACAAATCTCAAAACGCTGTACAAGATATCACAACAAAAATCAGTAAACAATAATCAATTAATCAAAAAGAAAATTAGGAGAATTAGGAAAAGTACACTTTAAAAAGAAATGATTTTAAGCTAGAATTAAAACATTTGTTTGATAAAAACATGTTTGTTTGCTATTGTTATTGTTCTCTTCTTACTTTTTTGTTTATTCTTTAACTAGTTGCCGCCGGGATCCTTTTTTTTTGTCCCGTCCCTCTGGCGGGATTCTTTTGGCGGAATTACCGGAATCTTTTTTCATTGAGGGTACCGCTGGCACAAAGACTCCCTGACTTGACAGTGCCAAGAGAAGAAAGATTCTCTTTGTTGGATTGTCCGTTTTGTTTCTTGTCTGGGAAAATGTCAAATTTACACAACATGTAAAACATCGGCTGTCATCTACGGCATAGGAGTGGCACTGAACATGGAACCATGGGTCAATTGCCGGCTCACTCTGACTTATCTCCATTCAGCCGAAATACGATGAATAAACAATGGTGGAAGACTCTCGATGTCTCATAATCCTCCTCTTGGAACAAATGGACAAAGATCTATAATCGGGAGTTACACAAAAATCGCCTCTGAATAACCACAAAATACCAGTATTTATAATAGCTTTTTTTGTTCTTGTGTGGGTGAAACGAAGCGTTAATCGGCATGTGTGTGGTCTGTGCATGCTCTGTTGTTGAATGACCGGGCGACCTTTGCTCCGATGGTCCGACATTACATAATGGCGTCTCTAGTCGGCTTCCATTTCAAGGCAGGGGAAACGTTTGCGTGTATTCAAGTCATCCGTTTTCAACTGGTTAATATTTTGGTTGGTTTAATTGTAAGGTGCAGTTGACCATTTTTAAAATGGAAAATGCGCGGTAAAAATATTATTATTATCATTATTATTTTCTTACAGACTTCACAGAGTAAACAAAGAGTTCCAAAAAGCAACAAACACAAAATTAAAAGAGGAATCAGTTTAGACAACAAAAGCAACCAAATCGGAGAATATATGAAAATAGATAGTTGATTGGCATTACTAAACATGTTCTATCAAGTGAAGGAATCTGTCTAATATGAAAATGAAACCTAATTAATAGTTGTATTTGTATCTTTGTTATGAATTGTGCATTTATAGGATGTGATGTGATGTGTTAAATTCACTCGTTGTTTCGTAACAGATTCTTCCAGAGCAGAGAGTAAGATACATTGGCAGGTTGCAGAGGAGTTTAAATTAAGCATGGATGACTCTGTCATGGCAGGCATGTGTGTTGTCTCCAAAACAACCAAGGTAAACCCAACACAAAAAATTTGGAATCCAAAGCTGGAATCCAAGTTCACTTGGACTTACTCCATTGAGCCAAAATACAATGATAAACAATGGTGGAAGCCTCTTGATGTCCCGTTATCCTCTTCTTATGACAAAAGAACAAAGGTCTTGAATTGGAGATTACACAATAACAATGTTCCAGTCTTGGGATATCACACAAAAATACAAAGTTCACATTATCCAATTTCTGGCAGGGGAAATATTGGCGTGTATACCGGCGTTAATTGGTTAATCACTATCTGATTTTCAAGCTAGGGTTTTCCTGCAACATTTAAAAAACTGAACATTTGTTCATTGTCTCCTATTTTTCCTGCTATTGGCGCTTGTGCTGTTGAATGTGAAATATTAAAAAAACACTTTTAACAAGTTTATTTCTTCTTACATGTATATTACATGTCTTACATGTATATTTCTTATTGTTTTATTTTACCATGATAGGCACATGTGAGTAGCTCAATAGTTGAGATGTATGAGACAAGATGCAGTCATCTATTAGATTCATCTATTCACACTAAGATGTATCTTTGTGGAACTTTGGAACATCCAGAAAGGATCCCACGTATACTCTCTGATGGATTTACAGAGCAAGGTTAGATTAGTGTGTCAATTAAACACATCATTGTCAATGATAAAGTGGAACACATTGTACTTGGCTGGTGTTATTATCTCAACATCTTGAAATGTTTAGATTGATGTAAGTTTGCATTGGGGATAAAGAATAGAATATTATTTGTGTTTTACCCATACACCTATGTGCATTAAGTACTGTATACTCTGTACTTTTCTGAGTCCCTTGAAAAAATTCACAGGCATCTTACTTGATGGGATTCAAACCCAAGACCGTTGCCATTTTAGAGCAGATGTCTGACTACTAAACTACTGAGCTTGCCTGGTAGCTAGAGGCAGTTCAACTAAACTACTGAGCTTGCCTGGTAGCTAGAGGCAGTTCAAATCCCATGTTTTAGCAGCGGGTACTGCAACAGTTTAAATTTATGTTAAACTTGCATTTTTTTCTTCACAGGACTTGTACATAGTGCTTGACATATGTCGGTGTATGGATAAAACACAAATAGCCTTGAGACGTCTTAACTCTTATCTTGTGAATTTGTTGTAAGTTTCTCCACATATGAATGGAGATCAATGTCTTACACTGAACTATTTGATTCTGTTACAGACTTCAGTCATGGAGAGTTTGGTGTTGGTCTTTACTTCAGCCAACATGCATCCAAAGCTGCACATTTCTCTGCGGTAAGTTTCTTGGTTTTCACCAAATATTGAAAATAGTCAATCTCTCTTTGTCAGTACAAGTAATTGTAACCAAGTTTCTACAAACATTCCTGTAACTATCAGATTTATAGAGATTTTAATCATGACATCATGATTTTATTGACCAGCTTTTATTTAAAATATATTTGCTTAGCAGAAGTAAGTTACCAGCCAAAATGTTATATAATGTAAATGTCTGTATGACTGGTTCCCTACCAAAGATTGCTCAGCATATGAGTTTTTAATTAGGTATTTATTTTCTGGATCTCTACAGCTTGGTAAATTACTTCTTGTTGAAGTTGGTCTGGGTAAGACTGAGTCAGTCATCAAGAAAGATAACACAAGAACTGTACCTCCTAAAGGATTTGATTCCATTGTGGTAAGAAATTAAACTAATCTTGTAATTTTATTTTATCAAGTATCTTGTATTGTATCAAATGACAATGTTACATTCTTCGTGGTATTGCAGAAACTGTAGATCTATGATTTGGAATGTGTTTATTGCATCAAATTAAGATTATAATAAGTAATGTGTGTATCTTTTCTTGTGTAGTTGTACTCTATTAGATTATTAGTTGTTGCATGTTAAAGAAGGTAACCCAATCTCTATCTGCTCATGGTCGTTTGTTATTGCATTGTTGGTAAATTCTTACACAGAGCTTGTAATTGACTTTAGAATGTTAAGATCTAACATTTGAATATGTGACTCTGGGAAAAGGAATGTCTTAATCTATCCAAATTGTGTTTAACCATATTTTGTGATAGGAAAAAAATTAAATGTTCCAAAGTGTTACAAATATAATAATAGAGTTAGTTGCAAAATGATGATGCTATTATAGTTTAGAGAGTGACTTCATTAACTGGTGGAGGAACTAAAAAGTTCTTTTGTGATACATTTCTTTGACTACAGACACCAGGCAGACTTTCTAATCTAAGTGGAGGTGACCTCATGACCTGTAGTTGTCAAGAATATGTGATCTTTGACCCTTGTCAAGCACTTCCTCTTTACCTGATTGAGTACAGACTCGAATGAATCATCAAGGTAGAATAACAAGCAATCATTAACTGTCTTCCCATTCACCATCACGGATATTAAGGTAAGACCTGATGACGGTAAATATGGATGGTCCACAAGGATCATTAGAATGTAATCTGATGTCTTTCAGCTGGTGCTAAACGAGCTTGCACCGTGCTTTTGAAATATATGGACCAAAATGCTTTGTAATTGTTCATATGTTTATTTATATATCATGATTGTCTAGCCATGGATAGTATGGGATATTAATTAGGCCTTATTATATTATGTGGTGCTTTGTATTATTCCACTGGTCACCACCAAAGCTGTTTCAGACAATGTTCCTGCCTTTATTTATTCTTTTACATTCCAATATATTGATAAAAGCCCGTCCTATGGTTGAGTTGACATGTACAGGTAATATAATATGATAATTATCGACCAAATTGTAAATAGTATTGAGGCTGTAATGTTGAAATCAAAATGAGTAAGATGGTTTGTTGCTTGGATGCTTTGATGCTTGGATGCTTCTTTGCTTGGGTGTTTGGGTGTTTGTTTGCTTGATCGGTCTTTTTTTACAGTGTATGCAATGATCAATGTGTGAAAAGAATGAAGTTGTGTGAAAGTATTTGTTTGTCATACTGCGGTGTAACTGTTTTCCTATACACAATATGTATGTTGATGTGTAAGGGTGATTTTAAAGCTGATTAGTGGTTTGTAATGCAAGCATAATTTTGCATCTACTTTGAATTTACTATTCGAATCATGCTATAAAAAACAAATCAAACAGTGTTTCATGATGATGTCATGTTGACTATACACTCCATGATGGTGTTAATATCTGTAATTCACTGTATACCTTGAGTTGTTATGAGAAATAATTGAAAGTCCATTGGAGAGATGGGGAGCTGTAGAAATGTTATTTTAGAACACACATTCACTTGATTCAAATTGTATAGATGCATTCCATTGTGCAGAAATCACCGTGGTTCATGACCTTCAAATCTTTTAAGGGTTCTGTATTTGTGATGTCAACATAAGCAAATTTGAAATGGCTGTTTCGATCCTCTAATTCTCTTTTTGTGCACGCTTTCCCTTCTAAAAAAAAGAATATTACATTTATTTAATACCTATAGATATACTTATCTAATACTTACCAATAGAGTTTTCTTGTAGATTTGTTTTCAAAAAAATTGTACATTTTTATAAATCTGAGCTCTTTAAAATTGTGGAGTACACCTGTGTATAGTGTATCTACACATTTTAGCAGTGAATAATCTCCTAACTTCATGACCCTATTCATTGCTCATTCAAACCCCAAGACGTCTTCCACGTATACACCTTTCCCATCAATGTCTTGATGATCTACATTGGTTCATTTAGTGTACATGTTGTCATGCTGACAGGTGATAAAACCCTTTTTAAATCATTTTGGTTAATACCAAACCAGTTAATCCTTAATTTGTTTTTATTTTTATGATTATTTTTATTAATATTTTCATCAGACCTTTCTTGTAACTATTGCCTGCCAACACTGAAGGTGTTATTTGAAGAATTCTAGCCAGCAATTCATGACATCTTGGTATGGGAACTGACTGATCCTCTAGGTTTCATGCATACTGAATCATTTTGTTAAACTTTCATTTAAGCACAATGTGGTTGATCTGGGAGATATTGTACTCCTAAAGTTTTTATGTCAAATTTTCCTGTAGTTTACAAAACCTGCTGTCTGCAGATCAAGCAGATCAGTCTGCTGATCTCACACTCTCAACAGGTAGGCATATACCTGGTAGTAAACAAATTAGAATAAATTAAAAACACATTAAAAATATGTCTTGTCATAACAACAAAAAGTGACCTACCATTACGTATTTTGTAGCAAATTTTGAGTATTTTGAACTTCAGCAGCAGCAACATTTGTACCTTCCCCTTCTTCCATTTTGGGTTTGAATTGATATGGTTGGATCTCTCTCGTTTTGCCGTCTTCCAAGTTTACCATTTGTCATAGCATACAACACATAGCTGATTTGCCTTTGCATAAAACTGCCAGATCATCCCCTTTTTTCTCTGTATTGGATTTTGCATTTGCATCTTGTTTTATACCCTTGGCTAAGTGTTTTACTGTTATGTAACAATCAAAAGCAAAGGTCTAACAGATGCTGAAAAGGGCTGGACTGGTGTGTTGGTTGTCACAATAAATTAAACAAACTTAGTTCAAATATCCTTGTACCAAGCTTAAGATCACTTGGCTTCTTACATTAGCAGGTTGATTTATAGGTTTCTAATGTAAAAGGCGACTAGAGACATGCCAGTGGGCATAGATCAAAGGATTTAGAGGAACATTTGAAAACAGTTTGATGTCAGTCTTGATGTAGCAGGTATGCACTTAAACTTAGTTAATCCCCATTGCTGCACACTACTAGGTCAGTAAGGGCGTTGCCCTCAGTTGTACTTCAGCAACACTCATCATAATGAGTCCTAAGTGTTGCCAAAGGAACATGGTGGTTTGTGCATCTTTCTTGCCTCCCTTCAGAGGTCAGGTCATCAATAGTGACAGGAAATGTCCAATGTAAATTGGAACGGATGACAAAACCTGAACAGAAATCCAGACTTTGTGGGGAGTACTTCTCACGTTCATTGATGGCACACACTCTACTTTCAGGATGCAGTAGTTATTTTTGGAAGATAGGGGATGAAAAAACCAAGTTCCTTGAGCCATTTACTATCAAAATAACTGTAAGCCTTGCCTTATAGTCGGTCAAAAGTCTGTCGCGACTAGTGTTGACTCCTATTGTTTATCTGCCATGACCCTTGACACAGTCACCATAAGTGATTCCGAAGTGGCTTTTAAAGCGTGGGCCAACGTGACCCTCATCGCAATTAAGAAAGGGGAGGGTGGGAGTGGCTGCTTGCTGTTTCACTACTGATGATAAAAGACTTTGAGTACATCCTTCCCCATCATAATTTTGCGGTAGACCTTTTGCAGATTGACAACCAGCCTTCTTTCTCTTCCTGCTTTTTCACCTCCATGTTTTTTTCTTCGGCTTGAGACGAACATGATAAAGTCGTTGGAGAGCTTCACTGACTTCATCGTGTGCAAAAATTTGGAAGGATGATTGATGTAATCAATGGCATATATAAATATTGGCATATGATTTTCCTGGACGACAACCAAGGGGACATGTGTTCCAACATCTTGAAGCATTCCTGGCAATTTCCAACATGTCCCAAACTTTGTTGTAGAGACATCGCTGCAATTTGTAAGGCCAGTTGGGCACGGATTCCACCATCTCCTTTAAATCGATCTCGATGTTGTACTCGTCATTACCAAACAGTGGAGGTGGTCATGCTGCTGAAGCAAAATGAAACATTACTCATATAAATTCTCCTATTTATATTTGTAACTATCACAAACTATCAAAAACATAACCCCTATCTGTCTCAGTAAAGTTGTACAGGCTACTCGCCAGCTAACACAAAAAGCTAAGGTTGAGACCCTGTAATTACCAAAGCCCTTTTAAGCGTGCCGTCGACTGTCTTTACATTTATTTAATACCATTGTAGTGGCGTCATATCGTGCTGTCGTGTCAGGCCATCGTGCCAGGCTTTCGTATAGTGCCAATGCCGTTGTGTAATGCTGTCGCGTTAGGCTGACTTGTGTCAGATCTTTAGTCCCATTGTGCTGTCGCCTGCCACATCGTGGCCTTCGCCTGCCGATTGTCACGTCTTGCCATCGCATCGTGCAGTCGCCAGCCACATTGTTCCGTCACGTTGTCTTTACATTTATTTAATACAATTGTAGTGCGGTTGCATCATACCGTCGTGCCTTTATGTCATGTGTGTTGTGTCATGGCGTCGCCCGTCGTGTCGTTGCGGGTTGTGTTATGCTGTGGCACGACGCAACGGGTGACAGCACAATGAAGCGACAGCACGGCATGATGCATCGGCACGACACAACGGCGTGATGGCACAATGTGACGGCACGATGGCATGACGCAACAGGCCACAGCACTACGCGAAGGCACGACACAACGGCGTGATGGCACAACATGATGGCCTGATGGCATGACACAACGGCACGATGCGATGGCACTACAGTTATAATAAATTAATGTTTAGACAGGTGGACGCATGACACGACCACGTGGCGACCAATGGCACGACGCGATGGCACGACCCGATGGCACTGTCACTGTATTAAAGCAATGGCAAAACAGTTGACGGCAGAGCTCGATGCGACACGATGGCACTGTGCGAGAACTCGACACAACACGCATTTGTTGCCTTTAGAACACCATAAATCTGCGCATACCCCTTCGTGAGTGATACGCATGAATGGGTTTGTTCTTGCTTTGCTCCCCTTTGCTCAAAGCAATTCCTTCTTTATGTTATAGTTAGACGTCAGGATGAAATGCTTGGGGGGACAGGGACGGGACGGTTTGATTGTCTCAAACATCCACTTCGTAAAAGACTCCTTTTTTTATATCACTAAAAATCAATAACCTGTTTATTTATTACCATTCAAAACTCCATATTTTACCATCTTCATTGCTTTTACATCCCTTTATATTCTTCATTCTTTAAAGCAGTGAAGCTATTAAACCCCAGGATAGAGCTCAAATTCATTTAGATTTGGTCATGACGTTAATTACAGGTCATTGTTTTCATTGGACTGTTCATAAACCACTCCTTATCATACATGCCAACACTGTATCTTACCAGACGGGTATTCATCATGTATTCATCTGAAGTTGATTTGTGGATATCCATGAGAAACAGTGCCGGAGAGTTTATCTACACATAGCCATCACATTTCTAGCTCTCCTTCAGTAATGGGTGTCAGCCTACCTTGTTTGGGCATTTTCTTTGAGCATCCTTGCCGGACTCAACCTGTTGTTAAAGGTCTCATCACCAAGGAAGAAGAGGGTTCCTGTTATTTAGTGGAACGGTTCACCTCTATCTCTCATTTGATAAATACTTGAGTTTGCAAATACACGTGTGTCATGCACATTGCCCAGAAACCAAAGTTGATATGTAGACTTTTGCTTTTGCTGTTTGCGCACATTTGATGACATCTAATGTTTCTTAGCTCAGTATAGCTTCCTCTTTTGGGATAACTCAATTCAATTCTTTTTTTTTAAACATACACTATGTAATGTATTAGCAATCCTGGCATGATGCAAGAATTTTACTTAGCTCCAGTAATTCTCAAGGCGTGGCTCCTTCACTATCCCATGAGATAAATTCCTCCTCTTCATGTGCGACAGGCATCCAATGTCTCTTATGCTTATTAGGTTGTTTCTGAACACAGTGGTCATGGTACCATCCTGTTTCCTCAATCATTAAATCCCACAGGTCATCAGTGAATGGAATGTCCAAGTATGTACGCCCCTTATTTTCCTGGGGATTGTTCATCCTCACTTGACGGCCGGAGTTAGGAACACCGAAATGATCATGAAGTGTTCAAGTCTGGATTAAGTGTCGAATGTAGATCTGACTGAGCGTCTCGTTGATCATGATTTCCCATCCACAATTTTATCGGCCTCGATTTCTGGTTCAGCATACTCCTTCATCATCATTTTCCTTGCTGGAACTCTTCCTACTGTCATTTGTTCTTCTACCTTTCTATCTCAATGGGGATTCAGCAGTTATTGAAGGGATTGTCTGTGGTGGAGAGGAACGAATCTATCACTAAACTGGAAATGCATCAAAACTTTGCAATAATAAATTTTAATGACCGACTTCCTCAAAACTTTACCATAAATGTACTCATTGCCGGTCATGCTATTAATTGTGAAAATCTTGTGATGACAAAATAATAGTGTTTTTGTTTGCACCATACTTTAAACATTGTAAAATGTAAATAATGCTAGTTTGGCTACGGTCACAGTATATTTTCATAAAATATTGTGTAAACATAGCGTGTTACAAGTATTGTTGGGTCAACAACACATTAGTTATTCAGAGAGAGAGAAACAGTGTTTAGTTTGAAACAAACCCATTGGAAACATACAGTGACAACAGGAAATCGTAAAATCATTACAGATTAACACAAAACGGTGGTGTATGAGTTATTGACATGACAACCCTATCTTTGGCCACATATGTTTTAAAGGTCATGCTATCGATACGAGGGTTCAAGTTTGCAAAGCTTTTCTTGTATTGTTCCTACTGGGTACATCTTTTCCACTACGTCAGAAGCTATTTTTTAGCCAGGGTCATTAAGAGGAGTCATTGTTGATTCATGCCGGCCAGCCCCGATTACTGCATTTTTTTCTGTCATGGCACTTGTGATGGCTTTTTGAAACACATAATCAATGCCATCACAAGTGCCATACATTTGCGGCTTGTGGTGAGTTTGTAAAAGAAATAGCGATGAACATAATTGAGGACTAAAAAAGAAAAGAAAAAAAGTAGTATTTGCCATTACAAGAAACAATAACCAATGTTACTTGTAAGTTACTGGCTGGCTATGTCTATGCAATTACAGCTTCAAGTATAGCCATTCGTTACAAGGGTATTCTCTGTTCTCACTTTCTCTGTATCTAGTCCATACCACTACAGTACTGATTCAGTTTAGTTTATTATTATTATTATTAGTAGTAGTAGTAGTAGTAGTATTCTTATGTTCCACCCAAACCCCGTTGACTTAACACATGGCTTTTCTTATCACAATAACTCATTTGTAGAAGAACCCAAAACAGTCAAATTTTATACCATGGAAGGTGAAGCCTTGACTTACTTTCTAAAATGTCACTAAAGTAAAATTTTTAATTAATTAACCACTTTTCAGCGACATGAATATTTAATTAAGCATTCTTTAAATCAGCTTATCTCAGCAACCCTACGACCGATCTTAATTTTGTTTTCAGTTGTAGACTTGTTGGGTTTTGTAGATGTTTAATTTGTATTATTTGTGTCTGTCACGTCATCATGACATCATTTATGGCACGTTTTGTGTCTGTACAAAAACATGGCTCAAAAAGTGAAACTATTTGGTAGGTCAAAAACCACAATTTTTCTTAATAAATTGAATTTTAGATTGCTATATTACAAAGATTGTTTAGAAAACATGAATGCTTTTACCAAGAGTTATCCCAGACCATAAAAATTGATCAAAGCACAACGTAATTCCACTATAATTAACTGTTAATTGTTCAATCTGAGCACTATTGGTACATCGTTGTGGGGGACTGTCCCGCATTTCGCCGCTCAGAATTGCATACCAAAATTTTTACACAAGTACGCATTCGCCTGTTTTTCCAACGTTAATACAATGGGGTTTGCTGTTGTTGCGCATCTATATAGGTTTTTGCGGGAAAAACTGCAAACTGAATGTGGCGGGGTCGCGCTATTTTTTTTAGACTTGATATTGTGTTCTCAGATGTTAGTTTGGCTTTCATTAACTAATTATTATGACGTCTGATATGCTCTAGTGCCCTCTATCGGTAATTGTTAATCTACAAAGAAGGGCAGAATCTTTGTATAGGGTTTTCATTCCAAGGCATCGCTTGGGAATAAAAGTAATACTACCTTCTAGGCAGCGAAGAAAACTTAGTACGGCAAACACATTTCATCATCGTGACGTCATCAGGTACCAAGCTACATTAATTCCAAGTTTAATAGTAAAAGAAAACATCTTCCGAAGCACATATCGTAGAGTCATAATCTGTTTTGCCATTTTGAAGCATATAGCAGTGCAAAATTTTATTTACAATTTGACATTTTCTTCCGGTCAAAAAAGGAAGTTCAAATTTTTAAAATGTAATATCTCCTGAACTAAATTCCATAAAGTCATAATCTTTGTTTTGTTTTGATTTACAAACATAACCCCACTTTGACCTTTAATTCCTGTCGAAATAGGACGCTCTAAACTAAACGAAATCAAATCTTCTTAGCCAAATGTCATGTCATAATCTTTGCACCATTTGTAGCTTACATTACATGTGACACGGGTTGTTAGGCATGACCCCACTTTGCCCTTTACTTCCGGTCGAAATAGGAAGCTCTAAACTTAAAAAAAAAATCTCCTTAGCCAAATGCCATGTAATCATAATCTTTGTACCGAGTAGTAGCTTACATTACATCTGACATTTTTTTTTCAAGGTGCAAAACCACTTTGACCTTTACTTACGGTTGAAACCGGAAGCTCTATATTTGAAAAAAAACTATGACCACATGTCATAGAGTCATAATCTATGTGCCGTTTTCTTGTGAAATTTTCATTTACAGCTGTGACCCCACATTGAACTTTACTTCCAGTCCAAACAGTAGGCTCTAAATTTAGAGAAGTTTATCTCCTTAAACTAAATGTCATAGAGTCATAATCTTTGTATCATTTTGTAGCTTACAGGACATTTGGTTTAAAATAAATGAATGATAACTTCAGAACAATTTGAAGTGTATTATTTTTACCACGGGTCAACACATCAGTTCAAAATTGCAACGCTCAGTAAAATCGGAACAGCTTTGTGTTTGTCAGTGACAAACACTCCGTTAGGTCTAGTTTTGTTGGTTTTTGTTTGTTTTTGTTTCTTAATAAAGTACATACCTGTACCAGGTGGATACAAACAGTCTTGTTAATCTTCAGCTCTATGGTTGAGTAGCTACCATATTTTGCTGATTGACGCTGAATGACAGGTGTGGATTTCACAAAGCGAAAGGACTAGTCTTATCTCGAGTTAGGAGGAGTAACTAGTCCTAACTTGTTGGACTAGTCATATATTAGGACTAGTCCTGAGTTAGGACTAGTTTTGTGAAATCCACCTCTCTGGACTATCAGCTGGTGTGGATTTCACAAAGCGCTAGGACTAGTCTTATCTCAAGTTTAGGACGAGTAACTAGTTCTAACTTATAGGACTAGTCATAAGTTGGGACTAGTCCTAAGTTAGGACTAGTTTTGTGAAATCCTCCCCTGGCCTATCTCCATCTGTCAATGGAGCACTGCTTTACTGTAGCGATGTGGTCATTCCATATCACTTCAGCTGACAGAAGGTGGTTTTTTGGATGGTTTAAAAAGTAAACATGTATTACTGTATTGGAATTCCAAGCTGTTTGTTCATCATTCGGGTTGGATCATGACTTGTGATTATATGAATACACTTGAAGAACCAAGTATGTATGTGTTTTCCATTTACTTCACATCTGTTTCTTCTTTAGAGGTTGGTCACACCTGATTCTTCTTCAGAAGATTGTAGAAACTTAAGTCAGGATTGTTTTCATTTCTGTCATATCCTTTAACAACGCAGACATGTATTGTCATACTTCAAAATGTAATATTAAGTCCTCTTAAAGTACTTTCTGCTTTTATGATTGTCAAAAAACCGATTTAAAATTGACTTTCAAATACAGAACCCTTAAAATGTGGTTAGGATTTGAGGTTTTTTCTGCTTTTCCATATTGCAATATTCAACAAGTAATTTTATTTACGTTTTTGTATGCTTGTTTCACAATGAAATTATTATTTATTTATTTTCATAAATTATTTGTACCTTTGTTGGAAGCCTTTCAAACATTTTTAAAGAAAAATAGTCAATTGGACTAATAAAAATAAAACAGAGATTGTTTGACTGTGTGATTACATAAGTAACATGAGTTTGTTTGAGTTATGTCTCAAACAGTGATAGCTGCTGTCCTAGCATTGTGAATAAGAACAAACTACTACCATTGAAATATTATTGTGAGTTTTTATACTATATTTGATTTGTATTGAATTGTAAGGTTGAACTTTTAATCGATTGTCCTGTAATAGTTTGGACCTTTGTAGAAACAAAACAAAAACAAAAACATGAAAATATGCAGTTGAAACTGTTTCTGCCTAGAAAGATTGTTTGTTGTGGAGTGGGAGTGAGATCCAAGTTGTATGTTAAACCATTTTGTACAATTGCTTCACTGTTTATTCAGATTATTTTAAGGTTATCCATTCTATGATCAGCATCTTAGTGAGTTTCTTTTGATTTAAATGGTACCTGTGAGGATAAGGATGACAACTGTCAGCAGAAGTAGAACACTTTCAATGCCAGTTGTACAGACAGTACTTCATTGGTTCAGGTTCATTTGATAAGATCGGCCAGACGTAAACCTTTGAAAAGTGTTCATCAAAGTTTAGAGCAATTCAAAAATACAAACAACTTAGTGTGATTGTTAGTCTTAAAAAGGTAAAATACAGGATTGGTATTCATCAACATAAAATGAATTAGTGTCACTGTTTGAAAGCTAACTGATTTTGAAGTTCATACCAGCACCAATTTCCATAAAAATACATCTGTCTGAAATGCTGTCAAAGTCGAGAAAATAGATTTGGAGACCCCAATTTTAATTTTGGATGTAACATCGAAATTTAGGACAGTGTGTTTACATGCTGAAATTTCTCCTGACTCAGACGACGGATTGTGCCCCAAATATCACAGTTTTTCATATATATATTGAATCACACAAAGTACTAACACTGCACAATCAGCTTGACCAATCATATACCTTTAAATTTTGGCAATGCTGTATCGTATCTCTTTAGACGAATTAGGGAAAACACCAGTGTATCAAATTAGCTTGTTATGAATACTTTAATATTTGAGTTTCTTTTGCAAAATTGCAATGTTGTCAGATGGTGAAACTCGCTGATGTATCAGAGATTTTTATTTTAGTCAAGGACCATATTCAAGTAAACTTATGTCTACAAAGCATTTCATTTTTTTGTAACTTTAAATGGCATTTGATCATGTTCATCTTGCAGCGTGAAGGCCTGAGTTGCTCATTTCAACCTATCTGGGTCACAGCACACTTTACTACATCAGTGCTTGTTATTAGCAAATTGAAAGTTGATTTAATTGCAGCAGCGAGATTCAGAGAATCGAGGTCAATTGCAAATCTAAATGGAGGTACGGTTTTATTCAGTGTAGTGAGTTTATTGATGGGACTCGGAGATATTGCGGTAGGAATTTTACACTCTTCACCAAGCTCAGGTAGATGACAATAAACTCTGATGGTTAATTTCATTACAACTAGTTAAGTCATCAGTCTATTCGGGATAAATAGACATTCCCCAAAACAGAGAGACTTTATAGTGTAGATTTTGTTTGATGTTCCACCTTGGTGCCATTTTTTTGCAGTGTCCACGTCAACACTATCTCCTTACTTATTGCCTATGATTTTATGTATTTTGTGTTTTGAATATGAATATGATACACATTCAATCGCTTTTTTTGGTAGGAATTAACGATTAGTAGTAAACTTGCATGTACAACCGTGAAAATAATTGTTTGGATGATTGTTGGCTCCGAAAAGAGCTGTTGTGTTCTGGACGTTTTGTAAAGTATACTCTGCTCGTCTTCAGGAGAAACATCAGGATCACAACAACGACTCTTTTCAGAGCCAACACTCTTCACAAAAAGAGATTTATACTTGATTTTACCCGCAAGTTTACCAGTAATAGTTACTTCCAATTATCCACATCCCATGCAAAGTTTCAAACATCACGTATTCAGTATCTTTTTTTTAACTATGATATCGTGTTACCGTAAAGTTGATATGCACAAAGAAAATGTTTAACATGATTTATTTGTTTGTTGTGAAGGTTACATTTTTTAATATATAATAAATCCATCCGTCCACTTTATAAAGATTCATAAAAACTCATAAATGTGTTCTTTGTCTTTGCATTTAACGTGTGATTACATGTCAAGTATTTAAAAGTCTACAAATCTGTTGTATTATCATTGCAATAGAGTATAGATCTTTCAGTTTTGTTTGTTTAATATTTTATATTATTATCTATTATTTGTTTTAAAACTGTATTATATATTTATATATTTATCTATACTCTTTAGTGGATTGTTTGGGGATGATGGGCATACTTTGAAAGAAAGAACTGGCAACTTGATTCTACTGCAAGTTGACATTATTCCCAACCATTTTCGAGAACCTTCTGATGAGCAGAAACCTCCAAACCAAACATTTCCAATTGTGAAATACAGGAGACAACTTCCCCCACTTTCTAAATGTAATGGCCACAAAACTGAAATACTCAAGGTTTTGTGTGCTTGGGCATTTAAAATTTTTTTTAACAGAGTTGCACATCTGCAAATGTTTTTTTTAAATATCCTTTGCAACTTCAATTTCTATTTTGGGCAATGAAAACAAATCTATCTATCTATATAAGTATGAACTTACATGACGATTGCTCAGAATAACATAAGGAAACCAAAGAGGGGAAAGATTTTCGAGAGGAAATGGACCACCTTTTTTGTTTTTGTTAAATTCTACTTTTATTTTGATTTGGCAATCAAAATACGAAATGGAGATTTGAAGATTTCAAAATGTTTCTGGAGGTTGGCAATGTTTCAGAGGAAACAATTTCTCTGTAGAAATGGTACTAGTATGAACTTTATAATTGTTGAGTATCTGATGGGAAATGTACAAAATTTTCTCGAAAATTATCAATCCTGTAATTTGTCTTCATGACAAAATGAATTGAAGGTTACAAAATGATCCGTTTACAAAAACTTCTCCTTGTTGAGCCAAAATACACTCGTCAGCTGACGAGGATTTATTTTGACATTTGCTATGAACATGAAAGTTTAAATTATGAATTCAAAGTGAAATGTTTAATGTTATCGCTTTAAGGTGACGATCGATTTTTATTTTAAATTTGTGTGCCTCGAAGAAAGACAAATATTTTTTATCAGAAGCAAAACATTATGTCACTTTTGAGTTGTGAGGGACGGATATCATTATCTTGTTAAACAACACATCTAAATGCGACTGTTGTTGGTTTGTTTGTGATGTAGTATAATACAGGACATATGCAATCCTTTTAAATTTAATAGTTGAGAAAAGAGAATTAGCTGTTGCAAACTGCTAACTAACCAAAGGGACGTATAGTATAAATGCAAACAATTTTTAATGGCCTCGCAGAGTCTTTCTTAAAGGCTACAAATTAAGTTACCAACAGTCCATCCTGTTTTCTTACCAACTCAATGAGCTTATTAGGAGTCATTTTTAAAACGAAAAATAAAATGGACTAAAGCAAAAAAATATTGATAAGAGACGACATAGAAGAGTAGCGAGGGTTTGCAACATAGTCCATGACTCATCTGTGAAATAAATTGCTTTTTGACAATTCTTGAGACTCGCCTGTGACGCTAAATTTGTGAGAAAATGTCTATTGTTATTGAACAAAAGAATTATGCTTTGCGTATGGACTGACTATAACAATACTTGCAGCTGTGCTACGTAGATTACAATGTATGAGTACTCCACCAAGCATTGGCCATAGCTGTATTATTACTAGATGCTAATCCCAAGTACAACAGATTTAAAGGAAAATTGCAAATTTCATTGGAAACCATCTGTGAAATGAAAGCACCGTATAGGTTTGATGTGAGATACCACAGTTTGCATTGCTCAATGGTAATTAGCTAGACTGGGCTTAGACTATATACATGAAACGCGGAAGGAAGTGCTCACAAACGAAGAAGGAAATGAGTTAGCTGGCAGCCAGCTCGAAAGCTAGATGATGGGTCAGTTTACGTACTGTGCTTTTAGCTGTGTGTTCATACGCAATTTGCGGCCATTTTATGACATGTTTTTACCTTGAGGGTCTTATCACTCTGTTGCCAACGTTACTGATGAAGATGTGTACGCTTCACTAGTCTTGCATTAGTATTTGTGACAGCAAATGGATTTAATATTCATGTGTAGTGGCTGACCTAACCATCGTTATGACATTTGCAACCAAAGAAGGACATGGATATCAACAGAAATAATTTGCGTGTACAGGTATACAAGTCATCAATTGCGTAGTGTTGTTTGAATGCAGAATATATACTATAGGTATCTTTAGGCTCTGACATTTTCGTTACTGTGGGGACGTGTTTTGATGATGTCAGATTGTCGGTACACTGCACTTAACTTGCGCATAACCAAACCTCAGTGTGAATTAATCAATTGGAAATCATTAAAAGTGATAATAATAATAACAGTCTATCGTGTGAGTGTCTCGGGTTGTAGTCTTACTCTCTGTTGATTTCAGTGCTAAATTAAAGAGAGGAATTGTTTTGGCTTTAGATTCTAACACCATGAAGCAAAATGTGGCATTTTAGATTAGTTCATGTTGACAAGCTGCCAGATCCAACACTCGAGAGCACCCATCAAGACCGACCGTGCGCATGTTACGTTTTCTTGACGGGTAAATTTGTAGCCCGCGGCACATGGTTAACATATAGTGAAGTGTGAGATGTGCATGAATTGCAAGTGCTGCCGATCGGTATCTCCAGCTATTTTGGGGTCTTCTTGCATCAAGAGACAGAAAGGAAACAGTGGAAGGAAGAATGAGCACAGAGAGATATCTTAACTGAGAGCTCCTTGACTGTAATTGCAAGGTTGTTTGATTTAATTTTCTCAATGGATCCAGCAACAAGGAGCGAGGGCTTTCGTTACGGTCAACAGAAGTCAACCGTACGGCGAGAGCTCAGAAAAATCATAGTGAGTATGCTTTAATTTAAATTGAAGACAGAACCCTTTCTTTAATTTCTGAAGATGCATTGGTTACTAATCTCTAGTTTGTTCTCAAAGCACCGTTCGTTACCTGTTTCAGAAAAAATGACACTCAACCGAATCGTTTATTTACGTGTACTATTTCCTGTTTTTATTTTGTAGTAACAAAAATTGCTGAATGATTTTCTGAACCCCAAACCCCAAATTACCGTATGACTACTGGTATTAAAAATTTTCCCAATTTACATAGGCTATACACTTTGAATTAGCTTTACAAAAGCGATTGATCCATTAATCTAATCCGATATCGTAGCTTTGGAGACCGATTTACAATGTTAAAGAACATTTTTACCACCGATGCAATAACTAGATAATAATTATTGTTATTATTGCTTTAGTACAAATCAAACAGTGCAGCCAAATGGCTGAATTGTGTTCAAGGTATAGCAAAATTCATTACAGAATTAATTTTTTTTTCAAGTTCTTAAGGCTATAAAACTACATTAGGGATTAAGATATACATGATGTGAATGCCAAAAGAAAGAAAGAATATTACACTTTTACTTTTTGACACTAAATTCACCATTTGGAAACTAATATCGTGAGTTAAACGATGACGATGGAGAAAATTCAAATTCATTTTTCAAAACGTCATGGAAATGATGAATTCCAGAAAATGTAAACATTGTACTCAAACATCAACTCACTTTTAGTCCAGCCATCGTTAGAATAATAATAACCACAGAAAATATTGAAAAATGGCAAACCCATTTCTCTTTAAATTTGAAAGATCTAATTAAAAAATCTTCAAAAACGAAAATGCCTGGTCTTATACACAGAAAAGTCCTCACAGTTAATGAATAATATAGTTTGAGGTCTTGTACTGCTATCCTCAGAATTGTTTTTATTTTAGGCATCCCGAATTATTGGACTTGTTATAATGGGACAAATTTATGTTGAAGTGCACTATTAGAACCGTGTAGGCCTGCTCGATGTTTGCATCACTGGAGATGCTTTTATGTTGTCCGTAGGCTTATTGAGGACAGCTGAAAGGGCAAAAGGAACTATTTAGCTGACGCTCTGTTTGGTTAAACACTTTTACTCTAGTATCTTGATCAGAAGTACTGGGTCAACCTGATATGGTTGTAGATATGACTCGTCAATCTATTCTCGTGCCAAATTGTGTATGCATCAATATTGGCAAGTGCAAGGGTATGTGATAATATCATGAAAGTTGTCTTTTCGCGTCAGATTGCCAAAAAGGCCAGAGCACTTACGGAAAAAGTGAGGTAAAAACACGTAGAAGTACAAATATTATTGCCTATACACTCTAAAAAGTCCCGGGTCAGATTCAAGGTTCCATGGGTTGGAGCCATTTCTTGGTCAGGCTGACCCGGAAACCGGTTAAAATTTTGGATTTTGACTCGGACTCTTTTGCAGTTTGACACAGTTTTGGGTCAATTTGATACAAATTCCGGGTCATAATGATGAAGAAATTGGTCAGGCCCCACCCCTGTGACCCGGAATCTGGGTCAATTCTGATCCGGGAATTTTTAGAGTGTAGTCTTTTATCCACCGATAGCCAAATCTATGCACATTGATCAACAACTCTGTAAACAAAACGCTCTCCTGTTTTCGAAAATGGAACATTTCTTATGGGCCTCTTAAAACAAGAGTAAAAGTGCGTTAACTTTTAGCAGATGGTGAAAACATTCGAGTATTTTCTGAGAAATAGGGGTTAACAATTTTTTGTTTAAAGTCGTCAATTCACTGGCTTGACGCTGAGTGAATGGAGTACCGTTATGTGACCGTTTTGACTTGTGTTTACAAGTCTGTAAATACGTGTGTCGAAGTCGAAATTAGATACTTTCAGTGTTGTAAGGACCACTCTCAGTGAATTCAATCACGTCAATATTGTTTTATTCTATGGGGAATTTCACAGAACATCGGCTTGTTGACGTAGGGCGCAAAATACTTAAATAAAAACGATCATAATTATTGTTATAGCTCATTATTACCTTGAGATACACCTGATCCCATCCCTTGTCAATATCTAATCAAACTATTTATTAAGCCACCAACTCCAACGACGCATGTAGAGTCACAAACGTTGGTACACATTACAGTTATTTCATATTTATTTGCAAATCAATATCCGACGTATTGTCAATCAATGAATTAACATTTTTAGTTTGTCAAAAACAAGATCTGTAGAGATCGAGTTAGCCTACCCAATATTCCCCTGTATTTTATTTCTTAAACAGTCACAAAAGTAAATCCACAATTGTGGCTGGCCGCGCACCCATACAAACCCAAGCAGCTGTGACGCAAGCTCAATGACGTATGTAACTGGGATTCCTAAGCTATAGTTTAGATGGCTCAACAACAAAGCATTAGAAGTCATCAATTTAATTGTGAAGGACTCCTTCCACAACGGTAATTGCTTTCGAATGGAAATTTTTATTTATTTATACGTCAGTATTTCCGCGAACCAAGGCTCTTCGTGATATTCAAGTTTTATCATCCATTAAATTTTACACAGGCTTGTAGTTATTGGTTACAGTCTGAGTTACGTCTCTTTTTTGTGTCGCAGTTGATTGTAAACGTGCGGGCAGTCTTAGTCTCACAATCATTCGCCCATCTCCGTCCATTAGTCAAATCCTGACGTGCTTTAACGTCTACTTTTCCCCTAAGGTTCTTGTCAAGACAGTCTATCCCTAGAATAAATTACAAGAAACTGAACAACACTTAACCCATTGTACATTAGCTGTGTTCAAGAATCAAAGCTACCTTCTTTTTGATTGTATTGGTAATGTGTTTCGTTAAACAAAATTATTTCACAAACAACTTTAGCATTTGATTATTTGAAGTATTTCTAAGTCGAATTATTGTACCTGATGCATTTATGATGAATTTGTTATCATGTGAGTCGTCGCCCAGTAGCTTATGCTTCTCAGAAAACCGTGTAGTATTATTTATTGGAAGTGGGGGCTTTCTAAATGGCATTTGCTCGCAGATTATCGATATTTTCGTGGGATTTTAATAAAGAGTGGAACGCCACGCTCGCCTACATGCGCTGAGAAGAAATATAAAAAAAAATAGCTCGCTTATAATTGGTTTTCCCCAAGCTAACGTGCATTGATGAACTTCTGTCCATTCCGTTTCCTAATTAACTGTAATTTTATGTTATGGATTTTTGTGCCTTCTCTCTTGCGATTTAGGATGATTTGGACAAACAAGATCGAGCGTTACTGAGGGTATCTACGGAGTTATTGGACACTATAGCTGCATTGAAAGAGGTGCATGAATTATCTGATATGAAGCACGATCGGATAGGACTGATGCAAGAAACAACAGGGACCGTTGGGAATGGTCCAAGCCAAGCAGGCAACGTGACTGGAGATATACCCGTAGCTACAGCATGGATGTGTACGTTACAGAAGGGCACCTGAAAAGGGCAATGTGCTGTAGGCCTAGACCCACGCGCAATATTAAGGGCTGCATCAGTGGCGTTACCAAAGGAGGAGTTTCAGGGCTAGGAACAGAGATTAAATTAGTTGGATTCATTTTAGGTCCCTTGGTTCATCCTTGGATACTATTGTCCATTCCAAATATTGTTCAACTTGGCTTAAAGTAATAATGAAAAAGATATTATTTTACACGGGAGCGGGTAGAAAGCAATAGCAAGTTTACAGGAGAAGCAAGTTCTTGTCAGCGTAGTCATACACCATTAATCAGACCTCGCCATTATGTAGACTACAATGTACATCTAGGTAGAGCCTATAATCTTTATAGGAGGGACCTTGCCGTTTATGTCATCATTTAGAAGTCTATTACTTCCCTTCATTCATGGGCCGAATCGAGGACGAAGATGGGGCTGATTCTAATAGGATTGAATACATCACTCGACCTCTATTACAAATAACGGCAATAACAAAGACAGAGAAGGACAATTTTAACTCAGTATTGTAACGTTAAAAGTCATTTTAAAATCTTTATTGTTCATAGCACTACCCCCACAATAGAAAATAATAAACATTAAACATCATAAACATTAAAAAATGTAGACTATAAAGAGTTTGTGAGTGTTGAAAGCATTTAATAAAATACTTAATCAAAGGTTTGACTACACAAAAAAAAGGACAAAAATATTTTAGATTTGAAGTATTATTAATCAAAATGAGTGCTCTCATTGGTTGCTTGTCAGTTTGCCGTCTGACACAACACCTTCAGTTCCATCGTTGCATCTGTTGGCAGTCTCGGACCATTATTGATAACGGCACGCGACTTGCGTTTATAATTGATGAGGTTTCACACCTGACTACTGGCTTAGACGCCCAATCGAATTCTCTTGTTTTTCTAGAATGCGCTGGAAATAGAATATGTTTTGTCAATCGCTGAATATTTTGAGCGATGTTGAAATGAGCTTTTATCGCTTCTAGCTAGGACGGTTCACTTTAAAGCTGCGCAGTTTGATATTAAGGCCCGATAAAAGGGGAATTTTATTTTAACAGTTTGTCTTTTCTTATCATTGTTTGAAAACTACCTACCATCTGTTTGCGACACAATGAGACAGACGAACCGACTGTTGCTATAGAGCAGTCCTTTCTCCATATTGTAATCAGGCGACGTCTTTATTCTCATGATTTTAGTTACATCCAATGAATATCGGAGGTTCTTTTCTCAAGAATAACTATATAGAGGTGTACAATAAATTGTTGTTAATGTTTGAAAATGTAATGCGGTTATTTTGTTGGAAGTAGGCCTATGTTTTTTGTTAATCCCCTTTGAGACTTTGCATGACAGGCATTGATAGAGGATACGTGCTCTGTATTCATAAACAATTATGGATGTTAAGGTATAACATAATGGGATGAAACTCTGTCTTGACTTTGCATCTTATATTTTGACAGAGCTCTAGAGGTACAATACGACCTATCCGAATAACGAGGTAATTTATCTCGCCAAGTCAACTTATTTTATGGAATAAGTCGTGACAATGTCAAGACTACTTTGATAAAATGAACCCAGGAAGTCGACCTTTCGTAATAATCTTGCTAAGACGACTTACTGAAATCAAGAAGTTAACTTAGGCCTACCATCTGATGGAATAGGCCTAGTTGTTGCTATACACCAACAGCTAATGCAGTTTATTTGTAATTAGTGTTACCTCGGCCTTCTTTGTTTTATCTTAGTCTTGTTGACGAGATAAATTATCACGGTAAGTCAACATCTTAGGTTTAGTAATTCGTCTTCTTTAGGTTCGATAAGTCGTCTTGGTGCAGATAAGTTACCTCACATTATCTAGATAATGTGGCTCTCTTGGAACTCCGTAGAACCCATCTGTGGTTGCAAACAAACTGTGTTCATCCGTCTCTCAGTCCATCTAGACAATTGTGTTTCCAACTGACAGTATAACTACATTATCCTTCAACTGTACTTCGTTTGGTCCAGGTTAACCGAGTTACCAGTCAGGTTGATGCTAACGACATACAACATGCCCAGCATCATTGTGAAAACCAAAAGGTCTTAGACGCAACAGGATCCAATAGTAAAGTAACTGGACCCTAGAGCAGGCGCTAGTTCTTTAAAGTCAACACCGCGCTGGCGCCGTGCTGGATATTCCACCTTTCCCCTCCCACCTCCTGCAAACGGTTTTGGGACAAAATACCCCAAAGGATTTCCCCTGTGCACTTGTGAATCCAATAAAAATACTAGACTGCTGTTTAATAGTAGTTTGTTTTTTTACGTAAGTATGGTAGAGCAAGGTTTACTGAGGTGCTGTCTCTGTGCCATTATTTAGAATAATTTGTAGATCCGAGGGACGATGCACTTTATTTCCCCCATCGCTAGTTAGAGGGCACAGTGCAATGAAAACGTGCGCAATTTTCATATAATGCGCTATTTACATATAAACGGCAACATTTCTTGCTTTTTGAAACTTTTTAAGTATAACTTCTTATGCAAATACAAGACTTGCATTATTATTGAGGATACATGTAAGTAGGCCTCATGCTAACAATGTGCAACATCATCACGCTTAATTTTTTTTCCAATTATTTATCGCTTTCAATTCTACTATTGTTAGATGTACATGGTTCAAATTTCTAACTGATCTTGACTTCAGTATTATACTACTGATTTATGCAACATTTTTTTTTATAATGTAGCCTATCGATGGTGCTTCTTAAATTCGTATGTTGTCTTCTAGTGCCATCCATGGACAAAGCATACATCATCATTGTAAACACTTTAAAACTAAAAGAAACTTGCCGCACAACAAATTGAAACAGAGTGCATTGTTGGGAAAAACTACAACTGAACCCACACAAGTTTGGTAAATACAACAACACCGAATTCACATAATGCATAAAATTATGACCAACTGATCAGCCCCCAGTGAAAAAATACGGCTTTGATGGGTGCACTACACTAAATAAAGAGAAATCCATGCACCGAGCCTCATTAATAAAATGTAACTTTTTCTGTAAATCAAAGATTTCACGGTCCTTGCTTTTATGGATTGTCGAAAAATGGTCCAACACTGTGCCCTTGGGTCATTTTTCCGAGATTGAGTCTGGCCACTTTACTCGTTCAGGGGTGCTTTTATTTTGGATCAGCCTACTACCACAAATTCTCAACGGCTAACCTACTAAAAATTGGAAAGAAAAGTGAAGTTCAGTTGTCAGAAAATTTATCTGATTTGTTTTTCAGAGGCTGAGAGACTTTTAAATATGTTTTTGGTATCAATTCTTTTTTGAATATTTAGCATTCCGCATTGGTTGCTATGGGAGCCTATTTAGTGTGGTACACCCACAGACATAGTGTACCCTGATTGCAATTTTTTTTCTGCAGTCCAGAATTGCCATCCTCGAAATATAGTTTTTTTAAGGATTCTCTTTTTGGAATCGATTCAGAGAAATTTTTTTTTCCAATTAAAAATCATTACGACAGTGGCAATTTAGGATTGCAGAAAAAAAAATCACCCTGATGGTCCTTCATATTAGTCTGGTTCTTAGACTCCAAAATCTCCGACTATTCTCTGTCGATTTTAGGGTCAGGTATCACCCAAATGTCACGTGTCAAAAAAGGAGGAATTCCTCCTTTTCCGAAAATATCCAAAATGCTCCGAACTCGTTGTCGTCAACATTTGGACAGTGTCGTTGATGGTCGGACATTTCGAGTTGATAAAAATTCAAAAAAATTGCAGACACATCCCATTATCGTTTTTCTTTTCTTTTTCCCCCAACAAGTTCAACACTAATTTGAATATATTTGTAACATTTTTACAAACTGATTGTCCCAGGCTTTTTGAAAGTAAACAAGGCCCGTCGTCAGCGCTCCGTTTTTTATCCAATGACGTCGTCCACCGTTTGTGTCAAGTAATGGATATTTGTATATGTTGCGTCATAATTTATGTTAAGCCATGGAGGTAGAAATACCGATTGCGCAACAATGTTGACATGTGGTCGCGTGACGCCATATTGGGTATATAGTGCCATACAGCTGATGGCAAAGTACGTGTAAAGAGATAGGCCGTGACACAGAGTGAGTTCGAAAACAGTCGATTTTACTTTTGTTAAGAGATAAATTAGTTAATCAGCCCCTTTATAAAGTAGTATGTTGTGGCATTAATTTAGATCACATCTCTGTTTCATAATTTAACAGAATTCTACTAAAAAGAGGTTTTTATTTTTAGCCATGCACTACCGGCGTCGGACGACTATTATGTAGCCACCCGTCTGTTATTTTGTTTGTAATGTAAAAATGATAATTTAACAGATTTCTACTAAAAAGAGGTTTTTTTAGCCATGCACTACCGGCGTCGGACGACTATTATGTAGCCACCCGTCTGTTATTTTGTTTGTAATGTAGGCCTAAACAACTGTAAAAAAAAAAAAAAAAAAAAAAAAAAAAAGAGAGAAAAAAAAAGGGATAAACAACGTTGGAAAAGTGATCATTAATACCTAGCCTTGCAGAATTTCAAATAGGCAAAGGAATCACACAGTTTTGGAAAAGCAATTTCTTTTCAGGATTTCAGCTTCAATACTTTGAAATTTTTGTGTTGAAAATTCTGTGGTGGTCGCAGGCGTCTGGCCTAACGTTCCGTGGTGCGCTGTACTCATCGTGCACATTTATACGGTACTTTTACAATTTTCAAGACATGCTGGAACTGTCCTTATACCGTGGCTTCATTCACTGCCACTTAAAGGTCTCTGGTACAAACTCTGGAATATCTTTCACAGATTTCGAGCAAGAAAAGCCTCGATCGAATAAACTAAATGCATTAATCATCATGTACCGTACCACCCTTTCCTATGGAGGATGTCGTGTCTGTTTACATTTTATACCCAAAAGTGGTCACGTGACGCCGGTCGCGCAATCTGTCTATTCATAAACTTTGGATGACCTGATTTTTGAAAAGAGTCGTCAGGGAATCGTTGGTCAGGGAACCAGACGGTGTGCAGTCATCTCGACTCAAATCCATCTCGACTCAAAACCATCTCGACGCGACTCAAGTCAAGTCGACTCAAATCCGTCTCGACTCAAATCCGACTCGACTCATCAGCAATACCAACTCGACGCATCACCAATACCAACACACTGTAAAAATGTTTAGTGGTATTAAAAATTTTGAAATTAAAAATTTGAACATTTGTAATCATCATTAACTTTATTTCCAATCTCCTGGTCTTGGCAGGAATGTGTGTATTGGGCCTAACTGCGCAAGATAAAATACCGCTAAATGATAAGTGCAATACTCATGGGCGTAACCAGGGGGATGGTGGATATATCCCCCAATTGTTTTCCAAAGGGGGATGGTCCATAGGATCACCCCCAGATTTTTGGTCCTTTAAAAAAACAAAAATGAATAAAATATTTCTAAAATCCCTATATGTAATTATTTTATCTAACTACGTAGAACATTAAGCGACCGGGGTGTGGGGGTGTAACACCCCCAATATTTTTCCAAAGTCGGCATTTAGAGCCACAGTCGGCAAATTGAGCATAAAACTTACCCGAGCAAGGGCTCGGGCTGAACACAAATCCATTCGGCAAGCCTAGAGATTTGCCGACTAAAAATTTCAGGATCCTTGTATTAGTCAAACTTTGAATTATTAAATTAATAATCTCGGCAACGTGCTGAAATCTACGCTCTGAAAACACTAAACGTCATAGAGCGTCCGGGGGCTTGGCCCCCGGACCGCCCTTGCAGAATTTCCGCCCCAGACTTAATTAGGGCCATTAGTATACATGTTCAAAATAACAACAACATTTGTTTTCGGCAACCTGACGGCCTTTTTTTGCCCTGAAACCTATACTAAAATGAGGCTAATAATTTTCAAGTAGGCATGAACATAACTATTTGGCAATTTAATTTGAACGATACATTAACCTTTTTTTATTATGCATATTTTCTCCTCAAATTTGTTTTCAAACTTATCAATCTAGTTAACAGGTCAAAAACAGAACATCTTACCCCCTTCAAATCTACGTTAAAAGTCTGCGTTAAAATATACAGTTATTCGTGATTTTAATTTGCATTTGCAAAATATATGCTTGGGCAGCTTCTTTCTCGGGTCCTGTTTTCCTTAAAGGTATCCAAGAAAACACATCGTCCTAAAAAAAAACCCAACAATTACCGAACTGAAAATGACCATTTGTTGTTTTCTTTTCGGACTTGTCTTATCTTTAATTCTCAGGTCAAATTTATCTTCTTTTTTAAAGAATGCGTGCAGCTTTGAGTCGAGAAGGTTTTTGCGTCGGTATGGTTTTGAGTCGAGTTGGTGACGGTTTTGAGTCGAGATGGTTTTGAGTCGAGATGGCGTGCGTCGAGTCGGTTTTGAGTCGAGATGGCCCTACACCAACCAGACTACCCAGAGCCGTGAGACTACCTTCATGATAGCGCCCTCCGTTGACTTCGCTCCCGCCCTGCCCTCTGTGGCCCGCGGCCTCATCAGTCAAACACCAAACACCAACACACACACCCTTACACATGGCCAGTTGCGGGGTACTTCATTGCTTAACTTATTGTCCCTTTTCTAAAGAATTCCCTTGTGGGGTAGCACTAGAACAAAGAAAACATTGTGGGGTAGCATTGTTCCATTGTGTAAGTGCTCCGTAAGTTGGTGAGTGTAAGGGCACAGGTCATCACACACAGTGACATTGGCTGAGAATCTGATGACAGTCTTCCATCCATGTATACTTAGTCTCATTCTGCGATGATGACAAACCCTCCGCCGGGTCCTGAGAGAACTACAAAGTGCACGCCACAGAGATGGTGAGAATTGTTCTCTTTTCTTTTTAATTTTGCAGGTTTTGTATTCCTAGTCGCGGTGTATAACCATAGAGCAAGGTCTGTTCCTTGCTCTATGGTATAACTAACATTAGTCTAAAAGTACGGATGAAATACCACGGAGGGTTGAAGGGGACGTGCGCCTAATTCAGAAAATGGTGAATATTGTGAACTGGACGCGGGGCTTACCCCAAAACACGTATAAAAAGATACACACATACTATTTCCTTTTCCCCTTTATTTCTTTTTTACATATAGATACTAGTACATTTTACAAGCCAATGCAAGCAGCGTGACCCATTTCCGATCAGTTCATTGAGCGACAGTTTCTATCAACTTTTGATACAACTTACAAGTATGAAAAAAAGTTTCCATAAACGGCTGCCACTTTCTGAGGAATTTTTTAGATTTTTTAATGGATATTGGGCTTTAGTTTCCCTCTTTTTAATGTTCCTCTCCAGGACAGGAATAGTTGGCAAACTACGTGCAAAAAATACAATACATGCCGTGACCAACAGAGTCACACCAAAAAACGGCTTTTGGTAATACACAGTTACTAGGCCATTTTATTAAAGTAGTATATTGTGACATTGATTTTTGTCACATTACAGTTTCATAAACTAACAGTATTCCACAACAAAAGAGGTTTATTTTGAGTTATGCACGGCCTGCACGGATGACTATGTAGCCACCCGCCTGTTAATTTGTTTGTAATGTAGGCCTAAATCACTGTAAAAAAAGGATAAAGAACAATGGTAAGCATTTATACCTAGCCTTGCGAAATTTCAAATAGGCAAAGGAATCACACAGTTTTGGAAAGCAATTTTATTGGATGATTTCAGCTTCAAAACTTTGAAATTTTATTTCATTTTATTTCATTACACATCCAACAGCGCAAGCACCAATTACAGGATGGTGATTAGGAAACAATAAGAAATGTTCAGTTTTAGAAGTGGGAGGAAAACTAAATGGGGGAAAACCCACGGAATCAGGTAGGGACTGAAAACCCAATCCACATGCTGGGCTCCACTCCGGGATTCGAACCGGGGTCCACAGAGGTGAAGGGCAGGGAAAGAAATTCTTGTGTTGAAAAGTGTGTGATCGCGGTGTCGTGTGTGTCGTGCACTAATACACATCGTGCACATTTATATGTTACTTGTACAATTTCCAAGACTTGTTGGAACTGTCCTTACTGGCTTTATTCAGCCACTGGTCTCTGGTACAAACTCTGGAATATTTTTTTCACAGATTTCGAGCAAGAAAAGCCTTGATCGAATAAACTAATTGCAACAATCGTTATGTATCGTACCGCACTTTCCTATGGAGGACGCCGTGTGTGTTTACATTTAATACCAACAAGAGGTTATGGACGCGGGTCGCGCAATCAATCTATTATGGCTATGCAAGGGCTGGTTGAAGGTACAGATTACACTGGTGTTTAGAAATAAATTTCACATCAATTATTTAAGTTTATTTTGCAAAATACTAATGGCAAGCTTACTGAAAATGGTATCCCAGTTTAGTACATAACAGCCTAAATTAGTTGCCATTTTGTTGTATGTTTAATGCTTCATTATTTTCTCTGACTGTTGCAGCATAAAACTTGACATCTTGTTGTAGAGACCTACATAAGCTAATGAAGGAAGTGAAGGCACTGTGGTCTACAGTATGGAAAGCACACCAGGTATTTTATACTTGCATCTGAACCTATGACATCAAATGTGGCTACTGTGTACCTATGATGTGCCATTTTGGGTGTCAAATTGCATGTAAAAATACCGTGCTTTTCTAAGTGATCTCACTTCTTAAAATATGTGCTCTGCACTGCAACACACAGGAAATAGACTCCCGAAATAGTGCAACCAATATTTATTGTGGGTGATTATGTCAGGTGAATTGGGTCAATACATCATATGTACAGTAATGTACCCTTGTTAGCACCATTGCATAACCACCACCAAGCATGCTTACTGATTACAGTATATCTTTCATTTTGTTTCCTTTCTGATATTGTTTGGAACACCCATCCCTTACAATCTCTAGAGCAATGGTGTGTAGGAGATAAATGCATGGCACCGTATTCAGAAGACTCCATATACTACAGAGCAGCCATTCAATCAATCAGCACTAACCAGCAAGGCAATCTCTTAGCAACAATCAAGTTCAGTGGCTTTGCAGAGGATGACAATGAAATAGTTGATGTGAAACGTTTGAAGAAGCGTCCAGCCCGACCCAAGAGAGATGGCAAGGGTAAAATAATACACAAATCTTTTAGGCCTAGGCCTATACATGTAGCAATGTGATCTGAGTGTCAAAACATCAAACTTATTGATTGACAAAACTATTTAGTTTTGTCAATCAATAAGTTTGATGTTTTGACACTCAGATCACACACATACATGTAGATGATAGCAAAATATGATGTGGTACATTATAAAGTGCACATCCAATGAACATCCAAAAATGACAAATCACTCTAGGAAAATTATGTGGCTACTGTTGTTATGTGCCTGAAATGTACGTCAAAAAGTCATGTTATGTGAGCATTAATAAAAATACATGTGGGCAAACATGGCAACCCACAGCAGTGTACTGGTGAATCTATTTCAATTTCTATTCTGTAAGTTTTTTTGAATTCACTTGACCAAACGTAACAGCTACAATTAAAAGTCAACAAGAGAGGAATTTGGTTTTACTTGAAACTAGAGAGAACGTGTAATGATGTTTAACAATGAACACAATGTTTTCCAAGTGTTTGAATATAAGTGGTGACCTCTGTAAGGTTTTGTCTTGAAGGATGCACTTGTAGAAACTAATCCTTCACAGACTTTATCAGCCTACCGTAGACAGAAAGAATGCCAACTATGTCTACAAACTGCATTCAGCTAAAAGAAAATTGGATAAAGGTTAAGTGATGACATGATCAATGTTCCCAGCCTTCATAATACACCTTTTACTGTCTAAAACATGTCTAAACTTAGCTTAGGTTGGATATTTGCAGCAGAAAGTTTTTGCAGGAGAGAAAAATTACAGAAGAATCAAAGTCGGTAATATCTGGGCATACCAGGATTTCTAAAGAAAACTTTGGTCTCTCAGGGGCAAGTTTCTTTATCATTACAATATTCATCTTCACCTTTATGTATGGTTACATAATGCAGATTTGGAGATTTAAGTATGATTGCTTCTTGGAACAGTTGTGTGATTTGAACGAAATGGGATTTATGAATGGCATTAATACTAATAGATACATCACGTATGTAGAACGTAAATCACTTTGTTTTCAACTCACAGGGAATGGTACATCTTCAACTGGACAAGACATAACAAGTCCATTACAATACGTAAATGAAGAGGATCGATTAAGGTAAATCGCTTCATTCTGAGTCTCTCTTCATCAAAATGTTATCTGTCATTTCATCATATTGGACTGTGTCATCTGTCATTTCGTCATCAGGCCTTCATCTTAACTGAGGCCACCAAGGCCATTGACCTTATGCCCTGTCGAGTAGTGTGACGCCATAGAAATAGTTTAATACTTAGTAGATACCTATATATCTTTAGTTATTTGCAAATTTGATTGTGTATTTTCAACTAAATTTGATTCAAAATGGTGTTTTGGTTGGCAGTACTGGGCTACTGCTAACTAACGTTTCACAAAGGAACCCCTTTTGCTGCAAACTAATTTAATGTACTTATGAGTTATTCTTCCTATCCTTATGACTTAGAGCTAAATATGCAGACTTGTTTGACACCGACGATGTAGACCATTCACCTTACATCAAGAGAAGTAAACCAAGAGAATCTTCCATCTCCCCGTCCTCATCTGTCTCTTCCTCATCAGCAAGAAATGTCTCAAGAAACACCAAGAAAAGAAAAACTCCAGTAGCAGTAGGAGGTGGAGTCAAGGAAGGTGTCGCACCATGTAAAAGGTATTTGGCAATTCAAAGTTCTTTTGCAATTTTGCTGTGGGAAGAAAATATTAACATGATAAACAGTTGTTTGTTTGTTTGTTTTGGTTTTACCCTTACGACAATGTGTTATAAGCATTGTATACTACTGCTGTCTGAGTCCCTCGCATTCTAGAGTATGTCTTAATCGTTAGACCAGAGGCAAGTTTGAATCCTGTAATTAGAAGTGGGAACCAGTGTAAGGGTGAAACCACAAATGATATACTTAATCCCTGATGCAATTATTACATCAACTACATTATTGTAAATAAGTTGTGAGGATTATCATAAAAGTCTAATAGAAACTTGTAGTAGCCATGGAGGTAGAATTTGTGATAATAACTTGGCGTGTTTCAATGTGTTAAGCACCATATACTCGGTGCTAGATGTTATGTTTTGACCACTTACAGTTTTACATTCTACTTGTGGTTCAAATAGTTTGTTCAATGTCCCATTAGTTATTTCTAACAATAATTTGATTGTGTATTGTGTGTTAATCTACACTAGGTCACCTACTGCTGTATTGTATAATGAATCTACACGGGTACAAGTGATACAAGCATGTGAGCTTGGTGAAAAGGATTCCTTTGGATCTCTTGATGAAGGTAAAGAAGTTAACAAATTAATATATGTTAAATATAAAAGGAGATGGAGGGTTTTGTGATTACTTTACTTCTGTATAATACAAGAATCAGAAGAAAATTATTGTGCAAAATTTGTTTCCACTCATTTGGATAATAGAATAGGACAGTTTCGCATTCATTGTTTGTTTGTTGTAGGATTAAAGCAAATCTAAGCAATACATGACAGTCTAGTAGTAGAAATTAATCAAGGACTTTCATCCCACAAGGACACTTCATTCCAGCTCTCAGAGTCTTCTCACTCCTCATTTAGTCTCACTAAAGCATAGTGTTAACATGCCTTGAGATATGAATCACAAGCACTTTGGAACAGTCTCCCCAAATTCAAAAACTGCCGCCAATAGACTGTGTAAGTCTCGCGCGTATTCAAATATTTTAGGGATCAGTTGGTCCCACGCACATTGCTTTGACATGTGAAGGAAACAAAATCATTCACTTTAACAGACCCGCACGGTCCATGGGACAATTCAAAACACAACTTAAAATGCACCTGTTGAGAGACTTTTGCAATAGTGATATACAAGAAATGTGCCTAAGTAGTAGTACATTGTAGTAGTAGTAGTTCACAACATTGTTGTGAGTAATGTTTGTAATGATGTACAAACCATGTCCGAATTGGCCGCTGCAACTGTTACTAAAAGTGTTGCTAAGGGCAGCCTATGCCTCAACACATGTTAAATGGGTGATCTTACCGCAACCGCTTATTTGGAAGTAGCTTTAGTCTCTTTGTGTTTATGAGGCATATCAGTATTAACTTATCCATTACGAGGCATATCAGCATTAACTAATCCATTACGAGGCATATCAGTATTAACTAATCCATTACGAGGCATATCAGTATTAACTAATCCATTACAAGGCATATCAGTATTAACTAATCCAATGGTAGAACAAAAGTTTACAAGAGTTGTTATATCAAAAATTAAACCAACTGTTAGTTACATTAAGTTAAGTACAATATGAAAATGTTTATCATCTGGAGACTATTGAAATTTTAAGTTTGGATTTATTTTTGCAGGCTTTAGCTCTGAAGAGATGGAGAAGCCATTTTTTCCTGGTGTATCTAGTTGTAGTGCTAAAGTACCTTTAGTATTATCATCCGCTGATGCAGATACAGTCATACAGGTAATCTAGGATTGTTATCTCTTGTTGCTGTACATCTAAAAAGATGGCGCAAGAGATTAAACGCCATGATAGGATGTGCTGATTTGTTGGCTGTGGCTGGATCATCATGTTAACATGTGTTGAAGTATAGACTGCCTTTAGCAATGCCCTTAGCACTCAATTCAGACAGGTCCATAGACAGCATGCTTTGCAACTTGACAGACCTTTATGGGAGAATTTTGAAACATGAGTAGGCAGCTGAGATGCCGTGTTAATGTGACCACTACATCGAAATGAGGCACAGCCTGTAAGGGACGGTTCCCTGTAATTTAACACTGAAGTTGAAACATAATGATTTTGTATTTTTAGGTTGTTAAGTTTTTCTATCTTACTGTGGTAATACCTTATCGTCAAAAGATGACTAAAGTTGAAAATAATGATGATTTCTGAAGTGCTGGCTCTGATTTTTACAGTGAGTCTGCTGCCACATAAGATTCCCCATTGTTTGCTTAGGATGGATGCTAATGGTGAACACTATAAAGTTTCTTGGAACAAAAGGAAAAAGGTCTGGAATCAAGGATGAGACAAAAAACAGCCTCTCAATGGCCAGAAATAACCAAAATTTTCAAGACTTTTTTGGGTCTTTGTGTGGTTGAAACGAATTGTTGGGCGGCGGTTGTCTGTTCTGAGGACACAAAGCAGTGGAATGTCCGGGCGACCTTTGCTCCGGTATGCCAAAATTACACAATGGCGTCTTTACACGGCTTCCATTTTTAGGCAGGGGAAACAATTGTGTGTTAACATGTCATCCGGCGCCAACTGGTTAAAAGGTTTTTGCTGTGTGTGTCAATAGTTTATTTTAATTAAGGAACTTTTTATGTTGTAGCAGTGTGGTGATTTTTATGACTTGAATCGATAGTTGTCTTTATCATTTTAATTTTTTCATTTGCTATGTGTTTTGACCAAAGTTTTCCATCAAGTAGGATTGTTGTTGCTGAAGTCAGTTGTAGACCATGTACTCAATGATACATTTCACAAACCAGTGATTACTTATTAGTTTTCTTGTTGATCATCTTGTAGGTTCCTGCAACTATCAACCGATACTTGAGAGATTATCAGCGGAAGGGAGTGAAGTTTTTGTACCAGCATTATAAGAAAGGAGAAGGCGCTATATTAGGAGATGACATGGGATTGGGAAAAACAGTTCAGGTACAGTTTCTTACTTTTTAAAAGAACAATTTATGGTTAGGACTTCTCCATAGGAATACATGTATATCTGCCTTGATTGTTATGTCTTGCTTTGAAGCTCTGGAATAATCTTCCATTCCATTATTCAATAGTCTTTTACTCAAGTCTTTTCACAAAGTAAATAATGTTTGTTTCATTGTGCTCTTGCTGTTGTATACATTCTTAGCAGTATACATTACAATCTGACTATGTAATTGTTGTCTTAGTTTGTTGTTTTTGTTTTATTTTGCAGTTGATCTTCCATTGCTCAAGTCCGTCATTATACTTTGTGATCTGACGTTTATCAATCTTTAGTTTTTATTCATGGTGTATTATCTGTATCTTCAGGTCCTTGCCTTTCTTTGTGCAGTGCTTGGAAAGACTGGTACAAGGGAGGACTGCCAGAGACGTTTACCAGAGTTTTTAAAGAAGGTAGTGTATACAATTTAGAGTACTTGTATACAGTAGTTTCAATAAGATTCAAAGTAATGGGCAGTTTGCGAGAAGTAGGTGGCAGTCAAGCACACAACACGAGCCCAAAGCATGAAGTCCCCCACGGCGGGGTCCAAGGCCCGCTTAAGGGCCCTAGAAGCGAGCTGATTTGGTCATATTTTTTCCCATTTTTAGATATGAAAAACCTAACTTTGTTAAAAAGTTGCTCATGAAGTTATTTTATTAAAATGGACTATTGGAAATGCATGTGAAGTGTCAGTACAAAATAAAAATTTTAGCTCTCAAGATAATGCTTGTTAGAAATATTCAAATAAGTGCTACATATCAAATTTAAATATTGGGCACAGGTTTCCCTATGGGTGGTGGACCCATTTTAGATATTGCTATTTTTTTGTTCAGTCAAAATACTGGTTATTATTGAAGGATAAATTTATTGTATTTCCCAACATGTGTACAGATGTAGGTTTCAATCCACCATAGGAGCCTACATAACAAAATTGTTTAAAATAAAATAAAAATAAAATGAAAATATAATACTAATTATTTGATTGTATAAAGATGGTAGTGATAATATTAATAATGAGCAGTTTTTATCAATACAATCTGGTATTTCAAAAGTTCCCCCCAAATCATATTTTTCTTAATGTTTTATAATAACTGAACATACAACCGTAACTTACCATGGCCATCACATGAATGTTACATGTTAGTTATGGTTTACTCATGACAACTGTTTCCAGAGATTGGGCCAACAACAACAAAATGTTCTTTAAAATATTTTTTTTTTTTTAGTTTGACGCTGGAGCAAAAACTATGAAAAAAAAAAAATCTTTTTCAGAAGGCGCTATGAACCATACACAAAAAACCAATCCAACCTGCATTTCTGCATAAAAGGGTTGTGCGTCTATGTTTATTTTCAAAACAGTTTAACCGTTTCTACCAATTAAGAATCAGAATTGGTGCAGGGTACGGTGATCATGGTGCTTGCTAACTGTTGTGTGTGTATTTTGAGCAGACCTGTGAAAGGAGCAGATGTCAACACTTTCCAGGATTGAAAATAGAACACTGTACATCCTTTGTTTGCTGGTGTAGTGTTTTCAGTGGTGGCAATGCTGAAGTAGCCGGTCAAATTGGCCAGCTGCCAGCTTGTTTTGAAACCCCTGCATATATGAATGTTTTAATGCCTCTAATAATCCACTGGGAAGAAAATGTTCATGTTTTTAATGTGAATGAATGAATTTGAAACTTGAATCTTGAATCGAATCTCAAAGATTGACAAGTTTTACTTTGATAACAACCAAAGCTGATGATACTAAACATGTTTGAGACATGACAAAAAATTTGTAAGCAGAGTTGTTTTGAAAGACTTAGTAAACCTAGTTAGTCTTAAAAAATATAACCATGAGAGGCCGTTTTTGCAGTGTATTATCGGAAAATGTCTACAAGTTTTGGTCATCACACTGCACTTGTTCCGCGAGGACATTGTTGTTTATGTTTGTTTTTTTGTGGTTTGCATGTAAATAAATCATTAAGGTCGTATTTCTCTGCTGTGTATATGGCATAAGATGGTGAGGCTGCTTTTAGAAAAAATTCTCTCTTTTGCAAACTGTGGAGGGTACTCTGTAATGTTCATCACTCATATTGGATAACTATAAGTGTGTATTGAAATTGTCTTATCATTGTCTTCATCTCTATTCAGAAACTGAAGAATTCAAGCAGCCATCAGTCCACTCAAGTGTTTCTCATCATTTGCCCCAACTCCGTACTTTACAACTGGCTGGAAGAATTTGAAACATGGACTTACTGTACAGTTGGGTGAGTCTAACTGTTACATCTTCAAGAACTTGTTAAAATACACCGACTGACACAGCTATTTCCTACACTCATGGCATGTACTCTGGAACTTTCTGCCACATCACATAAGAGACTGAAAATCAATTCAAATCTCTTTTGAATCTCATTTATTTATATGTAGATCATAATTGTAGATAATATGTAGATCAACGTGTTTATTTTATAGTTTAGCATTGATAAAATTTGTTTGTGCTTGTAAGTACATTGTAAAGTACTTTGACATGCTGTGTGAGGCGCTACATAAATATTGTATTATTGCTGATTTTATTTTAATTGCAGTAAGTATCATGGACGTGAGAGACAGGAAACATTATGGAAAGCCATGAAGGGTAAACTAGATGCAGTTATCACAAGCTATGAAACATACAGGATCTATATGGTAATGTATAATCCATTACTTAAGTCTTTGTTTATACCAACCTATAGTATGGTTAATGTTATATATAGTGGGCTCAGTGCTATAAGGCTCTGATTTATTTTTAATAATGAAGAGGACCTTAAATTTAAAATGGCTATAAATCAGAAAAAGTACTAAAACACCCCATATATACATTTTGTCCTAACAAAATATATGTTTTTTTTTGCCACAAAGATACTTTTGTGATAACGATTACTTGAAATTATATTTGATAGGACTCATTATTGAAGTTGAAGTGGGCTGGAGTCATCGTGGATGAAGTCCATAAAATCAAGGTATACTTTTTAGGCACTCAGACTCACTTGATGTTGTTGCAAATCTGACACTTTTTCAGGCACAGTACTTGTAACAAGATGACACTTATCGTAGAATTTGGCTATTGCCCCTTTGCACTGATGTCATACGCAGCTACTGTCTGCCCATAGTCTGCCATTTTGGGAGTCAAATTGCTCAGTACACAGTTACCAACAGTCAAATTGCTCAGTACACAGTTACCAACAGTCAAATTGCTCAGTACACAGTTACAAACAGTCATTTTGCTCAGTACACAGTTACAAACAGTCAAATTGCTAAGTACACATTTACAAACAGTCAAATTGCTCAGTACACAGTTACCAACAGTCAAATTGCTCAGTACACAGTTACCAACAGTCAAATTGCTCAGTACACAGTTACAAACAGTCAAATTGCTCAGTACACAGTTACAAACAGTCAAATTGCTCAGTACACAGTTACAAACAGTCAAATTGCTTAGTACACAGTTACGAACAGTCAAATTGCTCAGTACACAGTTACAAATAGTCAAATTGCTCAGTACACAGTTACCAACAGTCAAATTGCTCAGTACACAGTTACAAACAGTCATATTGCTCAGTACACAGTTACCAACAGTCAAATTGCTCAGTACACAGTTACCAACAGTCAAATTGCTCAGTACACAGTTACAAACAGTCAAGTTGCTCAGTACACAGTTACAAACAGTCAAATTGCTCAGTACACAGTTACAAACAGTCAAATTGCTCAGTACACAGTTACAAACAGTCAAATTGCTCAGTACACAGTTACCAACAGTCAAATAGCTCAGTACACAGTTACAAACAGTCAAATTGCTCAGTACACAGTTACAAACAGTCATATTGCTCAGTACACAGTTACAAACAGTCAAATTGCTCAGTACACAGTTACGAACAGTCAAATTGCTCAGTACACAGTTACAAACAGTCATATTGCTCAGTACACAGTTACGAACAGTCAAATTGCTCAGTACACAGTTACGAACAGTCAAATTGCTCAGTACACAGTTACAAACAGTCAAATTGCTCAGTACACAGTTACGAACAGTCAAATTGCTCAGTACACAGTTACAAACAGTCAAATTGCTCAGTATACAGTTACGAACAGTCATATTGCTCAGTACACAGTTACAAACAGTCAAATTGCTCAGTACACAGTTACCAACAGTCAAATTGCTCAGTACACAGTTACAAACAGTCATATTGCTTAGTACACAGCTACAAACAGTCGAATTGCCCAGTACACAGTTACAAACAGTCAAATTGCTCAGTACACAGTTACAAACAGTCAAATTGCTCAATACACAGTTACAAACAGTCAAATTGCTCAGTACACAGTTACAAACAGTCAAATTGCTCAGTACACAGTTACAAACAGTCAAATTGCTCAGTACACAGTTACCAACAGTCAAATTGCTCAGTACACAGTTACCAACAGTCAAATTGCTCAGTACACAGTTACAAACAGTCAAATTGCTCAGTACACAGTTACAAACAGTCAAATTGCTCAGTACACAGTTACAAACAGTCAAATTGCTCAGTACACAGTTACGAACAGTCAAATTGCTCAGTACACAGTTACCAACAGTCAAATTGCTCAGTACACAGTTAAAAACAGTCATATTGCTCAGTACACAGTTACCAACAGTCAAATTGCTCAGTACACAGTTACCAACAGTCAAATTGCTCAGTACACAGTTACGAACAGTCAAATTGCTCAGTACACAGTTACAAACAGTCAAATTGCTCAGTACACAGTTACAAACAGTAAAATTGCTCAGTACACAGTTACAAACAGTCAAATTGCTCAGTACACAGTTACCAACAGTCAAATTGCTCAGTACACAGTTACCAACAGTCAAATTGCTCAGTACACAGTTACAAACAGTCAAATTGCTCAGTACACAGTTACCAACAGTCAAATAGCTCAGTACACAGTTACAAACAGTCAAATTTGCTCAGTACACAGTTACAAACAGTCAAGTTGCTCAGTACACAGTTACAAACAGTCAAATTGCTCAGTATTCAGTTACGAACAGTCAAATTGCTCAGTACACAGTTACAAACAGTCAAATTGCTCAGTACTTAGTTACAAATAGGGAAACTCCTCCGAAAATGGCACAGCCAAGATTTATTGTGCTGATGATGTCAGGTGAGTTACATGTAGGTCAATACCAGGGTTTGTTACGGACATTCTTCTTCAGCTTTGTTTGGTATACTTGATACAAGAAATAGAATGTAATTTGTTTCCATTGTTTCAACATGTACAAACATGTTCATGTACAATGTACTTGGTGAAGGGAAAGGATAACAGACACTGTATGGCAAGGTTTGTTATTGAAAATAAGATGTTGTGTTTTACTCTGCAATAGGAGCCAGGGTCCCAGATCACTAAAGCTTTGAAGGAAATCAATACGATGTGCCGCTATGGTTTGACGGGAACAGCCTTACAGAATAAAGTATCTGAGTTATGGTGTGTACTTGACTGGTAAGTTTATAATTAGTTTGCTGTTGGCATGAACTAGCTTTAGCCATTTAAAACATCATTCATGATCAGCATCAGCATGTCGGCCACAGCCGAGCTCCAATACGACAGCCCCATTCCCTCCAGTCCATTCTATGGAGGATTGATACTGGTAACAACTTTATAATCAGATTTAAACTGATCAATTCATATTTCGATAATGGCTGATACATTGTACTTGATTAGTGTACATGTACACAGTCATATTTGGATACTTGTATTTTATTCATTTATATGTTTGAAATGGAGACATAATATCACTTCACTGTTTTGACTTACCAATATTTTTATTTATATACTTTCAGGGCCAGTCCTAACAGTTTAGGTTCATGGGCAGATTTCAAAGTTAAGTTTGAAATTCCTATTTCCAAGGGCCAAAAGTTTGATGCCAGCAAACGGGAGCTGGCTGAGAGTAGAAAAGGTTGGTACGGATTTATCAGATTGTCTTGTCTCATAAACAAGTCTTATTGAACATTTGGGATATGTTTTATGAAGATTTGTTAATGCAGAGATGGAAAGTGATCATTATAAGGGCTGTGTCACCCAAGGCAATTTACAGGCAACCAGTTCCAGGCAATCTCCAAGAAGAAGAGGTTTTCATGTTTCAGTTTTCACCTAATTTTCTTGAGGATTTTAAGACATTGCCTTGAACTAACACTCTAGGTTCTAGGTCTTTAAATCTCAATCAAGAATGTGGTTTTATAGATGATATTTTTAATTTAATACACACTGTTTGAAGAATGAATTATTTTTTTGGTAACAACCATGTGTTTCAAGTCTTTTGGGATAGAGACATAGTAGAGATCTTCTCAGAACCAACATGTCTCATCAAAAGAGATTTAATTCACATAGTGGTTACCCATAAACCTACTCAGCTCAAACTTCCTACATCATGCAAAGTTTCAAATCTTACTTCAGTATATTTATGATGTTGACTTCTTAGTTTCTGAGCGGTTTGCTGAAATGAGAGATCTTATGATGCTACGTCGAACGAAAGCCTTGATAAGTCACCAACTTCCAAAGAAAGGTAAACATATAAACCATTTCCACTTAAAAAAAGACTTGCATTCAATAAAGTCATGATAATAGTCTGAAAAGTTACAAGTGTATCTGCCATAATATGGGCAACAATTTCAGAAAATGTATGGATTACATCCTGAGGATTTGTTTCAACATTAGTACACAACACAGATATTGAGTCAACTTTAATACAATTTCCCAGTTGAACATTTGATAATATGTGGCTGGGTTTGGTTTTTTGTGTGGCTCATTTTTAGTGCAGATTGATTTGCTGACAATGTAAGATGTTACCTACTTTGAGTTAGTTACAAAATTATTGCATTTCATAGTTTTATCTTTTTTTAAGTATGTAAGAAAAATAATGCATGTAACTTTGAAGGGGAACAGATGATTTCATCATCTTCTATAGTGCCATAAAAAATAGAAAAATATTTTATAACGTTTTACTTGATCATTGGTTTCAAAATATGACCAGCTTCTTCCAACTTCTGTGCAGGCTACATTACAACCATAAAACAAAGCTGAAGCAAGAAATGCTTAGGTTGATCCTAAGAGCAATGTACTGTAGTCCTTAAACCTGCAGGGATCTAGGCAGGCCCTGGACCCCACGTCTTTATGATTTCACCCTTTGCAAGTCCAGCCAATTTCTGGTCATCTGCCTTCCACTTCAAGTCAAGTATTTTTGTAACCCTCACTTTCTAGTATTTAGGTTGATCCTAAAAGCAATGTACTGTAGTCCTTTAACCTCTATGGATCTTGGCAGGCCCTGGACCCCACATCTTTATGACTTCATCCTTTGCAAGTCCAGCCAACTCCTGGGCATCTGCCTGCTTCTTCAAGTCAAGTATTTTTGTAACCCTCGCTTGCTAGTATTTAGGTTGATCCTAAGAGCAATGCACTGTTGTCCTTAAACCTGCAGGGATCTAGGCAGGCCCTGGACCCCACGTCTTTATGATTTCACCCTTTGCAAGTCCAGCCAATTCCTGGTCATCTGCCTTCCACTTCAAGTCAAGTATTTTTGTAACCCTCACTTTCTAGTATTTAGGTTGATCCTAAGAGCAATGTACTGTAGTCCTTTAACCTCTATGGATCTTGGCAGGCCCTGGACCCCACATCTTTATGACTTCATCCTTTGCAAGTCCAGCCAACTCCTGGGCATCTGCCTGCTTCTTCAAGTCAAGTATTTTTGTAACCCTCGCTTGCTAGTATTTAGGTTGATCCTAAGAGCAATGCACTGTTGTCCTTAAACCTGCAGGGATCTAGGCAGGCCCTGGACCCCACGTCTTTATGATTTCACCCTTTGCAAGTCCAGCCAATTCCTGGTCATCTGCCTTCCACTTCAAGTCAAGTATTTTTGTAACCCTCACTTTCTAGTATTTAGGTTGATCCTAAGAGCAATGTACTGTAGTCCTTTAACCTCTATGGATCTTGGCAGGCCCTGGACCCCACATCTTTATGACTTCATCCTTTGCAAGTCCAGCCAACTCCTGGGCATCTGCCTGCTTCTTCAAGTCAAGTATTTTTGTAACCCTCGCTTGCTAGTATTTAGGTTGATCCTAAGAGCAATGCACTGTTGTCCTTAAACCTGCAGGGATCTAGGCAGGCCCTGGACCCCACGTCTTTATGATTTCACCCTTTGCAAGTCCAGCCAATTCCTGGTCATCTGCCTTCCACTTCAAGTCAAGTATTTTTGTAACCCTCGCTTGCTAGTATTTAGGTTGATCCTAAGAGCAATGCACTGTAGTCCTTAAACCTGCAGGGATCTAGGCAGGCCCTGGACCCCACGTCTTTATGATTTCTCCCTTTGCAAGTCCAGCCAATTCCTGGTCATCTGCCTTCCACTTCAAGTCAAGTATTTTTGTAACCCTCGCTTGCTAGTATTTAGGTTGATCCTAAGAGCAATGTACTGTAGTCCTTTAACCTCTATGGATCTTGGCAGGCCCTGGACCCCACATCTTTATGATTTCTCCCTTTGCAAGTCCAGCCAACTCCTGGGCATCTGCCTGCTTCTTCAAGTCAAGTATTTTTGTAACCCTCGCTTGCTAGTATTTTCATCCATTTTTTCAGCCGGGAAATTGCATGTCATTTGTTGAATAAAAACTGAGGGTTATATGTTATGTTGATGATTCAACTTGTTGTTATTTCTTTTTGTTGATAGATGAGAAAGTAGTATTTTGCAAGTTATCTGAGCTTCAGTTGAGTGTGTACAAGGCGCTGCTAGAATCTGATGATATGCAGTTAATACTCAAACAGAGAGATATATGTGATTGTGGCAGTCGTTTAATACGCGTCAAATGCTGCTATAGGGTAAGGTGCTTTTATATTATTCATTATTCATTATCCAAAAAGTGAAAGCGGAATACAGAACAATAATAAATAATGAATGTTTATGAGTGCAATGGTGAGAATATTATTATGTGTTGAAATATGGAATGTTCCATTCAACGACGCGAAGCTGAGTTGAATGGAACATTTTTTAATAGTTTTTTTATGTGTTTAATATTTTATGTACAGCGCTTTGTGAGTTTTCTTAATGTAAGGCGCTATATAAGTTTTAAGTATTATTAGTATTATTATTATTCCAATTTTCATTGGACGATTGCAAAACATTCATTATTTGTTTCATATAACATCCAAGTACGGATGTCGTTTGATCGGAGGATAAAACTATAATAAACAAACTGTCCAAGATTGTATTGTGGCATCCACTACAAGGGCGTTTTGGACTGCTATGTCTAACGCATAGTGTGGTCTATCTAGCAATAGTTAAAAAAGGATGGGACGAAAATACACTGTAAATAGTACCAAAATGCATTGCTTATGACATTCACTGTAGGCCATGTAATGGTTTGATTAATGAATGCTACGTGACCTACATAGTGCCAAGGACAGTGAAAAGGACAGAATTTATGGAATCTGCTCCTGGAAACGGAAAACAGGCTTTGAATCGTAAGGGGAAAAAAAATATTGACAAAAACAGTGGATTTTTTTTTTTTTTAACCCAAAGCAAATGAAAATAAATTCAATGAACAAATACAAGCAAAAAAAGAACATATTCTGTATAAAACTTTCTTTTTACCAGAATACATCAGAAATCAAAAGTACGAGACTGTACTGAATGTGAATGAACAAAGCTGGCCTGCACCGTTATTTTCTGTCAGCAGATGGTGACAAAACCATCACATTCACGGCACGTTCCAGGTTTTTTCCTCTTTTTAATCAAAAACCATATTTAAAACAGCTGCCAGATACAGAAACTCATACATTGCTTATTCACTCATAAAGGTCTAATAGACTACTGTAAACTATCCAGATTTTGTCGCTAAGTGAAAACAAAATAGCGGATGACCCTTTTTCTCTCAGGAGTACTGCTAGATGATGCGCGTGATGCGCGTGATGCGCAACGGATACTGTAAAATGATCGCAGTGATCAGTGCAGTTTAAAAAAATTGCCAGCTCCGAAAACTGAATTGGCCATCGATTTGGGGCTAAACTGGAATTCATGATTTTTGAAAATAGAATTTGCGCTTTGCCGAAATGGAAAATCATTGGCACTACCTACAATCCTTTAAAACTCTTGTGTCAACAACAAGGTGATAAATTTCAGCAGTTACTACAAAATATGGCCATAACGTTTTTTTCAACGGGCCAAAAAAACCAAGATTTCATGTAATTCTCACCCCTGGTATACCTCACAAGCCTGTAGATTTTCATTGGCCAGACCCTAACCACTGTAGAGTAAGGAGTGTTGAAAGACAGCAGCCACCTGTCTCCGTACAGTAATTGATTGACCCCTGTGCTAAGGATCCTTGGCACAGGACGGTATGCACTTTGTGAAAACAACTTGCCCCGCACACTGATTGTAAATAGCACAAGTGTAAGTCTTTACTTGCACTTCAATTCACCCCATGGTCATTTTAATAGCTTTGGGCTTGCAGGGGAAGGTTATTGACCTAAAAGACAGAGTGCTGAAAAAATCAGCTTGTGGTTAAAGGGCGTAAATTTTTCAAAGGGGCGGTGCCTAGGGTTTTAATGGGTGTTATATATTAAAGCGCTACACTTTTCACATGCACATATTTATCCTCCAGCAAACTTTCAACAAAGAAAAAATTCACTCAAAATAGACATTCATTTAAGTTTTCAACTTTGTTTGGATATTTTGATGATGGAGATTTTATAAAAATCAACATTTTCAAATGACGGAAAACAAAATAAATTTTAAAAGGGTTGAGTGTGAAGTTAGTCTCTGGGGCTGCTGTGTTAACAAACAAGGACAGTTCAGTTCTTGATTTACAACTGTGAAACATACTTTAGTAAGTGCTCCCATGTGCATATTTTGCTCAATATGCAGGATGCAGTGTTAGATTTCATTGTAGTACATACACTATAGCCTACATGTTGGTATAAATACCACATCTGCGATGAGAAATAAGGATTCAAAGTTGCTAGAGGACGATATTAATTCTAAGTGAATTTTTGAATTAATGTACAGTACAGTCTAAAAATGGAGCAAAAAGTAAATGAACTATAATGTATTACAGTGTGTTAGTTAGTATTGGCGAAAAGTTTATGGTACAACACAGCAGAACAAGAAGGCACATAATACACGTAGCTTAGGTCTATTATGAGTGAATAGTCTTGTAGGGTTTTTACGTTAGTTCTTTGTTAGGGAATTAGTTTTGTAAAAAGAGGCTTTGTAACTACCTAAGCAGACATTGTTGAAGATGTGGTTCAAAGGCATTGATGTTGTAATGGAGTTGTTGAAGATGTGTTTTACAGGCATATTGGTCCTCATCAGATCTGTTGATTTCCTCTTGTTTGTAACATAACTGAAAAACTACAAATCTTTATGCTTAGAAGTTGCATGTCTTGTCTTACATCAAAGGCTGTACAAATTTCTGTCATGTTTGAAGAAATTTAAATCACTTTCATCCAACTACCGAGTGATAGACAATCTATTTCTTGCGGTGTGCCATTATATGCACACTAGTCATTTCTGAGTTGTCTCTTATTATTGTGATTGATTCTCCTATTAGGAAATAGTGTTGCTAGGAATACAAACAAGTCGTAGAATGTGTATTGGTGTCATTTAACTGAATTCCTAATCATTCTAATTTTTTACCAATACTTTAATGTTACAGTACAATCCTGATGGAGAGAAAGTTAAATCCTTAACTATGACATTCATGAGTCTACTAATCAAGGTAGCCAATCACATCGCTTTACTCACACCAGATGTCAACATGTCCAACAAACAACGACAAAGGGCTCAGAAGTATTGTGACATTGCATTTGCTCACCATCCGCAGTTTGTAACATTGAGTAGAGAAGCAAGATTCTGCACTTTATCTGATCCTTCCTACTGTGGTAAGATGCAGGTAAGTCAACTACTTCTGTTGCTAGTCTATACATGGAAACTACATGTTCATGATGCTGAGCATCTAAATGAGGTCACATAAATGGACAGCTTTCAGAGCAATTAACTTGAGTGATGTTGACTCACAATATGTAGCAATTGTCTGCAAGTAGAGTGTAGAACTACCTACCTGGGTTAGGAATCTTTGGAAATTGCAGAGAATGTGAAGCATTTTGGGGACATTAGGTTGCAGCAGACTTAACCAGGTATATCCATTGTTGTTGCATATGTGCACATAATTATAAGAACCAAATGTGGTTATTTGTTGACAGATCTTAGAGAAGCTTCTTGAAGTATTCAAGCAAGAAGGAAGCAAGGTTCTACTCTTCTCTTATTATACACAACTGTTGAACATCATTGAGATGTTCTTAAAGACAACAGATTATGAATACAGAAGACTTGATGGCAAAACAGCAATGTACGACAGACAGAGATATGTCCATGAGTTTAATACAGATGCTAACATATTCCTGTTCCTCATCTCAACCAAGTAAGTACACAACTAGATCAGTTTTTGTGTTTACCTTTGAAAAATAACATGCATTGCTTTACAGAAAGTGTCATCGTTTGGTTTTGTCAGCGTAATGCTGACTTATAGGTGAAATTATCAAGAAAGATACAACAAAAGTCACCTGTGAAAGTTTCAGTTGAATACAGTGTCTATTTGTTGAGAAAACAGCATCAAACTGTCACGGTATTTTCATCATGAATGTTGAATCCAAGTTTAGTGATATGAAAAAGCACAGTGGTTTTCATTCACAATTGGTACCAACCGCACTTCAGCCAGTGTGTAATCCAATACGGGAGGTCACATCCAGTTCGCGAGAGCTATTAATAATAAATTTCAGAAAGTCTCGTACAGGCGATCTTTGGAGATTCAAATTTGTTGACTTACTTTTATTGACTTCTAATCAATGGGGGTGCTTCAGACAAAGTCATTTTAAAGGATGCTTTCTACCATTACCATCTTTATAACAAGTAGGTGTTTGGATGAAAAATTACCTAATTTCTCATTGGGGTCATTACCAAAGTATGACCCTACCTTTAACCAGGCCAGGGATTTCCAAAAAGATTTTAGTAAACCCATGGTATTAATTTTTAGAGCATTTGTACCCAAATACTGTTTGGAGAATACCATTGTCAAATTGAAACCATGACCTTGACTAAATCAATTAAAGACAAGAAACATTCTCATAAAATGCATCGGGATTTAATTTTCTGTTTTCAGAAAACTTGAATGAAGGCCCTCTTTTTTTACCATGATTCAGCCAGTTGATAATCGACAATGGCATGCTGAGAACAATGGGAAACAATCATGGCAACCTTTCAATCTTGTAATACCGATTTGTCAGACAAAAGGATGAAGGTCTGGAATCGGGACACTGTAGACCGGCCTCTGGTCTCCTTTAATCGGCCTCCATGCCTGTATTGTGTCAACACTGCATCAGTCGTTAAGTTTTTCAGTTATGAAACATATGAAACTGAAGAACAAAATCATTTAAGAGTGGGTCCGCATAAATACTTCATATTTTTGATGCAGTATTGCCTAAAAAGAATACAATCCCCCAAATTTTTCTCACCAGATATGGAAAGACCGATCTTGGCTGTACTCAAATCCAAAAGGAAAATATTCTGAGACCCCTGGCAAGTTGACTTTTTGAGAGACAAAAAAAGTTCTGAAAACATGCTTGTAGGCATGTTCTAAAAATAGCATAAGGGTGACATTTAAAAGATTTAAAAAAAATTTGAAGTAAGGGCAAGGGTGATACTTTGTAATGATATAATTGGTTTTGTTACATAATTTTGCATTTTGGCTTGGTGGCATTTTAAAAATAACCTAAAAAACAGTTTTTCAGACCCCCAAAATGCCCAAAACACGAAATAGACCACTACCATGGCAACAGGCCTTTTGGAAAATTTGTAAATATTTTTTTGTTACTTGCTCACATAGTCCTTTCATTTAAAAAAAAAAAAAATTTTGGCCGAGGACAAAAATATGAAGTATTTACGCGGACCCACTCTTAAATTCTGAAAGTGAAGAGTCCCTCTGTGTGATGATAACATCATTGAATTAAGCTTTTATGCAAGCTAAGAGTCCCAAAAAGAACGGGTTGGAAGTCAGATTTTCTTTCAGGCATATGAAGTTATGGTTGACGGGCTGATTGCCAAAATGATAACATTGATGATGTAAACTATTGCACTTTGGATTTAACAATCAGACAGTTATATCTTGCCGAAGAAAAATTGATTCAAATCCAGCTTCAATTTGGGGAATCAGGAGTTTTTTTAATGTTACATTCTAATCTGAAAGACCAATAACATTTTTTATTGCAGAGCTGGTGGCCTTGGTCTTAATCTCACAGGTGCAAATGTAGTCATCATCTTTGATCCAAACTGGAATCCGACCTATGACCTCCAGGCTCAGGATAGAGCATATCGTATTGGTCAGCATCGTGATGTCAGAGTATATAGACTTATATCTACTGGATCTATTGAAGAGAATATGTATCTGAGGCAGATCTATAAACAGGTGACTAGTAACTACATTCACTTATTTACATGTACATGACAGGTTGTTGTGACCACATTCAGGTTGGCTTAGGGATTTCTTCCTTGCCTGTCACCTCTCTGGAGCCTGAATCAAGTCTTGCTTTGAATCCCATTTCAGACCGGAGCCTTGCATGTGGATATTGTTTCTAGTCCTTACCTGATTGCATGGGTTTAACTTATTTGGGGTTTTCTCACTCATAAAATTAGATGTCTTCAACAACATTTTTGCACTGGTATCTTCATCAGGCCTACGGGTTACAGTGCAAAGTACTTTTGATGGTTCCTTGATTTCATTACCAAAAAGATATATATAACATATGGTTTGTGTTTCTTGTGGCTATTTTTATGATTTCTTTATCATCTTACTTTGCATTGGTTATGATTAGATTATTAGATTATTTTTCATTTGAGCACACAACTCACTGTGTGGGGAATGGCCATTTACAATGATTTATCTCTCAAAAATTTGAGCTGCAATTTAGCAGTACACCATCTACAATTGGACCTTGGGGAGTTTGTAAAACAAAGATGGTTGACACCTGAACTTTAGATGAAGTTGTGGTTTTTGTGTGGGTTTTTTCCCCTGCCTTGTCATTTTGTAAGTTTTTTAGTACCCAGGTTTATAAATTTCAAAAGTTTTTACATGTACTTGAGTTATTAAGTTGGAAAAAGATTTGAATGATAATAACCAAAATACAGTTATTAAAAAACTAACAAAGAAAGCAAAGTGAAATGTTACTGTTATGACAAAGAAATTAAAAGTTTTTGTTTGTTTTTGTCATTACAGCAATTGGCCAGTGCTGCAGTGACATCAGCGAATCCGATGAGGTATTTTACTGCAGTAGCTGGTGATAAAAAACAGCAAGGGGAACTCTTTGGACTACAAAATATGTTTGCATTCAGGGCAGATACATCCTGTTTAACAAAAGATCTTATACAGGTTAGAGAAAACTACCAGTCATTACAAAAGTATAAATATAACAAAAACAGTTTTCTTGACACAAAAAGAGGACATGTGTGGACTGAGAAATATTGTATATGTAGTTTCAATTGTAACCTCTCAGTGTTTATTAGTATTATAAAATAAAAGTGTGCGGACCCGGTCTTCATTACAGCAGCCAGGTTAGTGGCTGGCCGCTGTGGATTGAGTCAAAGGCAAGGTCCAGTAACAGCAGCCAACCACCAACCAAGGTCATTACCATGCATTGAAAACTGACATTTGTTACAAATTTGAGAATTTGTAACTTGTTGGTGACTTTTGTTCAGAATTTGTGTATTCATGTTCAAGGGCCATATCTTCCGAATGTTCAGTTTAGGCCTGTTAGTTAATCTTTTTGCCATGATTAAATATTAATGCATAAGATCCAGACTATGCAATCTGGAAATTAGTAATACCTTGTATAGAAACACTGTGGTTGTTGGTTGGCTTTATGCCTAGCATTATCTAGATATATATGTGCTTACCAGGTTTATACATATGCGTAGTATACATTTGCATGTGGTACCAACAACTCTTGTGCATTTTGAAATTACAGCGCCATGTTAAGACTGAGGTAGGACTAACCATGGCTAAGTACATTCCTCCTACTCCTACAACACAAGATACCAACAAGGTGTGTATGAGAATTGTAGAGCTATCAAGTTACTGCAACACTGCTCTTGTCATTATAGACCCTTTTCAGATGATGTCACCGTTTTATCACTTGGCATGCTGGAGTACTTACACACAAACGTCACACACACAGGTTACTAGAACTGCATGAACAAGTCCTACAAAATAAAACACTGGATGGCACTATGCGTACCTACCCAACATGTGCATTGTGTGCTAGCATGGCAGACCTCCTGCGTTGCTATAGAAATGTGACATCAATAACAAGGGTCTATTGGACTTGAGTGATTACACTCCAGAATATAAGAGGTTACTGTATAAATGTCAATCTGTCATGTAGCATTCAATACTTATTGAATAGAATTATACCAGGCAAAAATTGTCTCCCAGCCCCATTGCTAGATTTGTATGTGTTTTTACTGATTTGATGCCATGGATGGCTGTTTGATGTTTACAATTTAAGTTCCTTGATTATTAATGTTGTTTAATTTCTTCCACTCTGTGTTAGCAGTCACAAACCTCCAGTAAGGATGAAGCAGTAGACAGTGATGAAGGAGATAGTGATAACTATCATAGGGACCAAGACATAACTACACCTGATATGAATATTTGTGATGATCATGGTGTAGCATCACACATCATGAGCAATAGTGAGTCTAGTACTAATGATGATGATGATGATGATGATGATTATGATGATGACAGACATAGAAATAACTCATTATTAGCCAAGAGAGGACCTAATACTACTCAATCAAAAAGAAAAACAACTACTAAGTCATGCTATCATGGAGGTAATAAGGCCAGAAAACCTACACCTCAAACAAAACTAAACCAAGAATGGATGACATCTGAATCTAGTTCAGAAGAAGATATTATCAGGGATCATCGGAGCAGAGCAAAAAGCAAAGCCATCCTTCATAAAGATGGAACTGTTGAGCGACGTGTTAAAGGTCAAATACAGAATAACAATGAGTCAAAGCAAGACATCTCGGCTATGAAGCATGATAGAAGGTCAAAGGGCACCAAAACTCATGGAAGAAATCTATCGTCAGTTACACTGAGAAAAGGAGACGCAGTTAATAATATTTTCAGTGAGTATTTTGTATTTTTGCTAACTATTATATGCCCCACAATGCTGACTTATATAGTTGATGGTTTATACTTTGTAGTTTTTTTTCCCCTTGAATCCATTCAAATACAATTCTTAATAATATACTATACAAGTGCACTGACAAACAATTATTTTCTACATGTAACTATCCATGGATTTGATGCAATGCCTGCTTATGGGACGAGTAAATTGAATCCGCAGGCATTCAGTCCCCCTGACAAGTGACCCCTCCCCTCTGCAAGTAACTCTCTTAAATTGTCTCAATCAATGTCTATCAGACAAGGCAGTTGGGAAACCAATGTACATTTTACCATTGTGATACAACAACGACTTCATGATTAATTGTGTTTTAATGGTGCTTGACTGACATTTGACTTATTATTTGGATCGTTTCAGAGGAATGTGGAGTTGATTTCATTCATTCTAATCTCAAGATAGTTGGTGGTAGTCGTGTAGAGGATCATGTATCTAAAATTGCTGTTAGAGATGTGTATGAGTTATGTCGAAACTCACAACAACCTGCTAATTACAATGTACCTACATTACAAGAGGTAAGTAGTTGTACACAGTAAATAGCAATCTGGAAAACATATATCGGTTTCACTTTCAAATGAAGCTTAATCTAACGTTAGTGTATTTTGATTTTTTATTGCATTGATTGTACTAGAGTGGGACAAAGCTTTCTGCATAATGGCTCACTATGAACCCCTTGCATATAATGTCACAAGCTCATTTAGTGCCCTCACTGAGTTCAAAGGTTATTAGTGCCCTCACTGAGGTCAAAGGTAGACCTATGATTTGCTGAGAGTTGTCCGTTGAGCGTACACACGTGCATGTTAACAAAGACAAATTGACCAGAACAGGATTTGAACCTGCGACCTCTGGATTAACGTGCCTTCGCACTACCAACTGAGTTATCTAGCCGTAATGTTGGCTGTCTCCCTATGAAGTAAATATCTTTTTTCGTGGTGCCAGTCAGTTCCAAGTTGTATGTACAACTTGGAACTGCCATATAACCAGGGATCAAACCTAAGTTTACAATACAACCTGGGAAGCAGCAGTACAGGGATCACCTTAAAGTGATGCAACTTTTATTTCAAATATCAAATAATAAACCATAAGGGAAACTTAACTGACTGGGTACAAATTATTCAATTTTTGGGTGAACAAAGAAAAATTGACTAGAACAGGATTTATTGAGTACCTTTAAGAACTTTGATAAATGTTTATCTTCACTATGGAAAACGCTATCGGTTGATGTTGCAAGTGCAGACTTTGTCTGAAATTAGTTTTTACAATTGTGATTTCATACACCTTTTAAGGAATCAATAGTATTGACCAACATTGTGTGAATACAGGTGACTAAACCAAGTCGATTCTTTACTCATCTTCTGTTGGATTTCTTGTTTCCTTTGACAGTCAACACCACAGACCTCTTCCCAAGAGAGTAACCCCTCCAGCCAATCAAATAGAGCATTACATGAATCCTTGCTTGGCCAATCACAGCAAGCCTGTCATAAAATGAATGGAACAACAGTCCTGTTTGGTCAGACACCCAGAGGAATCAGGAGGTATGATTATAAACCATTAACCATTAATTCACATAAGTTAACCATAAATTCACACAAGTATGTTTCCAACATGAGCCGTTGACGTGAACAAGTGCAACCCTTTTTATTGCTCATTTTGTCATATCATTGTTGTGATAAAATCTGACAAACCATTCATGCATTGATGATAAATTTTTAAGCATTTTTCTTTTGCCTAAAAAGTGAAAGTACCCAGACTGAAAAAGAGTTAAAACACTTGAAGTCCTTACTGTAGAATAACACAATTTTTTTGTAATTCTTGCATCTGAAATTTTCAATGCACATATATTGATAGCTTATCACTGTCTGATTTTAAAGGGAATTTAGCCAATAACCTTTGACTTTGAAAAGATGCCAAAATGTTCATGCGTCTTGAGTGTCAAAATTGGCAGTTACCGGCTTGATAAGATTTCCATGATTAGTATAAAAATGCTCTTTTAAGTGTACAGATGTTTATGGGTAAGGGTAACAACAGGTTTTGTTGTGTTTCAGAAATCCTACAACCTTGTGTTTTAGCTGTGACTCGGTAGTAAAGTAGTGATGTACAAAATAATGTTACATTTTCAGATATCATTGATCAGTGTTTTTAACACACATTTCCTAGCATTGTAATTTTTGATCTGTTCAGCTAATTAAGGTGGTTCAAATTAAAACACAATATGTGTTTGTTTATAATACTTAAGTGTCGTGAAATTGTTACAGTCAACTGTCATTAGTACGAGGTATGTCGGAGTGTCCCCTTTTCACTTGTATAATCAGAACCTCGTCATATGTGCAGCGCAGTGATATTGATACACTTAGTGCATGCACAGTGCATCGCTATCTACATGGAAGAGTTTGGTTTCTTGAAAAGATGTTATACGTACATAATGTACATGTACATACACATTAATATCAATGATAAAAGCGTTTTTATTGAATTTTTTTATTTAAATAATTTATAATAAAATCATAGCAAAGAAACATCAAACTTTGTTGCAAATTAATATTGTGTGGCGGTCGCATGCTGAATGCTCGTTTTCATTGGTAACTATCCTAATGTGCCAGTTAAGTAGCTTTTCAAGTGTGGGCTACCAGCGAAATGATTCTGGTGTTACAATAGTATGTAATACAACTTACAGGGTAACTCATGTTTCTTTTCTTTTGAAAAAAAAATCACGATTGAAAAAAAGAATGTGTGTTTGGCTTTAATTTTTTAATATTTTTTTGGGATAACACATTTAATTTCACAAAACATTATTTGAAAAAAAAAAAAAAATATATATATATATAAAAATACGGAAAAAGCATCCTCCAAAAAATATTAAAAGACACTCTTACATGCTCTATTAAAAAAAAGATTAATTAATATTTGTAAGAAAGGCAACTATTTTTTTAGAAAATGGACTAGACAGTATATGATGTTAATCTTTCTTTTTGAAATGATTGAAATAAAGACAATTTTGAAATGTTCTTTTAATATTTTTCTTTACAAAACGTGATGGACAGTGTATAATAAAGCCGGTTGGGTTTTCTTCTACTTCTGTAGAGGGTCTTTTTTACAATCGTTGGAGGCGGCTTATTGTTTGAAGTGCAGCTGTCCGGAATTGCCATTTTATAATTCCCAAACCCCTCAATAGTTTGTTGCTTTCTGGGTGGTTTTGAACCATGCTCCCAACTCAAGCCCTCTATTGTCTGCTTAGATTAACAACGTGGTGGCCGCCTATTGTCAATTGAATAGACTGGTACCATTGCTAGTGTCAATTAGCACCTGCATTGGTCAACAGATCCCAGGCTTATACAAGGATGTAAGTCTATTTTTTACAACCCTTTATGAAGGTAATTGTTGTTGTACAACAATTTATCTTTTCCAGATCTCGCTCAAAAATTAAAAAAACATTACATTTGCTCGTTTCATGGCCGTAAAAAGACCTTGTATGATCCATCAGTTCGGGAAGGTGAAAAACCTTGTATAAACTAGTGTCTCGTTTCTTTCATACTTGTATTAACGAGAGTTGACTGTATTCCATAAGTAAAATGTGCCTTTCTTGCCTTTATCACTCTTTCTTACTTTCTTCTCGAGATGATATCAACTTTGTTATTTTGTGTTCATACAGATGTCATTTTGAAGCAATGGCTAAGACACTGAAATACTCATCTAGTATCGACTTTGCCAACTATATCTTGTCTTTATCATCAGAACAATTCTCATCGTTATTGAAGGACTTCTACAGCACAAAACATCCAGGCTTGGACCTAGAAGAACTCTATGATCCTCCCAAACAAGCAGACAATCAGGTCCAATCTCCTTCCAATTACAGGAAACCAACAGACAAAGCTAAACCACAAGCTGCAAAGAATCTCAGAAAGAAAAAGGTAACATCAAGTGGCAAGAAGGTCAAAGGATGTGAGTATGATAGTTGGAGTGAAGAGGACGACATTCAGCAGTACAAGAAAACCAAGAAACAATATGAGATGGTGTATGGAACAAAAGGAACTGAGACTAAAGTGCACATGGAGGACGATGTAAAAGCAGGACTCTCAACTGTACATAAAAAGTCAAGTAAAGCAATGAGTAGCAGAACGAAGCCATCTCAACATTCTGAAGATTGTGATGACTGGTTAGAGGTTGATGAATCTATGGAAGATAAAGTGAGTCAACCATTCGAGATAAATGATGGATATTCATGTGATGATCGATGTAGCAGCAGTCCCATTAGTAACAGTCCCTCACATATTCTGCATAAAGAAGAAAATTTATCATTTCTGGATGACATCTTTATCATAGATCAATCAAAGAAACCTCCCAAACCTCCTCCTAAGAACAAATCACCACGGGTACCAAAGAAGACAACTGTTCGTGTTATTAAAGGTACTTCATCAGACAGTGATATTGAGATGGAAGACCTAAGTGGCATTAAGTGTAATATATTAGAGTCATCTGGTTCTCTATGGAAACGTAACTCTAAGTTTACTACAAGACAATCCATGCTTGAGCAGGTAACTACAGAAGCCAGGCTAGAAAACAGACCAGTGTATGAGAAGTATGCTGCCTCGTTTGTACAGAATGAGAATTATCACAAGAGAGATTCAGTTAAAAGTCATCATGATATTAACATTGCAGAGACTCTAACTACAGACAGTGACTGTACAGAGGAAGAAGCTGCACCCAGTGTGTATTGTGTCCCTGAGACATTAACATGAATCTATTAGATTGAAGTAGCAGCCAATTCTTCCATGCTTGATAGTGAATTTTGTTTTATAACATTGATCAAAGTCTTTTTATTTCACATTCTTGTAATCAAACAACACTTAAAGTTTCTGTTGTTTAGATTGTTTAATGATTGATGCAACTCGTCCTTTGGCACTATGCATTGATATGTATATTGCTTCCAAGAAGATTGTGTTTCAACCAAAGACTTAATCTTTTCTGTTGAAAGTATTCCCATTCACAAGATACCTATAATGCCAACGTATTTGTTTTAACCCTGTAAATTTATTGTTTTTAACCAGTTTTACGCAAATCAAAAAATGTCTAATGGTACTTGTAATCTGAGGTTTTAACATCTAAATGGGTAATTATTTTGTAGGGTAATAAGTTGATCACGTGGTCATTACTTTTGAAGTTCTATACTCTAAACACGCTTAGAGATCTAGAAACAGAAGACTAATTCCCTGTCACCAAAAGTGTCCTGGGTGTTGTAACACACTGAACAGGACCTACAGCTTTACAATCGATTTGAAAGACTGGACCTGATATTAAGATCAAGCCCTATCATGCCCCAGACAAGCCACCAAATGACATAATAGAAAAGCAATAAAATAAAGAAGACAAGGCTACACTACGTGACAGTTGGCTTTTAATCATCTGATGATTGTAATGTAATCATAGTTTTTGTTGACAATTTGAGAGTATTTACCTTCATTGACCCGCATGTCATTATTTTTTAAAACCCTCGGAGCAGCTCCAAAAATCAACAACTTCGCTGGATCCAGGATGTTAAAATTTCGTCCACCCTGTCTTTAGGGTCAATAACCCACCCTGCAAACCCAAAGCCATTATAAATCACTGTGGGGGTGAATTGGAGTGCCAGACAAGACTTAGACTTGTGTTATTTAAGATCCACGTGCCGCACAAGCTGTTTACACATACCGCCCTGTGCCAAGGATCCTTAGCCACAAGGTCAATCAATTACTACACTGAGACAGGTGGCTGCTGTCTTTCAACACTCCTTACTCTGCAGTGGTTAGGGTCTGGCCAATGGGAGTCTACAGGCTTGTGGGGTATACCAGGGGTGAGGATTACATGGAATCTAGGCCTTTTTGGCCCATTGAAAAAAAAATTATTACCATATTTGATAAAAATTTGATTATATTTTACCTCTCCGCTGACGCGAGGGTTTTAATATTGACATTTTGGTAGTTCAATTTTACATCGCAAATCTTGTTTCCTACACCCCTTCGCACACTCTACTTTATTCTGCTTACTTCCTGTAAACTATTCCAGGGACATCATCAACATATTAGTGGAGTGTCGTGGCCGAGCGGTTAAGATCACCGGACTCAAGTTTTGAATCCCGGTCGCGACACTTATGTCCTTGAGCATTGAGCAAGTTACTTTTAAATTGCTTTGTCCTTCGGATGGGACATTAAGCTGTAGGTCCCGTGTACTAGGATGGGTAGTGCACGTAAAAGAACCCAGAACACTTATCGTGGAAGTGTAGGGGTTTACCCCGGTGTTTCTGGTTCACATAGCAAGCACCCATATATATACAGGTTTCCTCAGGCTTGAGAGCTACATTGATTAAGATCACTTATGAGGCATCCTTGGTTTCATTACCAGAAATATATAACAATATGGCGATTGTGCTTTTTCCGTCTGTGCACTTATAATTTCAAACACTTTACCTTTTTTATGCTGCTCCTCGGAATATGTACTTATCATATTTTAGTACTTTATTTGACTTGTTTACACTTCTTGAGGCTTGACGGTGGTATTGACTGAAATGAGTATGAACTAGAGATCGTCTGTGACAGTTTTTGCTCTAGCTTTTCACAACATTTTTGGCCCTCGAAACGAGCGTAGATAACAGATTCGATGATAACCATAATCCTTTTTAAGTTTTAGTGGTGAAAAAAAATTCCGGAAAGCTGGTTGCTCAGCAGTTTTTAGTTCCCAACTTGCACTGCTTTCCCGTTCAAACAAGTCAGATCAAACAACGTCCCTAAGCTAGGAATCCTACCCTAGCACTGGCATATCCTCTTGTCACCAGTGCAGCATCTTTTACATCAAGTTTCCCACACTCCGCTTTACAGTCCTTTATCTTGAGCATGTTTTTATCCTAAAATAATGTAAAGTGTATTATTTTTTTGATACAGTAATGTTCACACACTTCATTTATGTTTTTTTTTTTTGTGAAACAAGACTGCATAGTGCTGTTTCCACAGCATTGTTTATCGTGCAACGAACAATGAACGATGACGGGCAAGTTCAACGTTAGCTCAACGTGAGCTCAACGTATGCATGTTAAGTGTTGTAAATTGAGTTGTAAAAGTGACTGAAACCACAAGTTATTTATATACATGTAAATACATTTTTTTAAACCCTTAGTAGCTAGTTATTGAAGTTATTTTTTAATTTTTCACAATTTAAATATTTTTGAAAGTCTGGACCAAAGCTTCTTGTTCAATGAATGTACAAACCATGAATGTAAATTGTCTTCAGGCAAACGATGTATATAGCCAAACTGTTCTGTTTTATAGCCACGTAGAAGTATTAGCATCTGAAATCGTGATGTTGATACTGACTGCTCGATGGATAGCAGTAGGCGGATATTCACTCTCAGTGGGATCCTAACCCTTCCCATGTAAGCGCACTGCCCACTGAAAATAATTAAAAACAAATAATATGTGGTGTGTGGCCTCAGGTGAGAAGCTTGATGGGAAGGGCTTTACAAAAAATGAATAAGGGGTATCTGGGGTAGGGCGGGCTGCACTGGTTTTATAACAGTTATGTAAGAGTAACAAGAACAAATACGCCGATCCAGTAGGCCACTCCACCACGGCCAAGCAACGGCCAAGCAACGGCCAAGCAATTGCCACACGTGTCAGTATCACTGCATGGATGTACGTGCGAAGCCTGGCATCATGCATGGTACACACGCCAGTTTGGGGAAATTACTTTACTTAAAAATAAATTGACCAAGGCCAAACTCCCATGAGCTTTTAAAAACAAATCTTTAGTCAATCTTTATTTTGTTATTTTCTTTTTCAATAAAAAGTTGAGGTATAAAAGAAATCATGAAATTATATTGATCTGGAACAGTTTTAATTAATGCCTATGTAAAGAAATCTTTAATAAATCAAGGGATCTATAAATTAAATGACTGATGACTTCCATGGGATAGACATGACAGATATATTCTTTTTTTCTTTTTCTTTATAATCTGCAAATTATAAAACATTAAATACTAATAAATTTTAATTTAATAAATATATGTTTTCGTATATAAATAAATGTACAAACAGTTCTTACTGCAATCTATTTTAACAACAAAATTAGTTTTTTCTGTAATCATACAATTGTAAAACCAGTATCTCTATAGAAGAATATTTGCTATTTAGTTCATTTAATTTGACTGCATTTTTGGCTTTTCAAGACGCTTTAGTATTTAAGATGTTGACATAAATTATAATTGTTTTATTCACACAACATGTATGAGCCACCAGGGGAGGAGGCCATACGGAGCCTGAAATCCTTCAGTCAGCTCTACTCCTCTGGCATATCTTCTGAATGAAACCAAAGCAACCACAATGACGTCCATTGGACCAATCAAGATCGGATCTTCTGTCGCATATCATGTAAATTCATCTTTTTATTTTTATCAAAGACTATAACAAAGAAAAAATAAGCAAAAGTTTCAGTGGTGCATACAGGCAATGTTTTCAGGTGTAAAAACTGCATTTTACACAAAATATTTTTTTCCTAAGCATTAAATCCCTAGAAATGTCTTTCTGAAAGATGAAACTGAACTAAGGAATAACCAATTGCCTATGTTCATTGTTTTACAATGGGTTCTTTAACAAGGGTGTCTTAGAAGTTAGCATACCACTAACAAACCAAATTTTATTAATTTGATGCAGAAGGCTAACGAATTTTTCTTCCCACAATTTGATACCTCTTAATTCTAGTAATCGCTCTTTCAATATGAATCCTATGTGCACACCACTTGGTCTCATTTGTGAAGTTGATGAAGCACAAGGCCGAACGTTAAATTTTAGTCCTAACTTCTGCAGATGTTCATCCATTTTAAAACCTTTATCTGCCATAATTGCATCCCCATCTATGATTAAACCCTTATCTTTATACACACTTATCAAATCATAAAATCCACTGTCTTCACAAATTATATTATCTGATTTAGATCCAGAGAACAATTCGGATAGAAACTTAACAGATTCTCCCGAGTCTACAAGTGATTTTAATGTATTTGTAAATTTTGTACTGACTCTGGGATTTCAGTGATGATGGTCTTTCTATCCTGAGTTCTGTCCCATCTATGCTTGCCAAAGAGTTAAAATGCTATTTTCTGTACTCAGGTGTCATTTTACTTATCAGGACATCTCTATGAGACCAAAATGAAAGGTATCCTAGTTTTACGTACATGTATTTCACCCAACTAGTAAATATTGGTCCAATAGTCTGTGGACTAACAGCAGTCCTGAAGGCTACATCTTTTAAATGGAATCTATGTCTAAGTCTACAGATTGCTAAAAATAGCTGATCTTTCAGAGAGAATGTGTCAATTTCACGCCTCTTCTGAATATTCGATTGTTTTTGGGGTCGGGTATGAGGAAGCTAAACAAAGCCATGAACATAACATAACTATGACAGAACGGTGTAATACACAAACAGGTTCTTAATACTACTATAGTGTACTATCTGTGGGTCCAAACACCAGTTTGTGGTAGCCAGCAAGTTTTTCTTACAACTCACAAGGTTCCGTTTGAGTTGAACATTTTCCTCATGGCATGCAGTTAATTGTTTGGCAAGTGTTTCATTGTCGTCTTCCAGTTTCTTGAATCTGGCCTCAGCTGCTAGCATTTCTAGAGATGAGAACACTGAACAATAATGGAATGAAAATAAAACAAAATGAATTACTTTTCTGTGTTTTTTGTGTTTGACTTTTAATGCAGTTAAAAAGCTACAAAGAAGTCCCAAAACCCAGCAGTGTTTCACCCTGTATGGACACAACTTTTCCGAAGACATCTCCAGTGCATCTTGGGGAAGAGCATGCACACTGCAACACAATCAACCCAATCACACAAGATGATGCAGTACAACTAGAGCAAAAGACCAAGTTGCAAAGCAAGTGTCCACTTTGGTTTGAGGAACGGAAAAGCGCCTTACAGCATCAAAATGTGCCAAAGTGTGCAAGCGCAAGAAAGATTAACAAATTCCTAGATGATTTACTTTACCTCATGAAGTTGATGGTAAGAAGGGGGTACTGTACAGAAAAGCCTAATGTACATATGACTGTGGGTTAGTTGTGAACCCCAAATTCTTCTTCCTTGGGGCTAATCCTGATGGAAAAGTTTGTGATGGTTAAGATTGTGGTGTACTTGAGATAAAGTGTCCATAGGCCTACACAGCCAGAAATAACAGTGCAAGAGGCAGTTGACACTATCCCAAATTTCTGCCTCATATTTTTTCAGTCCAAAGGCAACTCATGGTCACAGGGCCACCATTTTGTGACTTTGTTGTGTATACCCCAAAAGATGTAACTAAGAATTCTCCTAGACATTGTTTAAAGGTTAGAGGGTCGGTCCCAAAAAGGGTAACCACTCCAACGGAAGTGACCTTTGACCTTTGATCTCTAAACTCCAAGGGAATAAAGTTAAACCTTTGCTTGACCTTTGGTGATGGTTTGGAGGTCAGAGGTCAAAGGTCACGATAGTGATGAATTTAGATGCGAACCAGACAAAGGGCTACCTTCTGGGCTAAATTTTGTTTTAATGTTTTTCTTTATTTTTGATGATGTCACAACTTTGGTTATGTCATAACTCTCGTACAAAGTACGAGGTTGGGACCTTACGGAAAGTTGTTGACCTCGAGGCCCTCTATCGATCAGTGCCACCCACCACCCCACGTGACCTTTTGTTGACCCCGCGTACGGGTTTGCCCCGTATGCTTTGTGTATTAGGACTCTATGCCTCAGCGCAATTATTCGAAGTACAAACTTTGTACACAATCCTATGGATAAAAACTGGACACCTCCAATTGGTCCGAAAATTGAGAAACGGTATGTCTGCACATGCACACTTTTTTTTCGTACCACTCATGACCCCATGTGACCATTGCACAGATGTTGCACAAAAACCAAACACCTCCAATCGGTCCGAAAATTGAGAAATGGTAATGTCCGCGCATGCGCAATTTTGTTGGTGACCATAAGAGAGTCCTCATGTCTTTGCAAAGATGTTGCCAAAAAAACCGGACACCTCCGATCGGTCCGAAAATTGAGAAATGGTATTCTACATTTAGCAATAAACAGTATTGAACCAGCTTGGTCAAGTTTCATACGTTGTTGAGAAAACACACTTTTGTCGTGATTTTTCTGCATGTTCATTTAAATCGAATTAATGGGAAACAGGGTGTCCGAATGTCACAGATAATTTCTCGCACATCGAAGTTGTTTCAAGCACAATGTAATTCTTTAGTCCTTGTCAATAGCCTATTTATAAAACAGAGGGCAGAAAGTTGAGGGAAATGCATATATGTTTTATTATTATTGCAAAAACCAACGCATGTAAATTGGACGTGCTCAGAATAAAAAAAAACCTAAAGCGCTTGCTCGATTTTCGCCGAAAGAATTGCGTTCAAATTTTGGCATACGAAGCTGTTTCAAATGTAGTATTAAAAGCTCGTATACTTGGTATTATAAGCTCTAAAGTTAAAAAATAAGTATTTGTACACATTTTATTAAAAGATCTACAACTACCGTGACACACATTTTGGATACTGTAACACAATTGCAAAAATTGCCCAAGGGTATTCTTTGGTTTTTGGTTGTGTGAAATGAAGCTTTTGTATTTATCAATTGATAATGCTTGATGTTTGCAAGTTGTGTGGCTGGCTAGATGCACCTTGCCAGCTGTGTGGCTTGCAAGTATAATGTAAGTGCTTTTTCAGTTGAAATTTCTGTTGGGGTTTTTGGCACTTTATTGTTATTATTATTGGTTTTAATCGTGTGTCATTGATATTAGCTTCAAAACCACATATACAATTTTTGAAATTTTTGAAATTTCTGACATCCAATGACACCGACCCAACAGCTCATGAGTGTTCACAAACAGCTTTATTTTGGATAAATAATCGAAAACCCACTGTCAGTGATAATCATTAATCCTCCAAATTATGTTTTTTATTATTTAACCAGACGTTTAGTAGAATATTTTTTCATTCAGATTTGTCTGTCATTAATTGTAATACACCGTTTGCGCGACCCGCGTCACGTGACCACTTTTGGGTATAAAATGTAAACACACACGAAATCCTCCATACGGAAGGGTGGTACGGTACACGATGATTAATACATTTTGTTTATTCGATCGAGGCTTTGAATAAGTCCACGTACAAAACAACAATACTACATATCCATGCAATGCGGCCTGCATAGTGATTTTGCGCGCCGATTCCCTGAATGCTGCTGTCTCATTGGCTGCTACCCAGATCGGTAGATGAGCCCTATTGGCCGTGCGTAAACCTGTGGAGAATTAACCAAGTCGGGTTTTGCGATCTGCAATTCACTGGATTGGTAATTAATTGACACTAGAGGGCGCGCGTTACAAGAAGCTCAGACTCGTTACTGACTCAATCACCACGAAACCCGACTTGAACCAAGTCTATGCCACGGCCTATCTCTTTACATGTATTTTGCCATCAGCTGTACGACGTTATACCAAATAATGGGTCATGGTGGTTAATCACAGATTCATATGTTGAGTAACGTTTGATCAACGTATTTTGTGTGATTTTACAAACCATAAATGTAAAGTGTGTGTTCTGCAAACGATATAGGAGTACTGTTGAAAATGGCTTCGTAGCAGTGTTTGCGCAAGGAGACGATTACAAATAAAAGTAGCATTATAGGCGGATATTCACTGAATCTGAGATCTGCCACCCTTCCCTCTGAAAGACCAAAACGAGCTTGGCTTCGATACCGGTCTTCTGGGAAGCGCTTTTAAACAAAAAATAAGGGGTAATTTGGGTATGGGGCGGGCTGCACTTTATTTATAAATTTTCTAAGAAAAGCCAAGAGGGCCGAGGTAAGAGTGGAGTTTGGTGGCCACGAGCCTACAGAAAAGCAGATCTCCAGCAGTATCTCAACTGCGGAGCTGGCAAGGCACTGCAAGAGGAGAATCCGTGGAGTTGAGGTGACCCGTCGCTTAATCCACAACCTACTGGAGGCAATGTGGGACCTCACTGACACCACAGAAGGGTACACAGACGGACTGTGAAATTTGAGTATGTCAAACAAACTCAAAAATTGGCCTATACAGTCAAAGAACGCTGATCTTAATCCATGTATTATTTGCACATCTCTTACAACAAAATGTTTTTTTCCAGGTTGCTTCATCGACAGAAGAGGGCTGACCGGGATTCCTTGCTCCAGGGGTGGATCTGGGAGAGCAAATTCAGCTGGCTAAGGAGCCCCTGGAGAAACCAAGGCAGCGCCCATCTGCACCCAAAGAACATGGCCACATAGCCATGTTCTTTGATGAACCAGACAATCGGGAGGGGGAGGTGCAGTTCCGGCAACGGAGCCGAAGAACAACGGCCGCTGCAACTGCCACCAGTGCGACCCCAGCCACAACTCCACAGCCAGAGATGCCATATCAATATGGTGGATGGCCTGATGCCCATGATGGTCAAATTTCATCTGTGCACAAACCCTATGGGCGTGTACAAACCCTATGGGAGCTACCCCGAAAATTACTAAGTACAAACTTTGTACATACCCTAAGGGGAATCCCTAAAACGGATGTAACCCTTGATCCCTAACCCCCAGCGGACCCAAGTTTGGACTCTTGACCCCACGTGACCTCTGACCCCAATGACCCCCTTGACCCCGTGACCCCTAACCCAAAGTCCCCTGACCCTCACCCCTTAACTGAACTGGGACGGCTCTTGGCGGTGGCGGCTGGTCATCTGGTTCTTCCTCCTCGTCTGTCTCTGGTTCGGGGAGGTTCTGCTCCGGCTCTTGATCAAGATCGTCTGGGTCCAGTTGTCGCAAAAGGAGGCTGACTCTCTCTTCGATGTCGTCCGGGACATTCCACTACAGGAAGAAGGGGTAGTCGGGCTGGTGAGGCTCTCTCTGTAGCAACAGGTTGTGGAGATGAAGCATCCGACAGATTGGTTGCATGTCGATGTCTGAAATGAGAAAGAATACAACATTATAAGTAACATTGAAAATGATTAACAAGTTAAAGAATTGACAAGATACCGAAGCCATACTTACGTAGCTCATCTCTATACTGTCTCCATCCAAACCATGGGTGCCACGTCTCCATCTTGCGGCGTCTCTGTTGTTCCCTACTGGTTACAAGCAAAAGTGCCGAGAGCACGTCGAGATGTTCCCTCTGGAAATTGGGATGCTCCTCCACCAAGTGCTTGTTGCACCTAAAGAACTCTACGGTGGCTTTGTCAGTGACGCCGACTGACGTGATTGACGGGCAGTGCATTACGGTTGTTCTGCATATCGCGATGGATTCCTTGGCAGCTGTGACTCTGCGTTGAAGTATGTCTTCTGTCACTGTGCAGAATCTGAATCCTCGGTTGAATTGGAACACTGGCGTCATCTGTGGCCATGCGGAAATGCTATACTTTCGCTTCAACTGTCGTAGAACCAGCATAGGCTCCATATCTGCCGTCTGCACCATCTTCTGGAACACAGCTGTGATAACTGAAGCATACATGGTCGCACTCTGCGAGCTACGGGGGTGCGTCATCATTTGAAGCCACTGTTGTTCCGAGATTGCAGAGGTCCGGTGCTCTCCCTGCTGGTGGTACTCACTTCGGAATATTTGTACGTTGAAGTGGTCCTGGCCATTCCAGGCTGATACAAGACGAAGCAGGAACTCTCCCCATGGCAGCCTGCGTCTGTCGTCATCAGCTAGGCAGCTGATACAGTTGGTTTCCAGGTTTTCGACGAACCATTGCAGGGGCTCCTTCTTGATCTTCATGTGACGAGCGGCTGCCTTGGCTGTCTGTTGTGACCCTGGCTCCATCATGTAGTGTCTGACATGGTCCATGTTCCAGTCGACCGGTTGAAGATCGTTGCTGGTTCCGATGGTGCCCCCCAGGGCCGCCTTAAGGGGGTGGTACATAAGTCGCTGTGTCCCTCCATCAATGAAGTAATCGATGTACGCCTTTGCAGCCAGTCGATTGGCGATGCAAACTTCGGGGTCATTCGCCACTTGTAGGGTTGTCAGGGCCTTCTGCAAGACGTCATTAACTCTCGGCCGGATGATGACCGCTGCACTTTCCACCAGAAAGTCTACGATGTTACTTGTCGAGAACTCTTCAACGTGTACTTGATCGGCTATCACCAACTCTATCCTGAGTGTGTGTGGGGTTGTAGCCAGAAACTGCAGGGCACCTCTCACTGCAGTACTCCACCTCTTGATGTCCTCCTGTAGACTTGAGTGTGATTGACTGGCGTTGGTAATGATTGCTGCCAGATCCGCGCATCATGCATATCGCAAAGTGGATGACAGACTCCATAATGAATGCTGGGCGAAGTTGAAGTAGAAGTGCTTCGTACGTAATCACTGGCATCTTCATTCCGAACACCTTGATAGCTACGTATGCGTAGTGGCCCTGGCGGTCTTCTTAGAGCTTTCCCTGCAGCCACTGGCCGAACTTCTCGGTTATGGCGCCGTTGATAGTGATGGTCTTCGCCGCTAACTCTTTGATTTTGGCCTCCACCGCGTCTGCGTCCGGCAAGAAGGAGAGGAAGACGTTGTCCGGGCCCATCTCGGCGGTGTCTGTCGCTATGTAGCTGAACAGCTTTCTGTTAAACTGGATCAGGGTCATCGATGTAACCACGTAGACACCTAGGCCGCACATCCGGCCCCAACGTATGAAGTTGGCATCATGGAAGCGCTGAGTCAGGCCGATGTCTCTGTGAGTACTGCACTGGGCTTTGTCGATGAAATACTTCTCCTGCACCATGTTGGAAGTCATCGTGAAATCTCCTAGGAGGATTATTCCGTCAACGTCTTCGTTGTGAAACGCTTCCATGGCGGATACTCAAAAGTTGATGTTCATAAACGATACACAAAGTGACTGTTCACACCGTAACTCTAACTTGAACTGGCTAAACTCTATGGTTGTACAGCGTATAGCGTATACAGCTATTGGCGGCACTTTCCTTTGATATATACGATTTGTCGTTACCGCTTCCTGTTCAATTTCCGTTCAAACATTTTCTGTAGATCTTGTTTCTGCGGTTAGGTTTGCGGTTAGGGTTAGAGGGAATTGTGAGATGGAAAATTGTCTACCGTCATGTTGGGACTTGCAAAGTTTTGAGCACGTTCTTTGCCCAAAATCTGGACACCTCCGATCGGTCTGATATTTGACCAAGGGTATGGGCATGCGCAAAGTTGTTGACCTCGAGGCCCTCTATCTATAGACCTTATGCACATGACGTCACCAACCCTTGGAAACGAAAGGGCGCCCTCACTCAGAGGTCAAACTACCACTAGTACTACAAGACAGCTGCACAACATAAACATCGCACAAAATGATTTAGAAAGAAGCAAAGCGAAGTATTGAACCATGGTTAACCTGTGTTGTGTTGTAAATTGCTACAACAGAAGTGACAAGGAGAAAGGAATTTCATTTTATTGTATTCCAAAAGTCTTGAGCAATGCGGGTAAACAATCATTTCAGCTTTCCACGCAGCGACGAGAAAGGTGGATAATGAACATCAAACGGGAGGGATGGATGCCAACTCTATCGTCCAGAGTTTGCTCAGCACATTTTGTTTGTGGTAAGCACCTCTTGAATGTAGTTAAAATTTAAAGCTCAAAATACAATAATTAGTAAAAGGCTTTAATCTACTAGTTTCATGATAGCCCATGTCTGCTAGGCGTTAGTCTTGTTCATCATGTTTCACACGTTCACAGTGTGTGACTGTAAATAAGGCAATGGAAATTCTGTGTGTAATATAGCTTTGTGGTGCTGTCAATGAAATGCTAAAACTATCCACTCAAAGTACAAAGTTAAGGTGGGAAGAGTGCAAAATTAACCAGCTGGGGCGAATCAGGGAATTTTGCAGGGTGGGGGGGGGGGATTAGGCTTTTTTCCCTCTATATCCGATAACAACCCCCTGTATGCAGTGTGTTATTTTTGTTATTATTTTTTTGGTGCCAGAGCGTGGGGAGGGGGGAGTCACACCCTGGACCATGGCCTCGCATGTGAATTGGGCTTTCAGTCCCGTTCCCCATTTGTTGTTTTTTCTCCCACATCTAAAACTGAAAATTTCTTCACGTAAATCCTATTAATAAATACCTTGGACAGTTTATACATTCTGATTGGTCAACATTGGGGTTGTATTAACATGCGATAATAAGACCGGCTCGGAAACTAGCTCATAAATGGCCCCATAACCAGCAACGTTGTGTACAACTAGTGATTGCGCTTCGCGCTGTATCCTAAGTTCATGCATCTTGGTTTCATTGGCACTTCGCGCACACACGCGTATGCGCTAAAAATGTATCAATCATTTCGATGTAGCAGCAGCGCCGTACAAACTTACATTTCCATATTTGGTGCTGTTTACATTCAGGACTTGGTAGAATGTGGTCCCTGAATTTGAGTAGAACAAATAGGCAGTTTTCGATAAAGCAAATTTTACAAATCTTGATCGCTTAACCGTTTTTTCATGAAAAGGTATTTATTTTGGGAATAATAGTGTGAGGATCCGGTCTTCACTGCGTGGTAATGACCTTGGTTGGTGGCTGGCTGCTGTTAACGGACCGAGCCGGAGGCGAGGTCCGTTAACAGCAGCAGCCACCAACCAAGGTCATTACCATGCAGTGAAGACCAGGTTCTCACACTGTTTTTCACTAATTCCACATATTCATCCTGTTATTGGCACTTGTACGCTGTTGGATAAGTTATGAAATAGAAAGATTTGCGCCTGGCTACATTTTGCCTTTTATAAACAATCTAGTTGTTTGATAATTTTGTTTTCAACCTTAGCCCTGGTTGGACTCCTGGTGTATACAGTGGAGGAGTCCAATCATAAATCTCACAATTGTTGTTGTTACATTGTAAAGTTAATACTCTAATTATTTTCCTTATATTGTTTCACTTTGTAGGGAAACCTGCCTATTTGCACAATATTGATCATTTTGACTGGGCACCGACACAGAAGATGGGCCATAGCAGTTTAGCTCTTGGCTCATCATTAGCAGCAGATCGCTACAGTAGAAGAATGCAAAGGAAAAGAAAGGCGAAGGATGTGGCAGCTGCTACAACCTTGATACAGCTCTCAGTCTCATCTACGCTAGAAGCCAATGCTAAAAAGCAGCCAGCAGTGCAGCATACAGAGCCTCCAGTTGTTGAATGCCAGACAAATATTTCTTCAAGTGACATTTCATCGCTTGAAGACAACATCAAGAAACTTCAGGAGGACAACATTGCCCTGAGGGAACAAGTTCATGAGCTACAAGAAAAATGTGAACAAACTGGTTTTTGTGAAAGTGACTTTGAAAAAGATGATTCCAAAGTGAAGTTCTATACTGGGCTACCATCTTGGAATATTTTTCTGCCACTTTTCATACTCATATCATCCTCACTACCAACTTGTCGTAAACTGTCAAAGTTTAGCCAACTTCTGATGTTCCTCATGAAAATTCGACTGAACCTGTTTGACGAAGATTTAGCGTATCGATTCGGTGTCCATCAATCTACCGTGTCAAGGAATTTTCACCGTGTACTTGATATACTTGCTGTAAAGACATCATCCCTCATTCATTGGCCAAGTCGGGAAGCGCTTAGAAAGAGTATGCCTTCATCATTTCGAAAATTTTTCAAGAAGTGTGCTGTAATAATTGACTGTACAGAAGTCTTCATTGAACGACCATCAGACTTGCTTGCTAGAGCTCAAGTGTGGAGCAATTATAAGCACCATTCAACTGTCAAGTTTTTGATAGGTATAACACCACAGGGTTCAATAAGCTTTTTGAGCAAGTGTTGGGGGGGACGGGTGTCTGATACAGAGATCACAGAAAATAGTAATTTATTAAATAAGTTGGTGCCAGGGGATATTGTTATAGCAGACAGGGGATTTTTTGTGGGAGATTACTGCGGGATGGCAATGGCCGAAGTAAAAACACCTCCTTTTACACGAGGAAAGAAACAGTTGGAGAAGGTTGAGGTAGACTGGAGCAGAGAATTGTCTTGCCTTAGGATACATGTTGAAAGAGTAATTGGAATGGTTAAACAAAAGTATACCCTTCTCCAAAATCGGATTCCTATTACTCTGCTAAATGGGCCCTCGCCTGATGCAACTATAAACAAAATAGTTCATGTTGCTTGTGCTCTAGTGAATCTATGTCCAAGTGTTGTTCCAAATGAGTAAATTTTTGTGTGCATGTTTATATGTTTAAGTTGCACAACTGATTGGGTTTGAGGTAGTGTGTACATTGTATGTCGCTGTAACTGCAGTTTGTGATACACTAAAATAGACGTCCCGGTACCGTTTGCAATTGGTATAGTATAATGCATTGGCGTGGCTTTCTTGTAAAAACTAAGGGGTCATTCCATGAAAATGGGACACGAGGGACACCGTTACATCGTTACTGCCTATTTAGCTTTTTTACCACTTCACTAGTCTACTTAGTCAGTCTTGCTTTACCTAGTATAAATTACACCAAACATGAATCATAAAAAGGTTTTACTTGGTTACTATGGTGTAAAATAAATGATTGCCTGCACTGATAAAACGGGGACACCATAGCTGTGACATATGGTGTCCCCGTTACATTGTGACATATATCCTTAATTTCCTCGGACATGTGTACTTCAGTACCCTTGTAAGAAGTTGAACATTGTAAATTTGTTTATTACTTCCATAATACCAAAAAATATGTGTTACAAGTATGGTGTACCCGTTACATCGTTACCATGATTATTTTAGAATATTAGAAAAAATATCAGGTAAGATGGTGTGGGGAGGCTTTGAAACTTTCTGAAATAGGCCTACTTTCAACACCCAAATAGAAGATGATGATTGATAAACATAAATTAGAATCAAAATTTTATACTTAAAAAAAATGATATTGAAAAATGACACACTTTGTGTCCCACCTTCATGGAATGACCCTAAGGCATATTGTGTGACGCGTTCTAACCCTGAAGACAGAATCTATGTATACATGGTATAGGGTGTTATAAAATACAGTAAGGCCAATTAAAAAAAGAATACCACTTGATCGCCCAGACATGCACACAGGTTTTTAAAGCTCTCTCCTTTTTTCCGTATTTTTATTTAATTTGTTTTAGTCTAACTTCCTGAATGGCAAACCTTTTACAATTGAAAAAAATATAAAAATCAACAAAAAGGCCAATACTTTTTTGTTTGTTAAAAAAAAATAATAATCTGGATGATCAACTGCTGTTTTGTGGCCTGAGAAACAACATACATGTACCTTCCAAGTTTGTAGCAAGGATTTCTGGACTGGGTTTTATATTATGATGAAAAGGCAAACAAGTCTTTCAAACATTAAACATTATACTTTCATAGAATTTGTGCTTTATTTAAATTAACTGTTATATTTATTTAACACATATAAATATCTATGTACAAATTAATATATTCACAATTTCATGCCATATTGAGATACACTATCTGTTTGAGATTACGGCTCTAAAACATTAATAGTTGTAAAATCTTGTGAAATATTGAGTCATGTTTTATATGACTCAAATAAATGTATTATTTATACTATTGTATATCTATTATATATCCACATATCTATTTACTTTTTAAATTCATGTTGAAATAAGACACATTTTTCTGCATCTGTTACCAGCTGCAGAGCTGCGTATTGAGAGAGTTGCGGCATACGAACCCCGTACTATTATAGGCTGATAGGGCCCACAAAATGGCTGTTGTTACGTAATTATTTTCATTGTGTTCCCAATATTAAAATGTTTACATAACAGCAGCTATTTTGTGGGCCCTTAGGGGTTCGCATGAAGCAACTCTCTTAAAACACAAATCTGACCAGTTGTTCCTTGCATTTTTTCGTTTATTTGAAAACTCCAATTTTGGAGAAGAAATACTTGAAATTTACATGCAATATTTTCTTTATTATGGTTCTCGCAATAACCTGTAATTTTTGGCAGTTCGTGAAGGATTGTAAAAAATAAATAGAAGAAATCAAAAACCAAGTTGGTCTGTTGAGTGAAGTTTTGAGATGAGTCACTGTTGCTATATTTTGATGTACAGTGTAACTGTATGATACAATACAGATCCCCTCTTCTCCGTGTTAAGATAGAATTAGTGAGAAAATGTCTTGGTGCATGTTTCATTAATCTGTGAATTTTAATTGGTACAAATAAATCTGTTTGTACCAATTTATCCATCTGCCATCTAATCCTCAGAATTGCTTGCATTCTTAACAGTTTTCTTTTTACCTTTGAACTTTTGCAGCTTTCTACAGTAAGGGCAGTACCACTTTCCTTTGGGTTTTCCTCTTAAAAGCAAACATTCCATGTGGAAGTGCTTTATACTGCATGATTTATTGCTGCATGAAATCATCTGTCCGAATGATGGTTTTTCACAAAAGCACTTAGGGCTGTCATGATCATCATCTAAGTGATCCTTACTAACGGGCTCCACATCCACTGGCTGCAGAACAGCTCCTGTTTCTGACTCTACTGGCTTACGGGACAACCATTTTCCTACAAGTTCGGGAAGTACCCCTGTCACAAATACGTATTTGACTTGTATCAAGGCTTGGTTAAAGAAATCTCTATCTATGTTGATTTCCTGTGAGATAACTTCTTTCTGTGTCCATAACACAAACATGCAAGTGTCAAAGTTACAAACATTTAGCTGTGCTTGTACCTGGTAATAATACTGGTGATCCTGTTTCAGTGTCCACATTTGGTTAGTCTTCTCCATGCACATGTTATTTGAAGTTTCTCCATCTACTGGAATGCCATCCTTCAAGCAATATGGGCACTTAACTTCCAGTAGTCTGGGACGGCAACAGTCGCAGCGTATTATTCCATCCGGTGTCGCTCCTAAGAAGGGATGCTCAGTACTGATGGTCAGTCCACAGTCTGCTACAATCAAATTGTGATGGTTTATACCCTCTTTCTTGAGATATGCTTCCCTGGCCTCTTGTTCATGGTCACAACCCCATCTGTACCAAAATACAATTCAAAACTGATTAGAATCTACTTGCTGTTCCATTAATTTAAAGGACTTATTGTTAATTCAAATGAAAAAAGACTGAACTTTTAAATCAATTTGCAAAAGAGTTTTTCAAAGGGCCCATGAAGTACAATTGTTTTTGAAATACATTTTATATGAAATATCCATGCTTAAGGTCAGTTTAAAGAAAATCGAAAGTAAATTAAGATTTAAATTACTAATTCAATTTTCAAAAATACTAATCTTTAACTGGACACATGATTCAATTTGCATAAAAACACAAAATTCTGAGAAAAAAAATTCAAAACACCCCAAATTTGGCAATGAAAAGGTAAATTCTTTTTTTTCAGGATGAATACATAGAGTTGTACCAAGTCTAACAAAATCTTATTTCATAGGCCCTTTAAGTGGGTTTAAGGGAATATAAACACTTTATCTTTCCCAATTTGACTTTAATTCACGGAGTTGTATCCCATCAGTTAAGGATAATCTCTAAAACCAAGAAATAAAAGCACTTTAATATCAAGCTAGCTTACAGTATGAGTGAAATCAATGGTCCAACTGCATCACTGAGCTCTAGGAAATAGCTTATTTGTAAATACCTTGTCGCTGCTGTTGAAAAGCGAAATGCCTCTGGATAGCAGACTCTTTTGATGAGACTGGGTGCTGGCATAGCTACATTTGTTCTAGCAGCAATCTTAAAGATAGATGCGGTGATTCGTCCAGCCCTGTGTGCAAACCACATCTTGTTTGATGCCTGTTGACGAGTAGCTGCTTCCACAGCCTCACTCTGAGCTGATGTAATCTACAAAAAAAAAGATGGGGGAATTCATGAGCTAAGACATAGACCTTTGTCACGGTGCGGCCATCATGATTTTCTCCCATTTAAACCAATTTAACCAAACCTAGGCTGGAATGGAAAAATAGTCTGGTTCCTTTTTGTACAATGAATATTAGCATTCATTACCATTATTGGATACAGGGAACATGACCAAGTTGGCGCCAGTGTGATAAAGGTCTATTGTCAACTGTAAATATAACTTGGTTTATTTCGGGTGGACAGTCAATTAATAGCTCCCCGGGGTATTGGAAATTGGCAAACTAGATCCTGAGAACAAAAGGAACAATCCTGGCCACATCTCGTTGGGTCAACCCCCCACCCCCACTTCTTCCCACAAGGTAACACCTTGTTCCCACGGGATAACACCTTGTTCCCACAAGATAATGCCAAGATAAAGAGATTTATTTATGTCAGTTCCCAGGCTCAGTAGGATAGACTGAAATTCAGTGAATATAATATATTACAAATGGTTTCTACCTTTAAGGAGCCTGCGACAGACACACACTTTTGAAGTAGTTCTGGGTAAGTGAGCTCCAAGGTGTCTGGATCATAGAGAGAGGAGAGTGGCTTTGGAAACTCATTGCCTGACGAATGCGGGATGAATTCGTCGGCATACTCATCCATGACGTGATGGAGGACTGGCCTAGTAGGTGCCTGTTTTAGACTGGCATGAAATGCTGACATATCATCGGATGATGGAGGGGGGATGACATGTTTGGAACTTGTCACTGGAGTGTCTGTCCTGTATGATGTGGATGGCTTTTTGAAGTTAATGCCCTTTACCTGAGCTGCAGAAACCTTTCAAAGAATGAAAACATACAAGAAATAGGCAGTCTTATCATTTTTTTTTTGTCTATTTGATTCATACTTTAAATGAAGAAGTAAATCAAACGAGCACACGAGCAAGTTCTGTGTCTTTATAAATTATGCAAGGTGAGGGGGAACTTGGGGAAGGTTCACTCAGGCTAAGTGCAGTGCTGCAGATTATTGTCAAGGAGTAATACTGACACCCCAACAAAAAATTTCTAATAGTTGTTCTCTCCAAAAAGTAGTAATTAACTTTGAAAAATGGGGAAAAGCCTTAAATCAGAGCTAATGACGTCATGAATTTTTCACTGCTGCCCCCAAAGCCAGCCCCCTACTGAAAAAGCCCTGGCTACACCGCTACCAGAGCACTCTTCTGTTGGCGCACTCCTCTTAGAAATCCTATCCTGTAGGTTCAACAACACTAAGTTAAATTTTGTTTTTGCTGCTTTAAAGAGATGATTTTATAAAAGTACGCTGGCATTAGAACATGTGAAATGTGAAATGTGAAACATTTCTATGAAAACAGCATGCTTTTTGGCAATTAGCATACAGAACAAGCTGCACCTGAGCACTTTCAGCCAACAAGCTGCAACCTCCACACTACATTACAGGGGTGCACATTCACCAGGACTAATACTGCAGTGTTTGTTTGATGTTTTTATGAATACAACAGTCTATCAAAGGTGAAACAATTTTACATTCCCATTTACCCACAAATACTATTGGTTAAGTTCTTACATTTCTCTTTGCTGGTAACCATGTACACTTCTTTGAAGTACATGCATCAGATCCAAGTACCTTCCTCTGTTGGACAGCTTTCACCACACTGGATATAAGGGCAGCAATATGCGAACAGGCCTCTCCTAACCTAGGATAAGAAATTAATTATTTAATTGATTTAAAAAGATGAAATTCAAATAATCACATTTGTTTTTGGAAAAAGATTATCATTGGTCAAGCTTGATCAAACCAAACTCCCAAGAGTTTATGGTCCCCGTTTTAAGTTAATTTTATCAGCTTGACACTTGGCCTGAACATTTTATTTCAATCATGGTGTAAAAAGAAAAGCCATTCCAATAATTGAAAGACATGTAAATCCATTTGTACAAACTTTCAAACTTGAAATAAAATCACAATGTCTTACCCTGCCATACATGTGCAGTGTGCAGCAAGTACCTCGCCAGATTGTTCAGCAACAAACCACGGAGTGAGTGCAGTGGCAGACATGCGCTGACTGTGTTTGACCCGGCCAACAACTACAAATCGTTGAACTCCTTTCTCAACAGTGTTGTATGTATAAAGACCCATATCATGTATCCAACCAGCTTCAACAAAGCTGTCAGACCCAGTCATTGACCTCCATGCCTACCAAAAAGACAAACAAAAGCTCACGTCAGTCCCCTCGCGGAGAAAACAAAATCGTGGTTTAAGAATTTTACGCCAAAAAGAAAACTTGTTTACTTAAAAAAGACAAACATTTCGGGCAAGCATGTATTGCCTAAAATAAGGCCTTTTTTATTTTTGTATTTTTTTATGGTTGAAAAAAATTGAATGAAGAAGTCACCAACCATAGATTATCAAAATACCCTTTGATTGTTGGCAATACATTCATGGACCATGTCGACCATGGATATCTTGCATGTGAAAGTTTAAAACTGTAAGGCCAAAAAGGGATAACAGTTAACACGGTTTACCTAACTCCTAAGTCATTGTGGTAGAGGATTTTCAAGAGACGTCATAGGCCTAACGTTAGGCCCAACATGTTTTTGAAAGAAAGAAAAAAAAGCAAATAGGGCCTATTATTTTATAGCGATTCTAATTTGTTTGTGAAATTGAAATTAACGTTAAGCCTAACGACTAACGAACATAACGTGCATGAACGACGGACATGACGGACTAACGTTAGCGTAACTAAACCATGCTAACAAAGGCCTAAACCAGTAAACGTTAGCATGGTTAAGAAAATATTTTACAAACACACACAGTTAACGTTTCTTATTCTTACTTTAATCTCTTCTCTTGTGTGTTGACTTGGTGTGGAGATCATAAACAGAAAGAAATCACTCCAGCCCACATTTGGTATGAACTCAGGCTTTGAATCCAGCTGCTGGTGTTCGAGACTGTAGGGGTCTATGGTCAATCCACACTGCCTTATTTTCTCTCTGTACCTCGCCTTTGAGACCCCCGTAAGCTCTTGAGCATACTCAGACAACACAAGATCCATGCCTAACGTTAACGTTGACACAACAACAGCCTCTATCTGAACTGACTTGGTGATCGGTGGTCCATGGCAACGCAAAGACGTGAAATAGTACACTGACACTGACCGGAAGATGTCGAGGTCGTGACCTACATAGCAAACTGTGTATTACACTGACAAAGTTAAGTTTCGCGCTTAAATGTTTGCCCTCTAAGATGGCGTCGTGATTGGTTGGCAAGCTGGCGATGACGTCAATGCATAAGGTGTATAGACCTTTCTTTTGCAACGTCACAACCCAATTTTTTGCCAACCAAGATGGAGAAACTACGGGGAGCCATCAATGCAAAGCAACAACAGATAATCACAGTTTGTAAAAATAGTTCACAAATATCCAAAAATTGTTTTGAATTCGTTGGAAACAAACCAACCAATAATGGGATGTATTTTCTTTCAATAGAAAGTTTGCAAAAATGTTGAATTTGGTCACAACGTCTGTCAACAAAACCTAAACGTTTTGCTACATTTGGCCGTCCATGCCAACCAGCACGGTTTGTTTATCAACAATGGAAAGGTCTATTGGTGTACTCTTGACTCCATGTGACCTTTGGTTAAACCTGTGTATAGACTAGCCCCTTATTCTATTCGTTAGCGCAATTTTTTGCAAGTATGAACTTTGTAAACGTTTTTTGCCCAAAATCCGGACACCTCCGATCAGTCTGATATTTGACCAAGGGTATGTCTGCGCATGCGCAATTTATTTGATACCACTCATGACCCCATGTGACCTGTGCCTACATGTTGCCCAAAAACCGGACACCTCCGATCAGTCTGATATCAGTAGCGCGTTGCGGTCCCTACCAAAAAGAGGCCATCAGCGCTAGATGTAACTCTCAATAATAGGGAGAAAATTTAAGAAACATTTTTGAAACGTAGTCTGTCAACGCAACTGCAACCGGTGCAACCCTGTCAGTGTCAGTGTCAGTGTCATTCTAACATTGTCTAACTGAATAATGGATGTTCAACAAGGGTGTGTTGTAGCATTTTGGCTAATGTTTTCCTGCAGTGTAGTGCTGGGGTGCCTGATCTCTGTAGGTTTCGTTGTGGTGATGAAATTATGTAGGAGAATGGCATCGTTAGAGCTACGTACAGATGCAGCAGGCGTACAACCGCAAGATCTTGACGTCGTCAGAGGAGGACATCGCAGGGACAGAAATTGGAGGTGGATCTCTACGGACGAAGAAACACAACAGACTGCTCGGCCCAACACCTTTCAGTATCATGGCTACCTCTAAAAACAGACCATATTCAAAAGTGAGTAGGCTATTTCTTTTATACATTGACTATGTAAAACTAAATAATATAAAAGGAAGTAGGGAGATCTCGGTCTTCACTCAAAATACATTTTGGTTTGATAGGCCTAGACCTTATGCGTCTGACGTCATGAGTCCCATAGAGTTATGTCCAACAGTGCCCTCACTTAGGTCAAAACAGCTGTAAGTTTACCGTAGGAAAACGGCTGTGCAATAACCTGTATATTGCTTGATATCTCTGTTCCAGATGAACGACAACCACGTACAACGTTAGCCATTTCTTCAGATGACGTAAGCCAAGAATAAAGAGAATAAAGAGAATAAAGACAAGCAAGGAACAACCGAGAAAGAACAGATGAAAAACCATTTCTGATTCTAATATCAAAACATGATGTGCTGTAGGCTAATTTAAATTGCAATGCCTAATTAAACTGCGTTTCGTCCTGGACTATTTTGATTTTGAAATCAAAACATGATGTTCTATAATTAAACTGCAATGCCTATAATTAAACCGTGTTTCTATAGTTTTGTACTTTTATGAAGAGTTTTGTACTTTTATGAAGAGTTTGTAACTTTTGTATTGTATTCATATAGAAATATTTTACGTTAAATAAACGGTATTCGTTGAGATAATTGGGGTCTGTAATTTTTCCAACTAAATTATTGTATAAATAAGGTGACAGGGGCGGATCCAGAAATGTTTGCAAGGGGTCAGGTTTTTAATTTTTTTTTATGTTTTAAAAGAAATCGATGTTATAATTATTTGTTATTATTTTTTAGGTCGGGGGGTTTGACCCCCCTCCCTTGGTCCGATTTGTTTTCAATTTTTGTGCCAAATTTTCAAGTTTAATGTTATCTTTTAACACTTATATATTGTTCCATGCTTTAGTATATTTTTTTAACAATCACATATGATTTTAATTGATGTTTTTGGGGGTGGAAGATGGTGATTTTGCTACTTGACTTGACTGGTATAATTTGTCTGAAATGTTCGGTGTTGGGGGTGATTATTTCTTAATTGTTCAACTTGTATTTACAAAGAGTTTTGTATTTATATTTGTATGTAACAAAATCTTCACTGAGAATACTGCCCTGGATAGTTCTGAAATTTTGAGTTTGAAAGGTGTTTGATTTTATATTTTCTGTTTCAACGATTTGTTTTTTTTTTTGTACTTGTATTGAAAAAGTTTTGCAAAGGTATATTTTATTTAAATAGTGTTGAAGTGTTATAATACATTAAAGTATTTGTTTTGATGTTCTGAAATCATTGTGTCTGTGTGGTAAATTACGGCATTTTGGTATCCAGTGTGGTGTATTGTGGGGGTCGGGGTGAGGGTCGGGTGTTAGGGTTAGGGTTAATAGACCGCAGTTTTTAAAATAACCTTTGACCTTTACAAAGTTAATCTGTGCACAAACCCTATGGGCATGTACAAACCCTATGGGAGCTAACCGAAAATTACCAAGTACGAACTTTGTACACGTTTTTTGCCCAAAATCCGGACAGCTCCGATTGGTCTGAAATTTGAACAAGGGTATGTCTGCGTATGCGCAATTTTGTGGGTCCCCATAATAGCGCCCTCTTTCGTTATCACAACATTTGTGACGTCATAACTTAAGTGTTAGAACAGGTACGGGATTGTTACCTCAGAAAAAGTTGTTGACCTCGAGGTCATCTATCGATTGGTACAATTTTGACTCCATGTGACCTTTGGTTAAACCTGTGTATAGACTAGCCCCTTAGTCTATTCGTTAGCGCAATTTTATTTTAAGTACAAACTTTGTGCACGTTTTTGCCCAAAATCTGAACACCTCCGTTCGGTCTATTTGACCAAGGGTATGTCTGCGCATGCGCAATTTATTTGATACCACTCATGACCCAATGTGAGCTGTGCATACACTTTGCCCAAAAACCGGACACCTCCGATCAGTCTGATATTTGACCAAGGGTATGTCTGCGCATGAGCAATTTACTTCGGGACCATAAGACAGGCCTCAAGTCTTTGGAAAGATTTTGCCCAAAAACCTGACACCTCCGATCGTTTCAAACCCTAACTCTAACCCCTAACCCTAATGCTACACTACCCTACCCTTACCCTAACCCTAACACTACCATTACCCTTAGGGTTAGGGTTAGGATTAGGGTTAGTGTAACCAACTGACGTGCTTAGCCAGCCAGTCAATTTGTTACTTTATTTCCTTTGATATGCATGATTAAGTTGACTAAGTTATTTTAGAGAACATTCCAAGGAGTTAAGGAATAACTTGTAGTTCTTATGTAATGATTCAATTTCTAAACAAATACTCGGTCAGTGAACCATGTAGGGTGTGGCTCTAGTCTAGCTGAATACGATGTGAAGTGGTGTAAAGCCATTTCTGCACCACCAGCCACAGCGAGAGGAGCTATACTTCCGTTCTTTCCGTTCTTTCCGTTCTTTCCGTTCTTCAATTTGAGTTGGTTGCTTTGACTTCAGTTTAATTGAAAGTTATAATAACATTTCAATATCGAGCCGTAGCTGTACCACTAGACAACATATATAGTGAGAGATACTTGCTACAAATATTACAAGTTCGGTGAGTTGAAAATGTGTATATTTTGTATGTTTAAACATTAGTACAAATCTTCATTTTATATGAATCTCTGGTCATGTAATAAACAACTATTTGTAAGCTGAATGTTTAAAAGTAAAGGTTCCATTTATAATTATCTTAAGTTGAAAACGGATTCCCTTGCTGGGGATAGCCATTTTTGTTCTGGCATTTTGAATGATGTGTGTTAATTAACCCACATTTGTTTTAGCGGTGACACAAAAGCCACCGTTATTTGTACAAAATATTTGCCCTTCAAGGCGTCTTATTTATTTATGTAATTAATTTACAGTTTCCTGCAACCTTGAAGCCTAATAGTCTGCCTTGACGTATGACCCCAGACCTTGGAGTCAAACCACTTTTTATATATAAGGTACGGGCGATATTTATACTTGT